>JAHWFO010003232.1:502-48042 GCA_023313115.1 Rhysida immarginata
TAAGATCGTTTGGCACTGAGTGGCACAGATGGTCGCCCATCCAGTGACTAGCCGTGCCTGATGTAGTTTAACTTCACAGAAGTTGTGTTCAGTGAAAGTCCATCAAGCCACGGCCTCCCCCGGCTGAATAAATAAATTAAATCATAAAATTTTTCTTCATAGTGCATATAAGCTTTAAATTCATGATTTTTCTGTTCAATTCTAGAAATTCATTTTGTTCATTATCCTGAATTCTATATCTCCATATATTCCTCTTCCTTTTTATATTTTATTTTAATATTTTCGTTTCCTTAATTCTCAATTTATGCACACAGCCTGTGGGGAATTTTAAGGCTTAACTTCTTCAGTTCGTACAGAACTATTATTCATTTATTATTCAGCTGTAAATAATTTCATATTTTGGAAGAAAATAATTAGCCAGAATGAAATTCTTGTATCAAAAATTGTTTACCAATTGAATGCGCAATAACATAGTCCTTAAGCTTTGAAGAGTCCTGGTTATTTTGTAAAAATCTTTCTGGTTGAAACTCGTATGGATCTTTCCAAAGGCGATGATCATAATGAACACTCCACAAATTGGCAAGAACTAAAGTATCCTTTGGAATTCTAAAATCTCTTAAGACTGTGTCATCTGCAAAAATACAATGGAAACAATTAAATAAATACAAAATGATATAACAGTTTTTACACTATAACGTTAAAATGATATAAAAGTACATATTTGGAGGGGGAGGGGTGATATCATTGCGATTTTTAGGGGTCAAGTTCACCCTTTAAAGCTTTGGTTGCCGCAACTGAAAACGGTTTTTCATATACCTATATGGGGTCTACAGGCCCACGAAGTTTCATTCAAATCGGGGTGTGGTTTCCTTGTAAGTCAAATTAGAAAAAGCTACCAACATTTGAGATGAGAGTTTGGTACAGAACCAATTGAGATGCCATGAGTACATATTAAAAGAGGTGCACGTGACCTTTTTTCGTTCATATCGAGTGATGTCAGAAGTCAGTGGAAAGTGAGGCATAGTTCATTGTTTCCGCATGGCCACAGTCCAACAAATCACTTACAGCAGTCTTGAAAAGTCAATGTTTCACAGCAAACATTTCATCGATCATTGACATTGGAGCCTGAATGGTGGACAAAAGTCTCCTGGTCAAATCTATCCTGATTCCAAGTGCATCACTTAGATGGCCGAGTGCGTGTACGCCGATTGCTACTGTAATACACTGTTCGAATATTCAAAGATTGAGAACTGTTAATAATATACTCGTAATTATAAAAAATACAACTATCAACCAAAACATTATGACCTCCCCCATCCGTCTGTATAATGTTCTGATCTTGCAGACAGTACACGGCAGTTGTCAAACTCATGGATTGGGTATATAGTAGAGGTCATTTTCTATATTCTTGACAGTGAACAAAATGGAAATAAGAGCGGATTTTCCCGATTTCGATGAAGCCAAATAGTAATGTCCAGACCGCCTTGATCATAGTGCCTCTACAAGGCTGTTCGTGCTCATCAACAGTGAGTGACCCAGTGAGTATTTATCAACGTTTATCTGAAAAAAATAAATCAACGAACCGATGCAAGGGTCCGCATTGCTTGCTTCGTTCCGTGTGAGGCGACCGGAGAAGTATTGTATCGCAGATCTCTCCTAATTTTCATAGTGATGATTGATATTCGTTAGTCGGAAAACATTGTTCATCAAAAGCTCCTTAATGTGAGGTTTTGTCGTCGAGTAAATGCTGTATGTCTGAGCGTGATTTTGTTTCTTAATGGATGTGCTGTATATTCCATGTCACAGAATATGGGGGAAATTTTCAGCTATGATCATGGCCTCGAAATTTTCTTAACTTGAATTCCGTCAAGAATTCAAATAGTCAGATGGAGAGAAAGAGCTTAATGATGTCAAAGTGAGACCGGAAAAATAACAGGGAATGACTCGGAAAAACAAACAGGGACAGGTATTTCAAAGATGATATTTTACGGCCCTGCTGTCCTTCAAAGTATGCCCCGATGGCCACAATACATTTTTTGACATCGTTCGCAAAACTGTTGCATTGCGTGTGAGAAATCTTTTTTCGATACTGCTTGAAGTTCCCTTATCACAGCCGTTTGAATATCCGGAACGTCGAGAAATCTGTGTCCTTTAGGAGACGCTCACGAACACGTTCGGTACTGTGCGGTGTTGTGCTGGTGGTCAGCTTTCCACGTCGTCTTTGTCTTCGACAGTTTCTTGTTTTTCACGGATACGCTTAAACCGCTCATACACACATTTTCGAGTCACAGCATATTTACCGTACACTGTCTTTAAAATTTCCAGGGGTTCCTTTGCGGTTTTAACCTATTTAAAACAGAATTCCATATCGACTATCTGCTCCATTATCAGTAATAAACACACTGTATTCTAAAAACTGCTGCATGAACGTACGCTTGTCAGCGCTGGCGAAGTCATGTTTGCATATGTTAGTTGCGATGCAGAAGAACGCCTTGTGCATGTCGCTATGAGTCAGCTATTTCCCATTATCATATTAAGGGGTGATTCTCCGGACTTTCCGATCTCACCTTGTATTTTTCTATCACTTTTTTTCATGACCTGAATGATCTACTAATTTCTTGGTTTCAATAATTATTTTACGAGGGTTGTACCAAAAGTAAGGTTCCCATATTTTTTACAAGTAGAAAACATTGTTTATTGTTATTAATTTATACATCGTTGAAAAGCTTACACTGTTGTCTATTTTTCAACATAGTCTCCATTTTTTTCGACACACTTTTGAAGACGGTGCTCCAGCTTTTGTATTCCTAAGTCGAAGAAGTCTCCCGCCAATCCGTTGAGGAAGCGTGTGACAGTGACCCTCCCCAACAAGTTCACGGACAGTGACCCTCCGATCTTTCAGCAGCTCACTGTTGATCTTCTGGGCAATCGAATCCGAAACCGGCGGTCTTCCACTCCGTTCTTCATCGTGAACTTCCGTGCGACCCTCAGTAAAAGCCCTGCACCATTATCGGACGTGCTGAACGGACATGCACTTTTCACCATAAACCTCAGTCAGTTGCCGATGAATCTCCACGGGCGGTAACTTCCTTGCGTGGAGAAACCGGATTACTGCTCGAACCTCGCACTTGGCGGGAGCGGCGATCAACACTTCCATCTCTGACGGCTGCCAAGTGAACACTGAGCGCCGTAGCGAATCGCTCGAGAGTGGGGCTCGAGAGTGCGGAACCACTGCGCACGGCACTGTTGTCGGATTTAGCCTAGCACCTTCCCTCGAGGCAGTAGCTCATTGGGAACCTTACTTTTTGTACAACCCTCGTATTTATTTTATTTATTTATTATTTATTTTAATCCAATACGTCCATCCAGAGCCTGTATGGCCTGAGGCCGACGTGTTGGGTCCCCGGATGGACTTGGATGAACCTACATGAACCTGGATTAACGACTGCTGTATGATGGTCACAGCAACCGGGGAGGGGGGGGGTGAAGATCGTGAGTCACTGATGAGTTGCTCATCCAGTGACTAGCCGTGCCTAATGCTGCTTAACTTCACAGAAGTTGTGTTTCAGTGAAAGCCCACCATGCCACGGCTCCCCCAACCTGCTAAAATTTCGTAAAATCCATGCTATGAAGAGTGAAGAAACAACATTTTAAATACTCATACTGTTTTCTCTGGTCTCTCTTGCAGAAAATAGCACCCCCTCCCATGTATACAGTGGGAGCGCATACATGTATTTATGAATTTCAATAAGCTTTAGAAATTGTCGGTTCAAAATCAAGTCAGCTCAAGGCTTTGTATCAGTACACATGGAGAGTTTAGTGATATATTTTTTCCTAGATGACTAAAAAACTTCACTAAAAAGGCTCGAAGAAACATCGTCGCTGATAAACAGATGTACTATGAACCAGATACTGTGAATGGACTTCAAACAATGAGACACAGGGAAACCACTTATTCACATAGAAATTTTATTACGATGAATACGCGTTTCAGCAGCCACGCTGCCTTCTTTAGCATCTAAAGGGGAGAAAGCTATGATCAGAGTAGGTAAGCTAATTTGATGGAGAGTGACATCGACAATCGAACAGTGAAGTGTACATTTGTTAGGATGGGACGAAAGCAGCGCTTTCACAAAGCTCATCCAACCAGAATAAACTCCAAATGAAATACACTGAGGTAGTCAAGAAGCCTAACCAACCCAAGCGGTCTTCCATATTATACAAAAAAGAAAATAAGATTGACGATTGTCACAAACAAAATACAAACGAAATAAAAAAAAATACAAGGAGAAATAAGATTATCACATCTTCCAGTAGTCTGGGAAAGAGACGTTGCTAATATCTTCAAAATTGATGTCAAGAACGTGCCTCGGTTTACGATACTTCGTATGCCAGTTCATATTCATTGAGTTCTTCAGTATCCCTTTCACAAGCTTATTGTCGTGAGTCTTCATCTTCTGTATCATAATCAAACGGAGATCCTGTATAAACTTTCCGATATGGGCCATGTTTAAATCCAAATGGATGGATTGGTTTTTCACCGTCCTTCTGTCCAGCTGGGCAATGGTCCTCAGGGTAACATTCTGGAATGACTGTAGTTCACTCCATCTGGTTTTACAGATAGTCGCCCACGCAGGCATGCCATAGAGGAGTATGGTCCGGATAATCGATTTGTACAGAAGTAGCTTGTTGTCAATGCTGAGGGCGCTGTTGCGACCCATGAGAGCTATGATACTGTACTTAGCCCTCTTCGCTTTGTTCAGAGCATAGGACATATGCTGATTCCATAAGAGTCTTGAGTCAATGATAACTCCCAGATACTTGTAGTTGTCCACCCAGTCCAGTTTCTTATTAAACAGAACAAGAGAATCTGGGGGATGCTTGAGCTTCCTATTGAGGTAAAAGCCTTGCACTTTCCGACGTTAAGGTTCAACTTCCAGCAGTTAAACCAGTCTTCGAACTGCTTCAAGGCGCTCTGCAGCCGAGTGATAACGTGAGCCGGCTGGTGTGCCCATGTCATAATGGCAGTGTCATCCGCATAAAAATACACATTACAATTATCGGGTTTCGGGAAATCATGTACAAAGTAATTAAATAGCACAGGCCCGAGGACAGAACCCTGAGGGACACCGGCCTTTACAACACGGGGTGTGGAAAGATCTTCTCCAAATTTGGCTTGATAGGATCTGCCGTCAAGAAAGGATTTCACCATCAAAATCAAATCGGCAGGGAACCCGTCTCTGATCACTTTGTAGACAAGGCCCTCATGCCACACTTGGTCAAAAGCTTTACTGACATCGAGAAATACCACCCCACAGTACCTGGATAGGTTCAGAGGGGTGCTCAGGTCTTCAACGAGACTCCATATCTGCATCGGACAAGAGTGAACAGCACGAAAGCCAAACTGCTCTTCCCGAAAAAGGTCATTTGCTAGACAGTGATCTTGGAATCTGACGAGGATCGTTCTCTCCAACACCTTGGACATCGTGGGTAGCAGGCTAATAGGTCGGTAACTCGCCGGAATTGCAGGATTTTGCCCCTGCTTGGGGATACTCAACACAATAGATTTCTTCCAAGCCACAGGGAAATAAGAAAATTTCCAGCAGTCGCTAATGATATTGGTGAGAAAGTCAATAAAGTTCTTTGGGAGATTCATAAGGGCGTTATTACTCACCTTGTCTTTTCCTGGAGCCTTCTTCTTTTTCAGTTTACAAAGAGTGAGTATATTACAGAGCATATATGGAGGATAATAGCCAATTAGGTAATTACACAAATGTAAAGGATATATATAAGGACGAATAGACTGTAGCTAGAGGTTTAGCCAACAATAACATAATATAGGAAATGGCTGGGTGGGAAAGCTGCTCCCTATTAGTTTTCCGTTGGTGGTCTTCTATTGGTGCGGTTCATATGAAGTTTTATCATTCCAGCCACGATCTTCAGATAGGTTAGGTCGAGAGGGCTTCCATCACTATTTAGGATTTTGTTCGGCTCTTCACAGCTATTGCGTAGCTCTCTAGGAAGTTTAACAACCTTGGGTCTCTCGTGCTGTGGAGGATTTTGAAGTCATCTGGACGGTAATCATGCTTTTGGTCTAGGATGTGGTCGGTAAATCTCGATACCCCGAAATTCCCGTTCTTGATGCACGCCAAGTGTTCTTTAATCTTCGTGCTTATGGCTCTCCGAGATTGTCCGTAATATACTGTGTCACATTTCGCACAGGGCAGTCGGTACACTCCCGGTCTTAGCTCTTTTGGAATCACATCTTTGGGGTTGCCCAGTCTTCTTCTTAAGGTGTCTGTTATATGTCGTTTTATATGTCGTTTTATATGCTTTTATATGTCGTTTCTAGTCCGAATTCACGTGCGATCTTTTCCATTCCCTTGTTTAGTATTTTGTTATATGGTAAAATAAGTCGTCCTTTAGCTTCTTTCTTATTTTGTAAGGTCGTGGTTACTTTAACAAACAATTTTCGCTCTAACTTCCTAATGCTGTCAATCACGTTTGCCTGGAATCCATTTTGTATGGCGAAATTCTTGATTTTGCTAATCTCCGTTTTCTTGTTGTTGGCGCTCAGGGGGATGGTGTACGCTTTATACACCATATGTTTGAAGGCTGCCAGCTTGTGTTGCTGGCAGTGGTTAGAGTCTTCCCTGATGTAGTTGGCAATAAAGTTCTTCTTGCGGTAAATGTTGAAGTCCAGGTAAATGTTGGAAAATGTTGAATAAAATAAATTTAATTTTTACTAAATAAACATTTCCTGTATGTGAACAAAAACTTAATTAAATCTAGCTTTTTCTATTGGAAGGGGTATGTAAAACAGATGAATGTAAAGTGATTGTATGCTTGGATGTATATAATTTTCATGAAAAGGTTTTCTTTCTTATATCGATTTTTGAAATTGATTGTAGATTATTGTACGTTAATGATATTATTTTGTAATATAATTGATTTGTCTATAGCCCTGATGGGGCCTCGGAATGTATATTTGAAATGATTTTTAATTTGTCCTTTTAAATCGGATGATTGTATTATAATGTATAATTTAAATAAATAATAAATAAATAAATAATAAATAAATAAAAAAAAATCTTAGCTTAGGTTTTTTTTTTTTTGGTTTTTTTTGTATTTTATATGTTTTCTGGTAATACGGGGCAGCACTTTATTTCAGTCCTGGGCTTCAGCTTGTTGGAGACAACACGACACGGGGCTTTCCCTCCGGTTTTTTCTGGAGTGGTTGTTCCGTTTGTTGTTACATTATTATTATTATTATTATTATTATTAATTTTGTAGGTAGCCTTTTAATTATTATCTATATAACCTTTCAACGATTAATCCTTGTAGGTTATGATCAGAAGGAACGCATGAACGCATGGGTGTATATAAGCCTCCATCGTACGGATGCAGAGTTTCATCGGGCAACACAGATTATTCTATTATGTGTGCATGTAAATCAGCCTTAACGAGCAGCCTATAACTACGGATGAAGAAATACTATAACGCAGTATTTCTTCAACCACGCAGCAGGAATCGGAAAGTTCGAATATGTAATCGCCTCTGCTGTAGCTGAAAAACGCAAGTGACTTATGGCAGATCAGCTTGCCGGAAGTTATTCTGCCTGTCGGAAGCAATGTTGGAGCATGCGAGCGCTCTCCCCCTCCCCTCTGCTGAAAAGACCTAATTGAGTCATAGTCTACAAAGACAAGAGAATTTTCTGTCGGCTACAAAGACAAAAGCAGATAGGATGTCAAAAACCGTTCCTGCTTTGTAGTGCCTGCCGTTGTTTTACGCATGTGGGAACCATGCTCTAGTATTAGATCTCGACGGCTACTTCACATTTTCATGCCAATCGCCATTGGTGATTACGTCATAATTTACTGTGCGAAGCTATGTAATCTAAGTTACGAGGCCGACGAGTTCTCGAGTCTTGGCGAGGCCGACGAGTTCTCGACGCGTTCGAGACCTCGAATTCTCTCGTATACTGCCGAAAAATCCTCTGGGTGAGGTCGAAAACCCTCATCGGTGAGTGGAGTAATTTAGCGAGAATTTCTCACTGAACTAACCGTCTTTTTCTCGCTTAGAATAGTTAGACTACGATGGAGATATAGTTGCATCGTGAGCTAGACTAACCAGTTAGGCATAGGAGCACTAAGTCGCAGATGAAGAGAAACAGATGGGAAACTCTACTACGTGATTGGAAATCACTACGTCATTTTTCAAAACTAGTTTCGTGGCGCTAGTGAGGACACAATTTTGAAAATAATAAATAAAATAATAACGCAGTTTATGTATATTAATTCTTAAATAATGTTAAAACACATAAATTTGTATTCAAAAATAATAAAATGCTTTATATAAACGAAAAATTCTTGATTTGTCACGTGATCACTCATGTGAAGCACTTAGGTTTATATTAGTTCGCCGTTGCTCGTGTTTATCAGAGACCATCAATAAGAAATCGTGGTAGTGCAATAATAATTTCTTTTCATCTGTGATAATCCACCTTGCTTCGTAGAACTGGTTTTCAAAGTTTTTAATTAATTTGAAATAAATTATGCATTCACGAGTGATGGACGGCAGGAGAAAGAATTGGATGCTCGGATCGGTGCAGCAAGCTGTGTCAGACGTGAACTGTGGCGATCCGTGGTAACGAAACGCGAGCTGAGTAACAAAGCTAAGCTCTCCGTCTTCAAATCTATCTTTGTCCCCATTCTCACCTATGGTCATGAGGCTTGGGTAATGACCGAAAGAGTGCGATCGCGGGTACAAGCGGCCGAAATGAGATTTCTGAGAGGTGTTGCAGGTGTTACCCTACTAGGCAGAGTGTACAGCAGCACAATAAGGGAATCTTTAGGTGTTGAGCCGCTACTTCTCCGCATTGAGAGGTCCCAGTTGCGCTGGTATGGCCACGTGATACGGATGCCGCAAACTGGTCTTCCTAGGCAGTTGTTATTTTCCAAGCCGGTGGGTAAGAGACCAAGGGGTCGGCCTAGAACCAGGTGGCTAGACTACATGGAGTATCTGGGTTCGAGTCGCTTGGATATTACCAGGGACGACATGCGCCTGATGGCGGAAGATCGCGATCGCTGGAGATCCTCCATAGGGCTGCTGCCCCCGCGACCCTAACGGCTAAGCGGGTTTGAAAAGTAAGTAAGTAAGTATAAATTATTAAATAATTCCGATGAAAAGAACGTTAAGCAATGTATTTATCTGACGTCATATATGACTTGCCTCTCCAACAATCCTTTTGAGGGAGAATGACGTAATTATGACTAAACCGACAGTAGCGCCGCGAAATCAGGAATGTTTTTAAAGAAAATTTCATTGGTTGGCTTTCGTCACCTGATCTCAGAAAAGTTTCCCTTGCGGGAGTTTCCCCTCTGTTTCTTATTCCTCTGTGCACTAAGTGCTGTTTTCGACCGCGTTAAAATGACGTCACATTTTCCTCACCAGGATTTATGACCGACCAATCGCTAATTCTTCTAACATCTTCTGACCTCAGCCTCTGATTCACAAGAAATCCACTAGTGAATGATTGTTTATAATTGGTCATTGTCTGTAATTGTTCTGTAAATTTACACTGTTTATTATAAATATGGATTACAGGTTTATTAACGAGTACGAAATATTTGTAAAAAAGTACTAAATGTTTGTGAAAATATACTAAATGAATTTGAAAAAGTAGTAAATGTTTGTTAAATTGTACTAAATGTTCGTGAAAAAAGCTGTAAGTGTATGGCTATTATAGAGGTTTTCTTCCAAAATTTTCTTACATAAATATCATAAACGCAGTCTTTTCAATAATAGTATCTCATAAACATGAAAAGGTACTTACCAGTAACTTTGTGATAGAAAGTTAATGGAATGTGAGTTATAAAACGTTCCAGTTCTAGAAGAGTGGCTTCCATAAAGGGCATTTTGGATCGATCGCTCATCGAAGGCAGACGCTCACGGCCAATCACGTCATCAATCTCCTTTTGTAGTTTTTCTTGCACTTCTGGGTGAAGGGCCATTAGTTTCAACGACCAAAGCAGAACCGCCGTTGTGGTATCCATTCCAGCTCCAAACATAGATAGCGCGTTTGCTCTCATGTAGTCATCTAAATAATGAGAGAGTAAATGTAATCAATTATACAGGGTGATTGAGAACTTATGTTATAGAAGAATCTGATAGATACAAAGTGCTAAAAAAGCAAAGTGTGTCCTATCTTGCACCTGTATGGCGTTAGACTTGCTTCTGTTGCAGCAACCATTCAGGCAAGGGCCAGTGGCTTGATTCATTTTTGACTGAGTTTTCACTGAAAAACAGCAAAGATTGACGTTTGCCAGCGTGCGCATTACAGGAGTGCTTCACGCTCCATATCTTATAAAGAACACTGGCATCAGCGAAGCATTGGATTTCTCACCTGTCCAAATATGCCAGATGCAGTAGGTATGATGTTACAGGCGTCAACAATACGCGGAAAAAGAATATCGACATGATGTGGCTTACACTAAGGTCTTCAGATGTCACCACAAGAAGAAATCCAGCGGATTCAGATCTGGCAATCTTGCTAGCCAGAGGACGAGACACTGAAAACAGTGAAACAAGTGTAGGGAGATATGACATTGCTTAATAAACTGTTTGTTTTTTATACTTTTCATCTACCATATTCTTCTGTAATATAGATTCTGAATTACAACAGAATGGTAAGAATTGTAAGTTGATGATACACACTTATTATTTCCCTTTTCATTTTCACTTGCTCATGTCATACATTTTTTCATTCAACCGAGTTCTTTTAGCACTATACAGCCACTTCTCATTATGAATATCGATTATTATCGATAATTATTATTTTTCGAAATCTGATGTAGACAGTGACCTACCTCTTGCCTTGAAGATGAAGTGTGCAAAATTGCATGAAGATCGGAATAAAACTGTAGACTTGTATCAAACAACCAAACACACCCACAAACAGTCTTCTCAATCTCTCCCAGATATACCATTAGAAAAGTATCCAAAACAAGTGGATACATAAGTAATTATTAATAATAGAAAATGAAATATTCAGTAATACGAAATCTAGCGTCGAAATGGTTCCAAAAACCATTTCAAAGCAAATTCCTAAGAAAATGATAGCATACATTCTCAGTGGTATTCTTTTTACCTTTATAGATAGTTCCTTCAACTTTATCGCCATTCTCAACAATTTGCTTCCCTTTCATAAGGTATACGTCTAAAACGTCACGGATATTGTTCTCATCAAACGTTTTTCTGTGAAGTTCGATCTGCTTGTCAACGAAACTATATATGCCAGCCGTTAATTCCTTGTACCTTTTAAATCCTGACAAATATTCCGGTATAATAGACCTACAAGATATAATAACGTTTATACAGTGAGTAATTGAATGCTAATGAGAGATATCAAAGATATACGAAAGAAGATTTTGTGAAGTTTCTTAAATTAGATCAATTCTATTTTGTAAGAGTTAATATTGAATGAACAATAGAAACAAATTTTAACTCAAAAACATATACACTGGTGTCCATAAATTAAGGGGTTTTCAAGAATGAACTGTTCTGTTTCTCTGATCGGAACCTAACTTGATGGGGGTCGCAGAAAATCTTGCCAATACCATCCCTTTTGGGGATCTGGTTCTGTGACGTTCAGCATTGACCATGCTTCTAGGTTCTCTCCAGAAGTAGATCAGTCGTGAATAATTTTTCAGACAGTAGCGGGATTCTTCGGAAAACATGAAGTGGCTCTATTGTGCCTCTGTTCATTGTGCATGCATGGTGTACTACAACAAGCATCCCCTTAGGTAAGTTAGGTTCAAAGGGATGGATTTCATGAGTCTCCTGGCATCCAGATCAACTGCATGGAGTCGTTTGTACACCACTTGTCATGATATAGTGATGTGATTTGCTGCCACCAACTCCCTGTAAAGGTTTCCTACCCATGCTTCGTCGGTTCCGTCTGGTCGTTAGAGCCAGATAGCAGTGTTTCTAAGGCGTAGTGATGGGTGGTCCTCTTCTGCTATACCGTCGGATAGAATTTCTATCCTTTTGGAAATGTCTCAACAGGCGAGAGATGACGATGGCTAACATGTTCACCGTGTGGCACATTTCCAGCTGTGGATTGCCTGTCTCTAGACATCTATCAAGGCGACCACCAGTTTGCAGGTCTAAATGGACAGGATGGGCCAACAATTGACATCCAAATCAATGAACCAGTTTTTCAGACAGACCGTCTTGTGTGGTACACTTGCAGTAACCCGAACGGCTATTTTACAAGTATTCTTAAATTGTTTAATTATTCTGACAGAGGGTTGTACCATTTTATTTTTGTGTGGAAGTGATAAGATGGTTAACGACTCTTATAAAAAAATAGAACGTCTTCTGATTTTTTGAGAATGGCATATGATAGAGAATTTTTATTTTCAGATCTTTATATTTCCTGTCTATGACAATCAAATGTTCATTAATTAAGGTCTTAGCTCGGCTGTATCAACTTTTTAGGAGCTTTTTCGTGGAACCCTTCAAGTCGATTACACGTACCCGTTATGAATACCAAGATAATGAAATATAACAATCGATTTGTAGTGACGAGTCAAAAATGAATACGCTGTTACTTTCTGTTTGGAAAATTACCTTCAGTTCTCATTTATTATTTCTTTTCTGTTTATCTATTAAGCACTGTTGACATTTAGGCACGTGCATGTGACCATGGAGCAATTAACCATGGAGGTTAATTGCTCCATGCACGTGACTATCGCTTTATCACAGCCACGGTATAAGAAGCAATTACTTCTTATACCGTGATCGCAGCTAACGCTCCTTCTTGAAATATTTGCAAGATTTTATTCTTGCTAAAGATAAAGTCAATAATTTAGTGATGTTAATTTCTTTTTAAATAGGCTTGGAATTGCCTTTTCTTTTTGAGGAATTTAATTCTTACAAATTTCTTCTGGGATCTGAATTTATTTGTACATTGTTGTCGTTTTCAGGCAGGAATGTGAAATACATAAAATGGTGATTATTTCTCAAGGAATTGTCTTCCCTTTATAAAAAAAATCGGAAAAATGTTCTGCATTCGTGTAAAATATTTTGCATCCTTCATACACGACAATTATCAGGTTGTTGCAAATGTTTGTTTCCGGATTTTTATTCCAACACAAAAACCTCATTTTATTGAATGACAGATTCAACTCATGCAGATGCCGGGCAATGATTGAAAAGTGAACCTTGAACTGTTCTGCGAGCTCCCTCGTTGTTACATTGTGATCTTCATCAATTGCTTGGCGTAGATCACCATCTGAAATCATGATTGGCCGACCAGAGGAGGTGCATCTTGAAGAGTGCTATCTCCGCATCTGAACCGCCGATACCATTCTTCCATTGTACGTAAACTAACAGTGCCATCACCTAAACGTTGGCAAATGCTTCGGTGACATTGCGCATCACTAATCTTTCCAGAATACTCGTAGAAGATGATTGCTCGAATGTGCTCGCGTGAAAGGTCCATTTCTTACCGTTGATGGCACTCACAGATGTATAGTCAGAAAGTTGATTCTTGGATGTAATATAGCAAAGATATTCAGGAATCGAATGCAATAATTTGTTTGAAAACATATGAACACCCCCCTCGGAAAATGAGCCCTTCTTGGGCACGGGTTCTAGAACCGGAAGAAACTTTTGCAGCAACCTGATATTTTCTACAGTCGTTTGCACAAGTTAAGCATAACTTTAAATTGAACGGACGATAAAGGTGAAGCAAAAACAAAAAGCAGTGAACAATCTTCCATGACAGTTACGCCAAATATGAGTAAACAAAAGAAAATTGCGGTGTCAACAGTTTTTAAAGGATGGATTTCCGTATGAGTTATAAATTATTAAGTGTAAGGGAGACCAGGACAGGTTTACACACTCTTTTATTATTATTTTTGTATATTTAGTAATAAAATTATTTCACTAAAATTTCATATCTTAAATTTTCATATCCTTAACTTATAATAAATTTATATTATATTCAAATTAAGAATAGTTTTTTGATGTAATCTCACCTATGTAAACTTTCCCCCTTAGCCGGGGCAGGTTTACACAATGCTTATTTTATGTTTTCACACATTTAACATAATAAAATATAAGGGTTTTTTTATAAATAAAATTGAATTATTTGCAATATCTATTTGCTTCGTTTAATTCAGTGAGTACAAGTGAATCAGGATACACACATTTCAAATAGAGGATACAAAGACAAATGTTACGAAATAAAAATTTACAAGATGCAAATTACACTGAATTACCTGCTGTAATACAGTAATCATGTGTCCACCTCTTACACTCTGTGCATTGTAACTTCTGTTCTCCAGGTTTTGACTTTTTATATGGCCTCAAATTGTGTGTAAACTTGCCCCATCGCCGTGTTTGGGTTACAACTAAGCCCCTAAGCTTTGTTCTTAAGGTTAACAATCAACTCAATAGCTTAAAATAACTGTAAAAGAACGGATAACCAATAATGAGTTACGATAATCTAATGGTACAAATCCTATAACTGCAAATACATTAAACTGGGAAAATTTACTTATCAGAAGAAAAAAATACTATTTCACTGTTTTCACACGCGACTGACTCCAAACTGTTGTGAGGGTACATGACGGTGGTAACGTTTCTCTTGACTCAAAAGCGGTGCGCTCTGACCAACGGTAAGTGGACTATAGCGAATGTGTAAACCTACCCCTGTACCAAACCTTCCGCGATCTCCCCTAATGCAATCCTCTGGTTGCACCTGTGTTTTGATGTTCACTGAGGGCAGGACATTAATATTCCAGACAATTTTTAAATCGTCATCTTTAGGAATGAGACTCTTGCATTAGAAAATAAGAAAGTGAGCCGTGAAAGAAGGGTTTTCTTGAATCACAGGGAATCATTACATCATTCCGTAGCAACCATCCTTAAAATTATTTCTACAAATACACTTAATACAAAATAAAATTTCTTGTGTTCGTAACTTACTGTATTAAAGGAAAAGCATCAAGAGCAGTGAAATGTGATGATTTAGCCATTATTTCGGGCATATATTTAATACTTTTGAAAGCTTCTTTATCTTCGTACTCGAATCTTTTATTAAATACTAAACATGAGAGGATATTGGCTACAGATCGCAGCATAATATCTCCAACGTCGTAAGGTTGATTTGTCATCGAGAATAATTCTGCAGTTGCTATCTAAACGAGAAGATGTTCAAATATGTATATATTTTTGCATTGCAATATGCTAAAATGAATGAAAGAAAACTGCATATACATTAACTTCTTTATACAGGGTGACCCAAACTTATCCATCATAATTGTTCAGGAACATTGCATGATTTAAATGGAACAAAAAATATCCTATAAACATTACATGTAGTTTCGTTCGTGTGTGAGATATCGGCGTTTGTCTATTTGCTTGTAGAGTTGTTAAACAAATTAAAAAAAAAACACTTGAGAGTGCAGATGACTTTTACTCTGCATACACACAGAACAACACATTGAACCACAAAACAAAACTAAAATGATACAAGAAAAAAGAATAAGAAGAAAGTAACAAATCAATGTCGAGGAAGCCCCTCAAAATGGTTGCTCCCAGCTCCAATGCACTGGTTACATCTTCGGACAACTGAGCTGGTAGCTGTCACAATCTGGTCGGGTGTAATTGCTCGACTACAAGCTTGAATGGATGCAATGAGCTCATCTCTACTGGTGGCCGGATTGCTGTAGATCTCCTCCTTTAATGTTCCCCACAGAAAAAAATCTAATGGGGCGAGATCCGGTGACCTAGGAGACCAAGCCACTGGACCACCTCTACCGATCCATCTGTCCGGATAATTGACATTCAACCAGTCTCGCACTCCTCTACCAAAGTGGGCCGGGCATCCGTCCAATTGCAATCGGAGTTTTCTTCGTACATCCAATGGCACATCCTCCAAAAGTCGATATCTCAAACACGATCGACACTTTTACACACGTAATATTTATAGGACACTTTTTGTTTCATTTGAACCATACAATGTTCCTAAACAATTATGCTGGATAAGTTTAGTGCACCCTGTATATCCGCAAAATTAAAATGTCACCTTTTTACAGAGGCGACATAAACAATTAATGAATGTTACTAGATAATTAAGATAATTAATACGAATTGGCATCCAAAATTTCCCGGATTGGCGCTATGAAAATTAAAAACTAACCATATCAGTTAATGTTCACTGTCACTTTTAAAATAGCTTTCTCCTGCAGCTATGCATCGGTCCCAGTGTTTTTGCTATTGCTGGAAGGCTTTCTAAAAGTCTTTTTTGGTAAACACATCAAGCGCCACCTGCGTTTTTGTTCGAATTTCTTCAACGATTTCAAAACATCGGCCTTTTAGCTTAAATTTCATATTTTGGAATAAAAAGAAGTCGCAGGGGGCTCTGGTGAGTAAAATATGTGTGGGAGGATGGCAATCGAATTCGTGGTCAAAAACTGCTGTGTGCTCAATGAACGGTGGGCGGGTGCGTAATTGTGATGAAGAACTCAGTGCTTTGCTAGCCACAATTCCGGTAGTTTCCTTCTGACATTCTTCACGAAGTCGCCCCAGAACATCACGGTAGAATTGCGAATTGACAGTTATTTTGCATCCAATCATAAAAATTGAAATGCAATATCAACACTTCTAAGAAAACGGCATCTACGCAGTTGAGAAATGCTTCATTCGCGATTCATTAGGGTACCCTAGCTCACAAAATCTTCAGCCATCCATCAACGTGCATCGAAACTATTTCACGTGTCAGTTAAACAGCGCCAATCTGGGAAATTTTGTATGGCACCTCGTATTATACATACGAAGCGTGATGTATTTTTATATTTATCATGATCGGAAAGTCGGAAATAGAATGCTGTATTTTATAGTCCTAAAACTATCTTAATGATAGGAATGCTTTATCTTTTCATCATTTAATTTTAGCGTTTTTTATTTCTATGGCAACTCTCTCTCTCGATCTCTTTATTATCTCATTTGAGGGCGATTGTTCGATCGATCTTCGGGCAGTTGTACATTCGTGAAGTTGTATTAAACCATGTTATTATAAATCATATTATGGAGTTTCTCGATCAAACACCGTCTATTTCGAAAGATAGCGCCAATAGTTCATTTTCTACAGCTATAACAGTCTCGGAGCGATATTTTGTACAGTCTCGAGACTTTTGGAATAACAGTACTGTTATATCACCAGAGATAAGGAGAAAACAGATTTCCACAAAATAATTTTTAATCTACGAATGTATATTTTGGGAGCAAGATCTCATTCGTCAGCGTGATGCAGTATTCGTGGTTAAAAATTATTTTTTGTAATTGTTTCTTTTCTTGATCTCTGGTGGTCAGATATTGTTCTTTTTTCTGGCACTCTTCTCGAAGTTTATGTACAATTCTACTATTTAAAAAATTTTGAGTTAATAATATGATAATTAATTTCATTTATTAACCTTCATAAGAGAATATAAGAGATCCTTCATAAAATACGTTTGCTTGAAGAGGGGAGGGGTGTTTGCCTCAGCGTTGCGCAGCGTTACAAAAGAGTTGGGAGAGATCAGGTCTGGCGTTTCATAACGTTTCTTTCGAGATACACTTGAGACTAAATTTGTGGGAAGGTTAAATTTATCAAACAAATGACTAAGAAGAGTTTATTTAACCCTTCGCTGTCTGACTTAATTTACTAGGAGCTGTAGCAAAAAGTTACTTATAAGCATGAACTCTTGGTCTGTACGTTTATCCGGCCGTCCCCCATTTGCACAATAACTTGAAAATGGATTAACTGTTTTCAGAAATATGACCATCAAAGATTTTTCGTGCTGAAACAGCGACCGTAAAGAATACCAAGATAATAATCGATTCATCAAGAATGAATACACTGTTAATTCATCTTCTTCTGTTGATCTCATCTTTTAAGCATTATTGATGGGGCACGCGCACGTGAAATCGCTTTGTCGAAGCTGAATAACCGTAACCACCGAGAGAGAGAAAGCCTTTGCGATGAAACGTAATAAATTGTTACATCATCATAAATAGTGCATTGTTATTCGTATTTATACCAATAATAAGCCATAAATTTGCCCTAACTATGCTGATGTAACAATGTATTACTTTTCATCGCAGAGGCCTTCTCTCTCGGTTGTTACGAATAACTCAATCACTCAATAACGGTACTGCGTTGAGAAATAAAATAGATATAAATGTGGAAAGAATTAAATGAACTTCCGTTGGTTATTAGTAAAATTAGCTTGACTTCTATGCCACAGTTAAAGCTCCTTCTTGGAATGTTACAAGATTTTATTTTATTTTTCAAACCTTGGATTACTTGAATGTGTCAGGTTGCCTGGATATCTGGCCAGGCCCCTAAACAATGGCAGACAGGAATTGTGGTCCTATCTTCAAAAAGGGAGATCAGAGAGATTGCAACAACTATCGAGGCATCTCTTCGCTCAGCATTCCTGGGAAATAGTCGACTCCAAACTGTCGGGGTAGCAGTGTGGTTTCCGACTTGGCCGAAGTACGATAGGTCACATCTTTGCTCTAAGGCAAATTTTTGAGAAATCCTGGAAGTATGCAAAAGATGCCTACGCTTGGTTTGTGGACCTCGAAAAAGCATATGACAGAGTTCCTCGGGAGAAGCTCTGGCAAGTGTTGCGAGAGCATGGAATGGATGGGCAATTACTGGTTGCTATCATGTCTCTGATCTCGAGATGTGAAAGCTCTGAGATGTGTGTCCGGATAAATGGCATTAAGTCAAGACCGTTCACCGTGGGTGTTGGACTCTGCCAAGAGTGCGTACTGTCGCCCCTCTTGTTCATTATCTTTATGGACTGGATAGACAGGGATAGCCGAGGCGATGAGCGTGTTTGTGTGAGTGATTGCTTGGTAGAGAGGTTGCTCTTTGCTGACGGCCTTGTCCTCCTTGGGTCTTATTGCAGCAACCTTCAGCATGCATTAGGCCGGTTTGCAGCCAAATGTGAAAAGGCTGGGATGATCTGCGTGGCTAACACTGAGATTCTGGTCCTTTCAAGACAGCCTGCTCAGTGCGCTGTCCATGTTAGGGGAGCCCCATTGAGACAGGTGGAGAAGTTCAAGTATGTCGAGTATGTTGAGATTGCATTAACGAGTGATGGGCGGCAGGATAAAGAATTGGATGCTCGGATCAGTGCAATAAGCTGTGTCAGACGTGTTAACGAAATGTGAGCTGAGAAATAAAGCCAAATTCCCCGTTTTCAAATCTATCTTTGTCCCCATTCTCAACTATGATCATGAGTCTTGGGTAATGACCGAATGAGTGCGATCGCGTGTACAAGCGACTGAAATGAGATTTCTGAGATTTCTGTTACCCTGCTAGATAGAGTGCATAGCAGCGCAATAAGAGATCTTTAAGTTTTGAGTCGCTACTTCTCCGCATTGAGAGATCTCAGTTGCACTGCTGTGGCCATGTGATAGGGATGCCACAAACTGGTCTTCCCAGGTAGCTTTTATTTTCCAAGGCGGTGGGTAAGAGACCAAAGGGTCGACCTAGAACCAGGTGGCTAGACTACATGGAGAATCTGGGTTCGAGTCGCCTGGTTATTACCATGAGGACATGCGCCTGATGGCGTAAGATCGCGATCGCTGGAGATCCTCCATGGAGCTTCTGCCCCCGCGACCCTAACGGAAAAATGGGTTTGAAAAGTAAGTTTTGAAACTTTTTATTTAATTATAGCATGACCCACAAAGTCTGTAATTGTTTATAATGATTACAGGTCACCAAGTATCCGAAATTCTAAAGAAACGCATGTTTTTGAGGAGAGTCGAATGTATACGGGTTGATTAGGGTAATGTGTATTGTAGTAAAAATACCTGAGCGAATTAGAGCGTAATAAAAACATTCATGTTCCCGTACAAGTCAAAATCTGGTGTAGAATCAGGATCACCCGTAGCTAGCTGACTGTCATGAACTTTAGTCTTTTTTTCTCATGCTAATCTATATATATAAAGAAGGATGTTTGTGGGTCTGTCTGTGGGTCTGTCTGTGGGTCTGTTTTTTATACAAATCTACAGTTTTATTCCGATCTTGATGAAATTTCGCATACATGACCTTCAAAGCATGAGGAAGGTCACTGTCTACCTCAGATTTCGGAAAAATAATAAATATCGATAAAAAATCGATATTCATGGTTATGGCAAGGCATATTAATGAGAAATATCTCATGACCAACAATGCAAGGCAAAGTTTGTACAACAATAGGTATCAACAATGGTATCAACACGCAATTCACAAACGCTCTGCATGGACCAACAATCAATATCTCATGACTAACAATGAAAGGAAAAGTTTGTGCAAGTGTAATTATCCCGGGCAACGCCGGGTACCTCTTCTAGTTCTTTAATAAATATAAGTTTGTATAAAAATAAGATAAATCAGTTATTTATTAAGCAGCGATAATACAGTTAAAAAATTAATGCATGCGTTAAAATGCCCTTCTGCTTGTGTGAAATGTTGTGATTCGGTGCTCGTGCCGATAAAAAAAAACGTATTTGTTGTTATAGCTCTGGCACAGTTATTGGCCTACGACTCTCTAAGAGTGAAGGCCTTTGTTTTCGTTTCAGAAACTCAAATTTTTTTTTTGCTGAAATCGACTTAAAAACTCATGATTAGTAAAGATATTATAAACGTAGGAGTTGTGATAAAATATACATTAATTAAGATAAATAAAATTCCTTTAATTAAAAGAAAACAAATAAATTAAAATAAATAATATAAAACATTGAAAAAAGTCACCCAATTGTTTTAGATTACATTGTTTTGTTTTTTTGTTAATATATCTTCCATTCATTCAAAAAACTTTATTACTGAAGATGGGAAAAAATCCCGAAAACGTTATAAATAGTTCAAGTTAGTCATCTATGTGTTACGAATCATCGAACTTTCATCATAGACCTTCTTCATCTGTAACTGTGTGCCTCCCTGTGTTCGTGTAACATTTCTTCACTAAATCTTCGTTTCTCCTGTGTTTCTTCTGTATTTCATTTGAGTTTCTCCACAAGACCTTTGTTTCATCTATGTTTCGTCCTTCAACATATACTTCAACATTTACTTTATCAATTGGGTTACTTTTTTCAATGTTTTATATTATTTATTTTAATTTATTTGTTTTCTTTTAATTATCCTAATTAATATATATTAGTAAAGATATGTTGAAATTTTGAATAAAAAAATTTCCGTCTGTACGTATGTATGTATGTGACCAATTTTGTGCAGCTAACTCCTCTGAAACGGCAAATAGCCGACCCAAATAAAAATTATACATACTTAGAGGTTTCCTTAAATTGTGCTTTAGCGTATATTTTATGTCTATTGGATAAGCCTTTTTCGAGATATTAATTATTTTCTAAAAATTAAAAAATGGCTGCAGCGTTCAAACGAACAAACGAAAATCAATAAAATCGACATGTACGTACTCCTCTCATTAAGGCGATTTTTTTTTTACATGATTTATTTACTATCCCCTCCCCCCGTTTTGGAGTTATTTACTATCCCCTCCCCCAAGACCCCCCCCCCGCATCAATCTTAAACTATACATTGACCATTTTTTATGGAAATGGGCTAAGCCTTTTTAGGGAAATTAATTTATTTTTTTTGAAAAATGAAGAAATAGCAGAAACATTCATTTCAATGCTCCAATTACAATATAAACGGCATGAAGAACTTCCTCTTATCGAAAAATACAATTTTCTTTTTGACGTAGAATCCAATATTTTTCAGTGGACACAGACAATGCCTCCATAGGACCGCTGCCCCCAAAAGTTTACATGTGCACTAAAAAATTTTGAATTTTTGAAATTGTGACTTCGGATTCTTAAAAACCATTAAAAAGTAGAATAGGAATGTCTGTAAGACCCACTCTCTATCTCTTTGTCTTCAGCGATAAAATTGGGGTCAAAACTTTAAAAGTTCCACACTTTGAGGCCCTCTATCTCCTAAACGATTGGATCAATTGAAAAAACACCAAGAATAAAACATTTCTAGAATATTGTGTACAATCTGAATATACCATTAAAGATAGGGGTTCCTATTTAAAATTTCAAAGTTACCCCCTCCCCCTAGCCCCCCTCACAAAGGGGAGGGGGTAATTTTTTAACTAATGAATTTCCCCCGCGAAATAATTCACTTTTGATTTTAGACATTTTTTCGTACAATGCTTAGTTTCCGATATATTCAGTTGTCTCAAGATAAATGCCTCACCCTGTACATAAATCGCATTTGACGAAGATGCTGCTTATGTTGACGATTATGGCTCATTATACACCTCCATGGGTTGGATTTTATCGCTCGGTGTTGAAACGTTTATATCATCAGATATGTTATTTGCGTCAAACTGAGCAGTGGAAGTTATTGGCGCATTCCTATTGGGCTATTGTTCACTTTGGCGTCGCCACGACTCAACTTTCAGTCGTTCCTGCTGAGCCCGTAGACGTTCAACATCGGACATCTAGGTCTTCATGGATTCCCTATTTCTCGAACTGTTTACCTGTAATGTTTTCTATAATTTTCCTGGCGTTTATTATGCATAAACTTGGAAATTCTGTAATTTTTGCAAAATTTCCACAATTCGAAGGCCGATATCGAAGATACTATAAAATACTGAGGTTTAATTTTTAAGCTATTTTATAAAGCACAAAAAGATAAAACAAATGACACCTAAATTGTTGTGCTATCATAAAGGAAGCCAGAGCTAGACTAAATTAATCTCCGCCAGAGAACAGATTTTCAGACTCAACTTTGTATTTCGATTGCATCAGCCGATGACGTCAGCATGAAGTCGGTGAAAGTCTAAAGCATGCTTTGTTTTCTATACTATCGAATGCAATATTATTCATTTTTCTATCATTAATAGTTTTGACGTTAATAAGGTTTTCGTGATCAACACTTTTCGTGACATTCACGATTTAAGCGTGGCATCCCAGTATTCTAGGTCAAAAAGAAAATTGTATTTTTCAATAAGAGGAAGCTCTTCATGCAGTTTATATTGTATTTGGACCATTGAAATGAATGTTACTGCCATTCTGCCATTTCTTCACTTTTTCAAAAAAAAAATTAATTTCTCGATAATTTCTCGGTAAATATATAGTTTAAGAACCCCATTGTCTGAATTTCTAAAAAATAAAAAAATAAATAAAAATGTCTGTAAAACTGGGTTCAAACTTTAAAAGTTCAACACTTTCAGGGCCTCTATCTCCTAAACGGTTGGATCAATTGAAAAGACACCAAGAATAAAACATTTCTCGAATTTTGTGTACAATCTGAATATACCATTAAAATAAGGATTCCTATTTAAGATTTCAAAGTTATCCCCTCCCCCCTCACAAGGGGGAGGGGAAATTTTTTAACAAATGAATTTCTCCCGCGAAAGAATTCACTTTTAAGTTTGGACATTTTTTTGTACAATGTTTAGTTTCCGAGATATTCAGTTGTCTCAAGGTAAATGCCTCACCCTGTATATGCGACAGTTTGGGACACGGAATTCATATTTCCTTCTATATTCATAAACAATGAATTTGGATATTCGTGTAGCCTAATGTTTGTGATAGATTTTGTTTTGAGAAGGACCTGAAGCACCCAGGTAACAGAAGTATTACAGAAGTATTACCTCGTATATCTTAGCTCCATCACTTTCATCAGTCCTGTGTGAAAGATTTCATGCTGTGTAGAACAAATATAAAACTATTCAAAAATATGGTATTATAAGTTATAGGAGAGCAAGCGTTTTTGCAATCTTTTGAAATGTAACTCTTTAACGAATGTGAACCTATACTGACAGACTGGTCTAAATATAGACGACTGATCGACGCTGATATCAATGATATTTGTATTGTTAAAGCTTTGTACAATGGCGTAGTGAGATCTATACTAGGAAGTGTTTACTCTGAGTGGCCAGATTATTATGACCACCTGATGTTTGTAGGCAAATTAGCTATGATTTCGCGCTGAAGTTGCTAAAGAGCCCGACTAATGTAAATAGGCAAGCAGGTTGTGTTTACCATGACATTGGAAGTGATTTGTTTCAGAAGATTATAGATAAACGACGCGATTTAGCAGCTTTTGATGATTGTTGGCGCTCAGAGCCATGGAGCTAATATCAGCAAAACGGCTGCATTCGTTAAATGTTCAAGAGCAGCTGCTGTTAAATTGTTACAGACTGGACTGTCTGCCGGAAAACTGGGTCTGAACGTACCAGTTGTGGCCATCAATGTTCGGGCAGAAAGGAGAGTGGCAAGATTGGTACAAGACAACAGAAGGGCAACAGCGCACCAAATTACCGCAGATCTTTATCAGGGATCCTCTCAAATGATTTCTGAACGCTCTGTTCGCCGTACACTGCATAGTATCGAATATGGGAGCCGAAGGCCACTTCGAACACCTTTGCTATCTGCAGTTAACAAGATAAAACGTCTCCAATTCGCACAGGAACACAAGGATTGGACAGTTGAGCATCGGAATAAAGTCATGTGGTCTGATGAACCACGTTTTCAGTTGCATCATCCAGATAACAGAATGAAAATTTGACGGAAACTGCATGAAAGCATGGACCCCACATGCATGAGTACAATCGTTCAAGCTCGTGGGGGCAATCATAGTTTGGGGCATATTTTCCTGGCATAATATGGGTCCTTTAATTTGTGTAGAAAAACGTCTGAATATCAGAACATACCTAAATATCTTTGTTGATCAAGTTCATGCAATCATGTTGATGGTGTATCGCAATGGAGATGGCTTCTTCCAAAGTGACAATGTGGCATGTCAAGTTACTTGTACAAGGTGATTACAAAAGAACTTCACATTTTTAAAAAATTATTACAACAAAGCTATTCAATATAGACACACCACATGCGGATTCTTAAAGAAAAACTCTTGAAGTTTATTGTGACACAGTGAAAGATGTTCAATATGCCCCCCTGTAGTCGAATTCGTCCCAAACCCGCATTAACATGTCTCCATCAATCCCACGTATCGCTACCGTAATGCGTTCTTTCAGCTCGTCTAGGTCACGGGGAAGGGGTAGGGTGAAGACCTTGTCCTTTACACACCCCCATAAAAAGAAATCACAAAGTGTGAGGTCGGGGCTTCGCGGTGGCCACTTAGCCAGTTCCAAGTTATTGTTTGCTCGACCAATCAATCCTCAGGTTATTGTTTGGTATCATCCTCAAGTTACGTAATGCTACGTGCAACAATAACTTCCAGAGTTTTTCTTTAAGAATCCGTATGTGGTGTGTCTATATTCTGAATAGCTTTGATGTAATAAATTTTTAAAAGTTTGAAGTTCTTTTGTAATCACCCTATATTTTGCAGGAATAGTTTCAAGAACAAACAATTCCTGTGCGTTGTTTGCTGAAAAAAATTTTTTTTTCGTGAATGTATGCTTTATCCCCTAAATTGATTTGACAATTGAAAATGATATTAAGGCGAGATTGTCGCGATCGCCACGAACGACGACGAACCTGGCTTAGGTGGCCCCCATAATGACCAAATCTCAATCCAGTTGAGCATTTGTGGGATTGTGGGAGAAAGTTGAAAGAGCCATCGGACAGGTGGTCCCAAGACAACAAATTTCACACAACAGGACAGTGTTATTCATCAGGCAAAGACTGTTATGACAGCCGGGAAGGACATCATAAGAAGCACACTGTTATGACTGTTATAAGAAGCAGGGAAAGACATCATCTGCGAAGCACAACATTGCCCGAAAGTCGAAGCTCACTGATAGAGACTGAAGGGATTTGAAGCGGATTGTGGCCAGAAAGCACAAGGCAACAGCATCCATGGTGTCAGATTCCTCGCATCACCTTTCAACATCTCGTGGAGTAAAAGCGAATCGTCGCAGTATTGAAGGTAGGTGGCGGCCCAACGAAATACTGATGGAGTGGTCATAATTATCTGGCCACTCAGTGTATATTCAATCTAAGGTGTCGCTATCTAATATGGAAATGTTGTTGTTCAGTGCGATAATGAAATGTTCACCAACAACTAGACCATTCAGTGACAACATGTAGGTGGATACTAATATTGCAATTATGACAGTTAGCATTATCAATGTAGATGCTACGTTAAATTTGTACGCTCTTAGCTTTATGAAGAAACATTTTAATTTAAATTTCAAACCCATCGAATCGCCTATTACATTTGGTGGCAGTACTATAAATTTGATGTTTGCGCGAAATATTGATTCTTGTCTGTTGCCATTTCTAACATACTCCCAACACAGCCCCGTAATTCTTTTTGATTCCGTATCATTATCTCGTGGTAGGCCTGTGCGAATGTACCATTCCGCCATACCAATTTATTATAAAAACTGTGTCAGTAAATTATGAGAACGTTCGCACTTAGACAGAGTAGATTATTTGGGAAACGAACACAGCATGTTTCATTGTAGCCGCAATATGGCATTTACAATAGCCGAAAACAATGGCCACGCTATCTGTACAATTTGCAATGAAAATTTATATTAAATTATCTACCTGAGCTTCTTCTTGTATTCGTTCTTCTATCCCCTGTTTGCCAAATCCAAAATCCTTCAGAGACTTTATAAGGAATTTACGCTGATCTTTAGCGCTATCTGCATCGCTTACAAAGAGACCTAAAAGCAGAACACTTAACTGTTAAAATGCAAATCCTAGTAAATTTAAGTAGACTATAAATTATATTTATAATTATGTTATAAACTGAAAGTGATTACTTTTATGGTCTCCGAACAGTCCTACGAGCCAGTCGTCTGGTTTTCCGGCATAGAAGTTCCCTTGCTTAACAAATGCCTCCTTTATGGCGTCAAAATGATTTAACACAATAACTGATCTGAAATTTATTATTCAGAAGTTTTTGTACGTATATAAGTGTTTGGAGGAGGGGAGGAGTCAGAGAGAGGGAGAGAAAAGAGGATGAGAGAGAGAGAGAGAGAGAGAGAGAGAGAGATCATAAGTAGACATAATGATCTAAATTAAGAGCAGTAAAGAAATATTAACTGATTAATGTCGATCAGATCCTTCTTTTCCCCCATACTAATCAAGTTCTATGATTAGACTCTCCCAACTCCTTCTTAAATAGGATTGATAAATAATTACACGCTTAAATCATATGACCTCAATTTGCATATACAGTCGAACCTGGAAAGCGCTAAGAAACGAAAGAAGAAAGAGCTCTTTTACATTTTCTAAATATTACGTTGGAGAAAGTCATATTTATTATTAAAAAATATTAAAAACATAAGGAGTTAAAGAGTGCGGATATAAGGGGCAAGAAATAGATGAAATTAGGGCTCCTGCTACTTTTCTGTACCCTTCTCGGAAGGGTGGGGGGATTACTTTTTTGTTAAATAACAGAAGAATGCAGTTTCTTATTGTTTTACCATGTCCGGATGTCCCCTTGATAATTGCTACACCTTTTTATGTAGAAGATTGGAATTCGGTATGAACCTTACAATGGGTATGCCCTAGTTCAATATTTAGGAAAAGCTCAGTGTGATAAATAGACATGTAATGGAGTGAAATTTGGTATGTGTGTTTGTCTAGGCAAAATCTACATAACTATGACGTCTGGGCCAGAATGTCCCAATAGGGTAATAGTTGTGGGGGTAGCAGTCACCTGGTCTTTAAAACTATTAACGCTTTCAAATAACAAAATATTTCATTTGATCGGAAATAATGAGAAACGAAAAAAAGTACGTTTTTTCCATATTCTAAATACTACGTCGATAAAAAAGGGGGGAGGTTCCTTGAACCCAGGGTTTCCGATATTTTTTAATACACTTCGGGAGTGACTAATTATTATTTTAGTTGATTCTATGAAGCTTTTAAAATAAAAAAAAACAATTCATTCTCTACCTCGATCCTATTTTAATGGAAAACACATCGCCATATTTCTTGGTCATTTGTACAAAATCTTCATAGGGTTTATTGGTAAAGAAATACAAATATCCAAACAAAGGAAGTCCCCAAGGACCAGGAGGAAATCCAGAATACTTCCTGTGATATTCTATTAAGTATAACACGATCAGAATGCCAATTAAAATGAACGTTATTGATCCGGATTCGAAATAGCTGTAGATTTCATCTTGAATTGCCATACTGTAACGAATCAACAATATCATTAATTTTATTAAATTCCATTTTTTTAAAATAAAATTAAGATAATTAAAAATGAAATCTAAACATACGTGAATGAACACGAGATATACACAAATAAACTTCTTAATGTAAAACTAATTAAACACATACATAAATAATAACGTAAAAATCAAAACATACGTTAAAGATAATAAAAGAAAGGGTCTAGGATTAGCAATGTGGTAGTGTTTTATATAGCCAACGCGTTTCGAAATACGTTTCATTATCAAGGCAAACAACTACAACAGGGCAGGCAATCGACAATCGAACAGTGAAGTGTACATTTGTTCAGGTGGGACGTAAGCAGTGCTTACACGAGTCTCACCCTTTCGGAATAAATTCCACATGAAATACACTGAAATAGGCAAGAAGCCTGACTAACCCAAAGATGTCTTCCATATTATGAAGAAACAAAAAATATGATTGACGATTGTCAAGAGTGGGAGAGGGGAGGGGGAGGATGGTATTACATCTTCCAATAATCCGGGAAGGAAACGTTGCCAATGTCTTCGAAGTTGACATCAAGAATATGCCTCGGTTTTCTATACTTTGTATGCCACTTCATTTCCATCCGGTTATTCATAATTCCAGCCACCAGGTCATTGTCATGGCTCTTCATCGTCTGCAATGTCCATCAAGAGATCTTGGACACACTTTCCACTATGAGTCATGTTCAGATCCGAGTGGATGTAATCATTGTTTACGGTCCTTTTTCCAAGCTGCGAAATGGTCCTCAGGGTAACATTCTGGAACGACTGGAGTTCACTCCATCAGCTTCTACATGTAGTCGCCCACGCAAGCATGCCATAAAGGAAAATGGTCCGAACCAATGTCTTGTACAGTAGTAATTTATTGTTGATGCTGAGGGCGCTGTTTCTACTCAGGAGAGCTATAAGTCTGTACTTAGCCCTCTTTGCTTTGTTCAGAGCAAACGTTACGTGATGATTCCAGGAGAATCTTGAGTCGATGATAACGCCAAGATACTTGTAGTTGTAGAGCTTCATTGTCGAAATAAATTAAGTGTTAATCAGACTTGCTAAGCTTTTTGAAAGCATCCACTCTCATCTTCAGGCAGTGAAACCAATTCACAGGAAAAGTAATTAGAAGAACTGGTTACATCGAAAACAAGAAACGTCCGCATTCGAATTTAAAAATGAGTTAATTTCAAAAAATTTTGAATTTTGAATTAATTTTGAATCAAGGCCTAAATAGTTTAAATCGTTTAAATCCACAACGTATCTAGATTAAAATTAAACTGAAGAACCATTTAAGCCTTGATTCAAAGTTTCACTGCCTGAAGATGAGAGTGGATGCTCTCGAAAAGCTTAGCAAGTCTGATTAACAGTTAATTTATTACGACAATAAAGATAGCTTACAGCGATGGTGTTTTGTGTATACCGGAGCGATTGTTAGTTGTAGAGTTTTTTATTGAATAGAATCAGGAAATCCGGGGGACACTTAAGTTTTTTGTTGAAGTTAACGAGTTTGCATTTTCCGACGTTAAGATTTAGTTTCCAGCAATTAAACCAGTCCTCGAACTTCTTCGTTCTGCAGCCGAGTCATAAAATGAGATGGCTGGTGTGCCCATGCCATGATGGCAGTATCATCAGCATAGAAATATAAATTACATTTCTCAGGTTAAGAAATCTCCACAAAATAATTAAAGTGAACGGGCCCGAGGGCAGAGCCCTGTGGGACACCCGCCTTTACCTTGCGGGGCGTGGAGAAGTTTTCGCCAACTTTGACTTGATAGAACCTGTCTTTGAGAAAGGATCTTACCATCATAATCATCAGAAGGGAACCCGTCTCTAATCATCTTTTAGATTAGCCACTCGTGCAACACTTGATCGAAAGCTTTGCTGACATCAAGAAAAACCACGCCAGAGTATCTGGAAAGGTTTAGTGGGGTGCTCAGGTCTATCAACGAGCCTCCATATCTGCATCTGACACGAGTGGGCGGCTCGAAAGCCAAACTGTTCTTTCCGCATTAAACCATTGGTAAGACAGTGGTCCTTGAATCTGGTGTAGATAGTTTTCTCCAAGACTTCAGACATCGACGGGAGTAGGGTGATAGGTCGGTAGCTTGCGGGAATTGCAGGATTTTGCCCCTGCTTGGGGATACTTAACATAATAGTCGAGAAATAGAAAAACTTCCAACAGTCGCTTATGATATTCGACATGTCGCTAACGATGTTTTTTGGGAGATTTTTTAAGGCGTTATTATTTACCTTGTCTCTTCCTGGAGCCTTCCTCTTTTTCAGATTTCTTATGATGGTAGCGATTGCCCCGGCTTCGATGATGACCTTAGTTGTAACAAGTTGGGACTTCACAAAAATTGGCGGGACCATCTTCCACAGTCTGGAACATGAGCTGACTCTCGGGATTATTGTTAACAGGGGTAACAAACTGCATCTCTAGGGAATCTGCAATTATTTGAGCTTTGTCCTGATTAGTTTGGACGTAATTACCTTGAGGGGTGCGAAGTGGAGGAAGCGTATCATTCTTCTTCTTCTGAAGAACTCCAAATCGAATTGTCGCGAGCCGTCAAGCTTTAGAGCTTGTCATTCCATCTAGCGTAGCGAAGCTCTTTCACTTCTTCTTAGACACTTCGCACTAAACTGTTGTATTTGGTTTTCATCCAAGGTAAACGATAGCGCTGCCAAAGCCTACGGGTCTTGTTTCTCTCTGCAATCAAGAGTTGGATTCCTGGAGTGAGCATAATTCAATGAACGGGGTTGTTTACCAATGGATAGGCACTAATTTCAGTGGCACTGTTTATTCGCCGGTGATATCTTCAACACGTCGATCAATGTCATCCATACTGTATGCTCTTTGGAGATGGCGTTCATGGTCCATGAGGATTTTTTTGAAGAACTTCCAGTCTTGCTGATGCTTCACTTCTTCTCTGAAATTGATGTCGAAGTTCAGCGCCACAGGCTTGTGATCAGAAGAAAGATCATTAAAATATATAGTACCTGAAGACGTATTTCGAAAGCTTATCCTTCTTGCTTTCTTCATTCAGCAGGGAATGAGAGGGAATGGATATCGTTGCATTTCTGCCATCAAGTGACCCCTCTGTTATTAAGTCCTCTATCGTAATTGGCTTTCAAACTAGTAAGCCAATAGATTAATGACGAATAACCTATGGGGTCATTGTCCTGATTTAGTAACCGAAATCATTTCTTTAGGCCTAATCCTAAATGAAAAGGTAATAAAGCTAACATTGCCTTTCTCTTAAACTGCTATTAATACCGGGGAGGTCATTTGAGGGCAAAAGAGCAACGATTCCCTTTCCCTCTCATTCCCTTCTGAATGATGGAAGCAATAAGGACACAGCTTTCGAAATTCATATTCAGGTACTATGCCTTTTTATACCGTTGTGGTTAAAGAGTTTATTTAATTATTTAACTTACTATTCAAACCCATTTATCCGTTAGGGTCGCGAGGGATGGAGGACCTCCAGCATTCGGGATCGTCCGCCATCAGACCCAAATTTTCCATGGTAATACCCGAGCGACTCGAACCCAAATTTTCCATATATTCTAGCCACCTGGTTCTAGACAGACCCATTGGTCTCTTTCTATGCTTCGAAAATAGCAACTGTCTAGGAAGATCAGTTTGCGGCATCCGTATCACGTGGCCTTACCAACGTGACTGAGTTCTCTCAATGCGGTAAACTAGCGGCTCAACACCTAAAGACTCATTTATTGTGCTTTAATGCATTGCTATCTAGTAGGGTAACACCTGCCACACTCTCGGAAATCTCAATTCGGCTGTTTGTATTCGCGATAACGCTCTTTAGGTCATTACCCAAGACTCATGATCACATGTGAGAATGAGGACAAAGATAAATTTGAAAACAGAGAGTTGGCTTTGTTTCCCAAATCACGTTTCGTTACCACGGATCGCCACCGATCACGTCTGACACAGCTTTCTGCACCGATTCGAGCATCCAATTCTCTATCCGCCGGCCAGGAATCGTGAATGTAGTTCCGAGATACTTGAACTTCTCACCTGTCTCAATGGCGCTCCCCGAACATGGAGAGCATGCTGAGCATGCTGTCTTGAAAGGATCAGAATCTCAGTCTTTGTGCATTGATTTTCATCCCGGTCTCTCCACACTTGGCTGCAAACAGACCTTGATGCAACCTCTCCACCAAGCAGTTGCCCACACAAGGACGGTCATCGCCCAGTCAATTGTGGCGGCAACACATAAGGGCCAATTAAGTTATTTCCGACAATTCCACACCAAATGTTCACGGAGAAACGCTCTTGATGCGCTCGAGCTCTGGTAACATGCGGGTTAGCATCTGCCCAATGGTGCTAGTTGTGAGAATTTACGATTCCTGTCCGGGTGAAGGTTGCTTCGTCCGTGAAAAGTATCTGGCTGAGACAACCAGGGTCTGCAGCATGACGACGTTGTATCCATTGGCAAAATCGTTGTCGGTGTGGATAGTCCGTTGGGTTCAGTGCCTGAACCAGTTGCAGGTGGTATGGATGCAAAAGCTGACGGTGAAGAATGCGCCAAACAGATGAGTGCGGAATGTGTACCATGGAAGAAATACGACGGGTGCTTGTCTGTGGTTCATCATGTATGATGTCAATTATCACATCCTCCTCATCCGGAGAATGTGCTACAGGCCGCTCTTGTCCTGTTTGACGGCCAAAGGAACCACGCTCCCTCAAATGTCTGTCGACAGATACAAATGTTCGGTTATTTGGCAAACGTCTATTCGGAAAGCGTTCTTGGTAGAGTCTTCTTGTTTCCACAGCATTTCCGTCCGCAAGACCATACATTAGGTGCATTTCAGTGTATTCTGCACTGAATACGTGTACATGTCTTTTTTTTTACGTAAATCGTAATGCGTATGTCAAAGCACGCAAACGTTCTGAAATTGATATTCCTAGTGAAACTACAGTAATGGAAACAACCGTACACAACTAATGGAACAACCTTAAAGTAGGTTTAAATGGAACAAACCACTCAACCTAGTGTTGAGTCGAAACGCTGGAACTGCTAAAATATCGTCCGCTAACTACCGTGCTTCCCTACTGTATGATATTGGATTACTCGCAAACAAATCGTTTCCAGACAAAGTGCTATAGAATATTTTCGTCTTCTTTTGACCTGAAGAATATGCCACTAAATTTATTGTACATAATTTTGAAACACCGTGTATACCTAGCTCATGATCTATGTTGGGACTGACATGTTATTAATTTATTAACTAATCTTTTAAACAAGATATGATTTCTCGGTTACATTTTCTTCCTGACTACATCCTGCTGTTACTGTATTACACACTGACACATTCATCATTATGCTATGGTATATCATTATGGGGATCTATTACTACACATAATCTTACTCGGATACTTAAGCTTCAAAAATAGTTCTTACAAGTCTTACTTAAAGTAGTAAGCTTCATTCAGTCTCCCAATATTTCGGAGAATATTTAGGTATTTTAACCATTACTCAAATATACTCCATACAGTTATATTTGCTTGTATATAAAATAATTAGCCATCAACTTCTCCTTTCTTCTCCTTTCTTCTCCTTTCTCCATTCATTTTCATTTTCCTTTCTTCATTCATTCTCTCCATTCAAAATGTTAATACAGCACAAATACATGAAAACGAATTAACATTAAAAATATTAAAACTCTGACTTTAGTTTATTTCGTCCATCTCATTTTCCGAGATATCATGTATAAAATAAACAAATATTAACAAATTATAAAATTTAAAATTTAAGAAAAGCTTTTTAATTTTATAATATCTAGTTGAAAATTATAGAATTGAAAACCGCCTTGGGTTTAGGCAATAGATAACAATTATTTACCTTAAATTATCACAACCAAAGATATTTCTTTATCCGCTTCAAAACTCCGTTAAAGTTTATAATGGCATTCGAAAACTTGGTTCAAAAATTTGAATTCGATGCAATTATTAGAACGGAAGAGACTTTGTCTCAGTAAAGATACAATTGTAATTAATGGCGGTATTATCCACCTTATATACGCGTCGCTACAACATGGCTCCCCCCCCCCCCCCCCGGGGCGGGGCCGTAAACGAAATGTTGCTCACCTTGAAAATTCGACAGCTTCTGGAACTTCCTTTTTTTTTTGAACAAAATTTTATTGCTTTACTTCAACTTAACTCCCATATCCGCTGCAGACATAATAGTTAAGTTGTGTAATTATTTATGACTTTATATAATGATTTCAAATAGTTAAGATTCTATAACACTAATTAGAAACCATTACAGAAAATTGATGAGCATGGTATCTACAGTGGGTAATCGATTAACGAACTTAATCCGTTCCAAGACGATGTTCGCTACCGCGAATTTTTCGTTAATCGATCATTGATTTACTATAGAATAATATGGACGGATATAGGAGAGAAGGACGAGACACAAGAACCCTGAAATACAATAAATAATATATAAATAATAAAAAATAAAATAAATCAAAAATAAAATCTTTTATTGCTTATCTATTATTTACAGAATACAGACTGTATTATGGGAATTAACTACTTCGTTCTGGAGACCCATAAATAAATAAAAATTATATAATTTCTTCACTATATGGAATGTTTATTAATATGTAAAAACAATAACCATATACAGCCCAGGGTATGTTCCCGCTTTTGTACGAAGTTGTAATTTTACATCAACAGCTGAAATACTATAGTATATATTCAAGGAAATTAGAAAATTTTTATGGGTTCTAGGGGTAAAATGATGAACATCTGAATGTACATTGGGCATTAGCGATGAATTGAATTGAATGGTACCTTCCTCAAGTGAAGGGGGATATGATATGCTTTTTTTTAAGATGAGACATTATGTGTTAATACTAAACAAGGGCTCCAAGAACCAGGTGCAGGTAATGAAACCAGTAACGACTGCTGTAAGATGTCAGCCGCAGCCGGGACCGACGGCTTTATGTGCCCTCCGAAGAACGGGTGGGAGGGTTCAAGATGGAATTTTATTGGTGGTTTCTCATTTATTGATGAAAAAGATGTTCCAACGCGAATGAGATTGCCTAAGCAGCATGGACGTCGGCAGAACAGACCAGAAGTATCAGAAGCAGCGGCTGTTTTTCAAGAAACGTGAAAAGGTCTGCCGATTCCCGATCTTAGGGAATATCTCAATGATATTCCCCATCCAGTGATATCTCAAGCATTTATAAAATTGTTTCTGTAAATGAAATTTAATATGCATTATTATGTAATAAAAACTTATACAGGGTGATTCAGAAAGGTAGGTCAAGAATGAAATATTATGTACAGTTTGTAGCGGGGAACAAAATTTTTCCTATAAACATGGGTCCGGAAATGCATCCTTACAGAGATAACGCAACTAATACGAGATAGGAATGACATTAATGCCGACCCTGAGCGTAGTTGGTAGACCTCGTTTGATAGATCTCGTAGGCAACCTGTGTCTCGAAGTCGTTGGTCTAGTGTTTGAAACGCCGGGTGATGTGGGTGATCACGGTCTGGAAAAAACTGTTGGTAAGTCCTTTCCGCTTCAGTAGCATTACCCTGTGCCTCGCCGTAGACGAGATGCATGTCCGCCAGCTCCGCATTAGTCAAGCGATACATTGTACGACAACGGAGTTCAATGTTTCGTTTCCTCTTTTTTAAAGGACAGAATACGAATAATTTACATGTTTAGATCCTAATTTACATGGACCCTACCATTGCCGTCCGGGTAACGCACATCCATTCCTATCTCGTACAAGTTGCATTATCTCTGTAATGATGCATTTACGGACCCATGTTTATAGGAAAAAATGTTGTTCCCTGCTACAAACTGTATATTTTATCTTTTGATACTGCAATGTACATTTCAGTTGCCAAGCTCAAATTCACAAAATTTTGTTTACCAGCCCAATGGCAATGCAATTGTACATAAGTTTTTGAGTACAATATATTAGAAACTTGATATTTTGATACACTTAATTTCTATAATCTTTTCCGCGTATAGACTGTACAGACTGAGTGCTTTAAACTACAGCATTATCTAGATATTTGATGAATAATTTCGGCATGTTGTCTTTGTTGATATCTTAGAGGTTCTCACCATTTTCAATTAAAGTTTTTAATAGTTTTTAGTAAGAAGTCTGATGGAAAGACCAAGAAACTTAAAGTATGAACATTGAACATTCCAATGGGCATTTAGGGTAAAATTAGTTTAGCAGCAGCCATTTTTTATAATTTCTTTTCCGTATGGCAATTTAAATTGACAGTGGGCATTAAAGGGATAATATAAGTCTTGTATTTTTATCAGTCATGTATTTTTCATCCGTGGGGCGTAAAGAATCGCTCTACGAGTCTTTGCTCTACCACTGATAGTGATTCAGTGAGCACTCAATAGGTAGCACAGATCGCTTCTTCTTCTAATGTTTGTTCTGTGCTGTGTTCATTACCCGAACATAAAAATCTTTCGCGAAATGTTCGTAATCCTAACTGTTAGTTAACCGATCACCCATTGTACATTTTATCAAATATAATTTTTAAAGCTTCTATCAAAAATAGATCATTTAAATTTTTAAATATCAAAAATATAAAAATATAAAAACTCTTTCCATCTTGATAATGGATAATGGATGGGTGAACTTTTTTTTTTAACAAGAACACTAAGAGTGATATGGTAAAAAAGGTTTTAATGCCTGACGCGTTTGGATTAATACATCATCATCGAAGGGTACAATATTACAAAACAAGCTGGGAGACAAATCCATATAGATATTACAGGTGGGGCGAACCGAATGGAGAGCTATGGTTAGGCACGCCCGACCTAACAAGAAGCTCCCCCATGGGTACGGTTCTCAATCTTCATGATTCTTCATGCCAAATCCGACGATTTAGTCAATCATGTCATCCCTCCAGAAGGATATCTGGTTATTGAGCAGAAGGATATTGTCCATACGGTGGTGCTTCCTAATTTTCACCTCCTGTTCCGTCCTTTCCACATGATTCTGTTCCTGTTCCGTCCTTTCCACAGGATTCTTATGCACTGGTTGAGGTCAGTCGACCATTCTATGTTTGTTCGTAATAAGGTAGTCGGCGTAAGCCAACTTGCTATCCCGGTTCACCCATGACCTCCTATGCTCACGGAAGCGTTCATAGAAAGAGCGGCACGTGGAGCCGAAGTAGATTGTCCCACAGTCCGGACAGAATAGTTTGTAAACGCTGGCGTATTGTTAAACATCACGTGTTTCGGCCCTCTTTTTGGGGTTCAGTAAAAACGGGGAGTTGTTGCATGGGCGAAAGGCAATTCGGAAACTTTGTTCTCGGAACAAATCAGAAATCCGGCCACTGTAGGTGAAGGTGACGAACTCACTAGAACTGGCGCGCTGGTCTTGTTCCTGGATCTTCCTCTTGGCTTCTTGGAAAATGGTATTAGCCACGATCCTGGGGAATTGGTTTGTCCTCCGACTTCACACCTACGTGCATTGTCGGTGATAGGGTGGGATAATGCCCTCATGAATCTGTGGCGGATGGTAGCGGTCTTGTGTACCAAAAGATGTGTGGAATCATATGGTATAATGTTGGCGGTAGTTGATTTCTTCCTTATATGCTGAAGGCCAACTTGTTCGTATTTTGTTCACGGGAGATGGAATTTAATTCCTCCGTTATCTTCAGCTTCTATCGTATACCGCAGGGCTGGGTGTAGGCTGTTGAATGCGGCTAGTGAGTCCTCGGGGGAGCATACTCTACCGTCATAAATGATCAGAGCGTCGTCCACATACCTTCTGTAAAGAGATATCTTCCCTTCATCCATCATCCTGTTGATGTGGTTCTGTTCTATGTGTTGTAATAAAATTTTAGAAATGATGGAACTGGCCTGTGAGCCCATGGCTACATCGTCCGGGATGGTGAAATAGACTTTCTTTTTCAAGGCTGACAATCCCCCCATCGTTGCTAGTGATCATGCCTTTCTAACAACCAGACTTATACCAGCCCTTCCAGCATGACGTGGAGACATTTTTGCCGGCACTACGCCAGATTGGGCCAGTCTACTTTTGGACCATCTCCGTCAATGATGGTTCTGCCAGCAGTGCGAACTGAATGCGACGACCAACATCTTTCGTTTGAACCCAGATTATCTGTGGGCAGCAATCCTGAAGGCAATAAAATCGACTACCTTCGAAAGAACGTTCTTCAATATTCTGTGGCAGTTGTTGCACCACGGATTCCATTCTCTCAAGCGTCTCTTCAAGCGGAAAAAGGTCGGGTCTACCGGTTGATCCTTCTGCGGCGTGCTAAAAACAATTCCCTATGTTTTCTTCGTGTGCCCGTTCTCTCAGTCCATTTGGAGTCGTCTCAAGCAACTTACCAGTATGTGCGTTGCTTGTTCGATGCCTCCACCGAGGAACCATATAAGCTGAACCAAGCCATCACAATTTTCTTCATCATCCGGGAATTGTGGACGATACGATTGACAGACTTTATAGTATCGACCACCTGGCATCGATCGTTTCGAAAACCCGCACTCCACCTGATATACTCTCTCCTTCTGGAATGGTCTAGACTAGGCCCATCAGCGTTCAGACGGCGCTTCACGTCATCTAAGAGTCTGACCATATGTTCCATCCAATCTTCCCGACTGAGTTTTAATGGTTCGCCGGATAGCGAACGCGCCTCGCAGTGAGGCGTTTATGTAGATGTAGGAGTCCTCTATAATTGAACGAACCATCTACTGCAAGTGCGCCTGGCGCCTAGTTAAGATTTTCTTCCACCTTCTGCTTCTATTTTTTTATAGTGGATGTAATTTAGACAGATCCAAGGCTAACCATAGGGGAAGGGGGAGATTGTTCTCCAGAACAGGCTGGGGAGCTATCTGGGGAGGACGGGCTGTGGTTTTTAATGAGATGGTTAAACGAATGGGCTGGTGATCACTCCCATAGGAGCCTGGGACTATTTCTAGATGAATAGGGACGGAACAGCTAAGGAAACAAGGGCAAGATCAAGGTTAGCAGAGGGGCAGTTAAGATCTTTTGAGGCGTCCGCTGAGGCAAATTCCATTTGCCTCAGCTCCAAAAGTACTGAGCCAGACCAAAGTTTTGGGACATTTTCTATCGTCTTAGATTAGCCACACTTATGATGACAATATAGCCTTTTTCTTTTGCGTCAAGCCAATATTTCGTGTTCATAGTCCTCGAGGTGGACATTTCATTCGATTCAATCCTTGCTCAAAGTTTTATATTGATGAATTTATCAGCAATGTATTAAATATTCATTTCATTAGTAGTGGCGAGTTACTCTTTTGACTTAAAATATGCGGCCCAGGTCTTTTTCACACAGAATTCTTATAGTTCGGATTTTTCTCCGACAGTAATGAAACCGTGGGGCTTACTGTTGATTGTCTTCCCTTGTAAATTTGTTTACTATGTGGTTCGAGTTGATGGCCTTGTCAGAAACTCGTTAATGTTTCCCTTTTATTCTTTACTAGAAGAGGTACCCGGCGTTGCCCGGGGTAATTACACTTGGATGTAAACAGAACAATCTCAAAAAATTAAATTAAATTTTGCAATATCTTAAAAAATAACACATGAAAATGCTTAGAATTAATATAGTAAAAATTCTTAATGAAAATTCGAAAAAAATCTTTTTAAAGGCTCATAATGGCTGGACCGCTCCAATAATTTCTTACTCAGGTAATCTTACTTCAGATGTACACTTGATGTTGTTTCAATTTCCACTCTTCTCTCGTTGTGTTGAAGCAAAATTTGGCCTTTCATCACTTTGGGTAGTCTAGCGGTCGCCAATTCTTCTATTTACTTGCTTCCCATTTGCTCAATACAGCACGGAGCTTAAGGTTTGCTTTCTCTGTCGTCTTTCCACTCTTTCTCAATAGTCTGCTAACTCTTCATTATCTCCAGCTACTGATCATTTTTAAAGATTTTCAAAAAATTGTTAAGTACTAAGAACTCTCTTTTCTAAGAAAAACCTGAATAACAGGAATTCTATGCATTGTTACAAATTGAAAATTATCCATATTGCATCATCATTTTATGTTCATTGTTATAATTTTTGGAAAGGATTGCTTTATCATTGCATCATCATTTTGAGCTCATTGTTATTGGTGAATTGCGTGTTGAAACCATTGTTGACACCTATTGTTGCACAAACTTTTATTTGCATTGTTGGTCATGAGATATATATTGTTGGTCGGTGCAGAGTGTTTGTGAATTGCGTGTTGATACCATTGTTGCAAAATCTTTGTCTTGCATTGTTGGTCATGCAATATTTCTCATTAATATGCCCTGCCATAACCATGAATATCGATTTTTTATCGATAATTATTATTTTTTCGAAATCTGAGGTAGACAGTGACCTTCCTCATGCTTTGAAGGTCCTATATGCGAAATTTCATCAAGATCGGAATAAAACTGTAGATTTGTATAAAAAACGTACACACAGACCCACAGACCCACCCACAGACCCACCCACAGACCCACAGACGTACAGACCCACAAACATCCTTCTTTATATATATAGATTGCTAAAATGTAATTTGAAAGATTTGAATTCTTGGAATTTCTATCTCATCTCTTTAAATCTGTAAAATTTATAATTAACATTTTTCTATTTTTCTTTAGGAGGGTTGTTTCAAATTGTTTCTTTCCTAAGAAGACAATGTCCCTGGCGTTATCCATCTTTTCTTTTGGATTGCATAATAGTCACTATTGGCTAATTTTAAATCTTATCAACTTTTTATTTACTTTTAAGAAGCTTTATGCTTCACTTTATAATGTCCTTTCTGTTATCTATGCAGAAGCATTAATTCGTTGGGTTATTATGAAAGCAAAGTTATCCCTTTTATTTTGATCGTTGATATTCGGGATCAGATGTATCGCCTTAATTAAAAAAAGGGTGCTAACATAGACTCAGCTGCGAAAGCCTGCTCAGGAAAAAATCATACATTGTTACATCACCTACATTGGTAGGGTATTATTGATCATATTTCAACCAATAATAAGCCCGAAATTGTCCTTATTATTATTGGTATGTCTATAATTCAGTGGACATTTTCTTGTTGAAAATAGATAAAAGAAACTGGGATTAAAATTTTTTTATCTCAATAATATAAATATATATGACGTAAATTCTTGTTATTTTCCTTCGTTAATTCTATTGTGCTAACATCATAAAATTTGTAACATTAAACCATTCATCTTTGTATGCAAAAAGGAGTGGATTGATAGTAATATATTCATATAAATATGTAAACTCCTTTTGAATTGTATTTACTATATTATTAATTTTTAATTTAATTTATTTTTATTTTATTTCTATCCTCTTTTATCTTCATTAACAGGAGTTTACATATTCATATGATTATATTAGCCTTTGTGGTATTATTAAAGTCTTATTCTTTGACGTCAAAGCAATTGTTATGACGAATTAAAATCTCTTATTATTTTTTGTAACTTTAAAAACCAAAATATTTGTTGTAATAAATCAATTGAATTATCTCTTTGATTTTCCTTATTTGCAACCTTGAATATAAAAAAATACACACACGTGGAAGGTTATTGCATTTTGAGTTTTTCTAATTATTTTCAAGACCAGGGTACGAGTTGATTATTTGGAATCAGAATGTTTGTAAATAATAGTTCATGATTGCAAATATTTTTTTAAATTCCTATTATTTGAGCAATTATAATATATATTTAAATTGTACGTTCACTCTCCTGGCATTGCTGATATATTTTCCTAATACTTAGTCTGTTCTCTTTAGTGACATTGCTGAGATCATGAGACCGATATAAGGTATCAAATCTAGCTATATATATAATAAATCTGTTGTCTGTCTGTTTGTTTGTACGCGCATCACACAAACACTACTGGACGGATTTGGATGAAACTTAATATGGTTATAGCTTATAGTCTGGATCAACATTTGGGGTACGTTTGATCCGGATCAATCACGAAGTTCCTGAGGAATTATATTTTTCTTCCAGCTGATCGTTTTGGTGATGCATTACCTCAAGTGAACTCCGAACAGTGAGATATAAAACGCACGAGTGTTGTTGTCGTAATAACCTCTGATTTTCTTAGGCTTTTGTTTATAAGAATGTGCCCTTGGTCTGTACGTTTATCCGGCCGTCCGCCATTTGCACGATAACTTGATAACGGATTAACTTTTTCAAATTCTGTTTCAGAAATATGACCATCAAAGCTCGGCCGTATCAACTTTTCAGAATTTTTCGTGGATCCCTTCAAGTCGAACTGTCGTGCTAAAACTAAGATAACGGCTTGTCATATAACAATCATTTGTCAAGAAGGAATACATTGTTACTTTCTGTTCATCTTTTAAGCATTATTGACATCGGCACGCGCACGTGAAATCGCTTTGTCGAAGCACGATTGCTCAAGTGCTCATAATCTATATTATTAAGTAACGGAAGAATGGAGCTACTTATTGGTTTCATAATGTCAGTCCGTTCCCTTCATAATTTCTACATTTTTTGAGATAGAAGGTTGAAATTCGGAATGTAGCTTACATATGGGCATGTCCATCTACACTATTTAGTTTGGTTTTGATTGGTGCAATAGGGTCGGATTACGGGGGTGGGATTCAGAGAGGACAACATAACTATGAAGTTCAGGCCCAATTGTTCCATTGGGGTCAGATTTGCGGGGATGGTAATCACTTGGTCTTGAGAACTATAGTAACATATATGTCATGTGATATATCATACGTTCGAAAATGATGAGAAAGGGAAGAAGATACGAGCTTTTTTACATTTTCTGCATATTATGTTCGAGAAAATTAATTTTTTGATTAAAAAACTTGGGGAGAGGTAAAAAGTGCAGATAAAGGGGTAAAAATTGATGACTGCAGGCTCTGCTACATGTACTTGCCTTACCCTACTCGGGGGAGGGGGGAATTAATTTCTTTTTAATTAATCAAAAAATTAATTGTATTTCTGCTTCACTGCTAAAGCTCCTCCTTGGAATGTTTACAAGATTTTATTTTATTATTATGGTTTTAGCACATACTACATAACTAAAAAATTATAGGATTAAATTTTGTATTTATTTTTACAGGATATTTACATATGGGGTGATTATAATTAAAGTTCCCCATTTCTGCGCAAGCTGCAAACCGCGTTATTGCACGGATTCTTCTTTCTGTTTCTTTCTTTCTTTCTTTCTTTCTTTCTTTCTTTCTTTCTTTCTTTCTTTTTTTATCTTCTCTTAGTTGTTTTCTTATTTTTGTACGGTAATCCTGGCCATCCTGTTTCCACGCCACTAGACGAGGTTTTTAGCTAGTCTGCGGGCGAGTGCAAGCGCAGCTTCAGCTACTGTAAATATTTTTTTTCGATATTTCACCGCTATCGCGGTACAAGTACGCAGCTTCGTGCGACAGCGTTAGATCTTAGGCCCGTGGCCACATTCTGACTTGTGCTGCGCAATTTAGTATTGGTTAGAGCGCGTAGTTCGTTGTTAGCGCTTGAAAGTTTTCGTGAAGGCTTGATAAACCTTCATTCCCAAGAAACTGAGCAGCTTCTCATTATGCCCTGGGGGCTCTCGGCCTGTTGCAGAGGCAATTTGGGCACAATCTACTGTTAAGGCCCTTCACTGCCTGTAACTCAGGTACTTATAAATTATATATTAAAATAAACGCCGAGGAGTCACCGCTTTCTCGTAAGAGGGGCATTTGGAATCCCTGCGGCGACCGCAAGATAATTTTTTCCTTGCCAGCGATATAGGCTCTCATCCTTCTCCGACCTTTGGTTTCTCCAGGTCCGAGTACCAGTTTCTTAATTATTCTGACTGTTAATTATTTCACCCAATAGACTGGTTCGGCAGCAATTCCTATGCTGCCATTTCTATGTCTATATATGTATGTAAATCTAGTTGACTCATCGTATAAAGGAGTCCAAGCATTCTGTTTATGTATATGGGCGCAAGTGACAGCCCTTTGATGTATAGTATAGGTAGTTACCTATAACGGGTTTTTCTTTTAAGTTGTGTAAACTTTGTTCCCCAGAATCTTTCCCCACGACTCTGACTGTGGTCGTGGAGGAAGCTGTCCTTGCGAAAAGCTATTCGCAAACTCTCTTTATTGTTAGTTTGCATTAAAGTTAATTAAACCGATTTTATTGATCATCCTACCTACTGTGTCCTGCTGTTTCTTGTTTTCCACTGCGCACAGCTCTTTCCTACGTGACAATCTGCTTCAGGTCCAACAGCTGTCTTTCTCACAAAGCCGCTACAAGATATCAACTAAATGAAACAAAACTTTAGACCCCATAAACCTTAGTTTTTTGACTCAGCGATTATATGTACTTAGTACTTGCGACTTTTCCAGTGAGTGTCCGCAGGGCAACCACCTGAGGAGGCGAAGCACCGACTTCCCCACTTGCGACTCTTTTTACTTCCGAGACCAAGGATTTGATTGTAGCAGATGGGCATTATCGGATTTGATTGTGCGATTTGACGAAGGCGTTATATGCCAAAGCCGAACTTGGCATTCAGCAATTTCGCTGTAATTATGCTCCAGAAGCTCATATCAACCATGGATGTTGTGCCAGTCAGCAGGCATCGTAAATCACATCATGGATGTGGACTTTGTAAAAGTGGCCCATCTAATTGCCAACTTTTAAAATGCTGACCCAACACATCTGTCAGTCCACGTGCGGAAATATCGCCGCTTCTCTCGAAGGCATATGTCAACAATTTTTTCACTAAATATGCATAAACCAGATTATTCAGACACACCTTGTCTGCTGAATGGCGACATCATATTCGACATGCGCCTCGAGAGTGACATCCTAGATTCATTTTCATGAACTGAGAGAGAACCCATGTCTTAAAAGGGGATGAGGAATTGCTGGTGGTATTGCCACAAGAGCACTCTTTTCAAGATAGACTGACCTTTCTTGAAGAAATACGACACTTGCGATTGCATTGAGGGCAAATAAAATCATTGCCAGAGAGTGCTCTCGACGTGCCAATGGCTCCTCCACCGCCACCGCTGCCCACCTCGAGGCCCTCTACATCTGCATCGGCCCAGAGCTGAACATCTATCGACTTCTATCACTACCTCCACCATCGCACTCACTGCCATCACCGAGTGCAATTCGCCCGTCGTTTCTCCCGACCCAAAGCTTCGACGGTATCAGCAGCCTGCGAGAAGAATTCCCCAAGATGGCCAAACAACTTGAAGGAAGATGAAGGACCAGGAATCCACGTAGGAAGTGCTAGAATCGTCCTGGCAGTAAGGCCAACAAGAAGGCGTCCTCTGGGGCTGAAAGCAGCAGAGAAGCCAGCCACTCTTCTCACTGTTCCCACTCACCCTCCCACAAGATTCCTGAGTCTTCCATGCCTCCCCCGTCGGGATCAGGTTAGCCCACCTTTGCTCCCACGTCATCAGCATGAAAACCATCTCTTTGAATTTTACCTCGCTTGACAGATGACTTTAAGCAGATAGTGCTTTCAATGTTCATTGCCTTGTATGCGCCAGACATTCTATTTCTGCAAGAAGTAAAGCATGCTCCGATGCTTTTGTGCCACGACCTCCAACAATTTTCGAGTCGCTACCCCAATGGCGAGTATTTCATCAACTTCTCTTCCCCTCATGGCCAAGGGTAGTCCCCATCGTCCTGAATCCATCCAGGCAACGAATTATGTCTGCGACTACGACTCCAGGGTTGTATAGTTGGACATCACAACATCTAGGGTTATCTTACATCTGCTTAACTTGTGTGCCGCATATCTACAGAAGCGAACATTTCTCATCTCACCTAACGTAAACTAACCTTCACCTATATTCGAACTTTTAAAAGGTTTCAGGCAGGGGTGTCCATTAACCCCCCTCCTGTATATCTTTTATCATGGAACCATTATTGCGCCACCTCAATTACCATCCTGATATTCGGGGATATCATCTTCCAGCAGCCTCGATCTCCATCACGTCGCGTGCATATGCAGACGATGTTGTGCTCTTCGCTTCGGACGCATACTCCCTAGACGTCTTCAGGATGACTTATGAACAGTTCAGTGGCTCGATCCAAGTGACAGTGTTGAAATATAAATTTTCTTTCTCCCGCTTAAGACAAGAACATCCGTTTTTTCCCTTGATGTTAGTGAAGGCGCATTTCATCAAGACCCACGTTATTACTTTGCTGCATCAAAATGCCTATTTACCTTGCCTCTTCAACAAGACTTACAAAATGTGCGTAGTGATATATTGAACTTTCTGTGGAGGATTCAAACTTTCACCCGATCCATCCCGAATTGCTAATCATCCCCTTTGAGAGAGGAGGATTGGGATTACTCTATGTCCGCCGCTGCCTTGTTGCTGCCAGACTAGCCACAGTGATCTGGGTTTTCCTCCACCCTTCACTTATGTGGGCAAACTTCATGTTCGTTCACCTACCTATCTTTATCAAGGTAAATAGGCAGCCAATGCCACAACCGTTGCCAGTGATCTTGCCTTCCTGCCAACCAGCAATTTACAAGATATTCCAACATGACTTGGAGATTTTTTTGCCGGCACTATGCCAGATAGATGAACAGGACCTGGGTTATCTCCGTCAATCGTGGTTCTTTCAGCTGTCCAGTCCGGGTGCGACGACTCAACATCTTTTGTCTGTACTCAAATTATCCGTGAGCAGTAATTCTGAAAGCAATAAAAACGATTGTCTTTGAAAGAACTGTCTTCAATTTTCAGTGGCAATTGATTCACCACGGATTCCATTCTTTCTTGCGTCTCCTCAAATGGAAAGTGGACGTGTCTGCTGGATGTTTATTCTATGACGTATTAGAAAGTATTCTCCGTTTTTTTTAGTTGTAGTTCGCTCAGTCCATCTGGAGTCGTCTCAGGCAACATTAAGGGCTGCTGAATTTCTCTTACCAGTTTCTGCGTTACTGGTTTTGATGCCTCCACCGGCGAACCATACAAAATGGATCTAGGCATCACAGTCTCCATCTGGAAATTGTGGCCACGGTTGGACAGATTTCGTGGTATCAACCATCCGCCATCGATCGTTTGGAAAATCTTGGCACTCTATCTGAGGTCTTTTCTCCTCCTGGATTGGTCTAGGCTACACGCTGTCCAAGGAAAGAAAAACCAGGTCAAGGTGCCATGTGATATCGCTTAACCGATTCAGGAGTAGGAAGGGTAAGAATAGCACGTTAAATTCCATTGCATTGTGGGACAGTTAGACCAGTTGTTTCACAAGAAGCAGTTGCTCGAGTGATCTTAATTCGCTCTGATTGGCTAATTTTGAATTTCCCAACTTTGACATAGTTTTTCTTTCCTTGTCCAGAGTGTAGTCCCTTCAGCATTAAGAAAGTGCTTTAAGTCATCTAAGCGTCTGTGCCTG
>JAHWFO010003238.1:0-127230 GCA_023313115.1 Rhysida immarginata
CGGATCGCTCTCATATTCATAATCATTGAATCTGTTTTCTGATGTGTCATCGCGCACTAAATGCAAACTAGCAACATTGACTTGCAAGTTTTGATGAACATTAAAGATGACTGTGACTTTCGGTTGTGTTTTTGATTAATCGTTAAGGTACTACTGTCTACTCATGTATAACCTTTTAAGTTTGTACGATGAACTTTTGTTAACTTCTATCGCTATTTAATTTATAACGTAATAAATTAAGGGTTTTTTTTGACAAGACCTGGGTCGAAAACAATAGCGATATCTCGGCTATTTTTATGTCATTATACTAACAAGAAGATCCCATGTACTCTGACTCACTGAATTTGATAAAAAAAATCTACGAGTACCTTTCACCCAATTAAATATTCATGCAAAGCCTTCGATGCACTTAACAAAATTTTCCGAGGAAAAAATTTTAAAGTTGTATTTTGCAGGTACGGGTTTAAATCTAGTCTTCGTCAAATTATTGTTTACTTATTTATTCCTAAATTCATTTTAACATGCATTGAAATGTTTTATATACAGGGTGTTCTACGCCAAGTAAGGGGTCACGTGATTTTTATCTCTGAAACCAAAAGACAGAGTAAAATGTCAATGAGAAACTTGTGGAGATGTGGTCGAATTAGTCTGAAAATCATCATTCCAGAATAGCTTTATCTGGCTAATGTTTGAGAAAATTTGAGACAAACATTTTGTGAAAGTCTAAATTCCAAGACTTTCATGAATTTGAAATACTGCAAAGTTACAACGAGAAGTCGAATCACAGAAAATGTTCAAATTAATGTCCATCGGATGCAAGACATAAGAGAAGTAGTTTGTGGAAATTAGCATACATATCCATCATGCTCTGATAGCAGCACAGGCTTCATTGGTTCTAGTTTGAAGCTCAATGACATTTGAATGTGGAGAGGCATAACCCTACAAAAAGAAATCAAGAGGAGTTTAGTCTGGTGATCTTGGAGGCCACCTTACTGATCCGAACTGTCCAATCCAGTTGTTCCCAAAAGTTGCTGTCAGTAGATCAGATGCTGGTGCACCGTTATGCTGAAACCATACATTTCGCTTTCTGCTAATGGTAGATCATATGCCCATTCATAAAGTTCATTTGTTAATAGCTCAACATAAGGAATGCCATTTAGATTTTGATGAAAAAACACTGGTCCAATAATGCTGCCATTCCAAATTCCACACCAAACATTAATGGACCATTGAGGTTGGTGGGAAGCTTCCCGCATTACTGTCTGACCAATGATGCTGGTTGTCTGTTAACAACCCCATCCCTCGTGAATTTTGCCTCATTCGTCCATAACGTAGCATTATCCTCTATTTCATTCAAAACAAAACTGCACAAATCAGTCCGGAGCAAACAATCTTCGGGCCTATCCACCAATGCTATACAACTGCGCTAACATTTTTTATTAATTGGAGTAACGGTTTTTAAGATATTTGGCCGTTACACTTTATTTGAAACCCTGTATTTTGTAAGCATAATCTAAATTTTCCAATTCACTACGGTTATTTTTTTCATAACATGAGCGCATTTCATTGCGAGATACTAGTAGCTAAGCAACGTACGAGCGCTGTTAATAACAGTTTGTGGTATTCGGTGTCGAACTTGGCTGCGAAAAATGGGTCGTAAGCCAGGCGTATATCCTAGTGTCAAAAGAGGTCATAGCATTTGGGCGGGCAAAAGGACATGCCGTGCAAAAAGTTCAAGAAACGGTCCACAGGCACCGTGCTTACTGAACGGGACTAAAGACGAATATCGCGCCAGCTCACGGCCAACCGCTTTCAAACCAGTCAAGAACTACTGCAGGAAGTCGATAATGGTCCGCGTGAAAGAACCTTAAGGAGGCATCTGCATAAACTGGACATCTGGAGCCGGTTACCTCGCAAGCGCCCGATGTTTCTCCAGCCTCACAAGAAAGCTCGTGTACAGGGATGCAAGCGATATCAGAAGTGGACTGTAGACGACTGAAAAGCCGTCATTTGATCGGATGAATCAAAGTTTTGTCTTTATTCGAATGGGGCTCGACGTCGAAGAAGCATTCTGATTGTGTCCAAGATGTGGTGCAGGCGGATGGTGGCTCTGTGATGCTGTGGACAAGTTTTCAGTACAACGAACGGGAACCTCTCGTTGAAATTAGCACCACGCTTAACCACCTTTATATCGTGACATTCTGGATGGATGGATGATTCACCTGCTGCCTTTTTTGAATCATGTCAAGGATGTCTATGGCCTGGACGATGTCTACGGTCATGACGAACATGCAAACATTATTTAGTTTTTGTTTGATTATAAGATAAATATAATCATATAAGTTGCAAAATTTATAAAACAGTTCGTCATAAAAATCAGACGAGGCGGAGTGGCGAAAACTGGTCTCTTGAAATTTGGAGTAACAAACTCCTCTCACTCCAACATTTTGCATTAGAGATGCGACGAGGACAGATCTCCTCTCGAATGCGGTCACTTGAGGAGGAAACTTTACTCGACTCAACTCGAGTGGTCACTTTCTCGAATTCTCTAAAATTGGACGGCTGTGGATTCAGTTGCCTGATGCCCCTTTCGAGCTCATCCAAGGATGGTAGAATCAAAACCAATTCAACAAGGTAAAGTCTCCACCATGCTCTTCAAACCATCCGCGTACAATGTGGCATTGAGCATATCCAAACCCATCATAACCATCGAGTGACAAGAGAACCATTCGAACCTGTACTTCAGTTTCAAAAAACTATTGTAATCTTTTGTTCACCTAAAGCTACTGACTGCCCTTAATAAATAAGAAATCTCACTATCTTGTTTCTTTTAAATCCGCCTCCAAAAAAAAAGAAAAAAATAGAAAACCGAACTTTGTTTGCGCGTAAGAATACACGGGAAGCAAATATGAATGGATTCTCCTTTGTTCCCTACACAATGTTTGCTAAAATGGTTTTTTTTTAAAAAAAGTGTGTAAACATCAAGTCTATTAAAGTGTGCAAACGCAGCGGACACAATATTACAGCATGCTTTAAAATCTTTCTTTAACAATCCGCTATTTATTAATAGTGCTTCTCTTGCATTTAATCACATCAATACAACATTGGGTCATTGAATCACAGTGTTTTTTCATATCTTTTAGATACAATTTACCCCAAGCTCCTTCAATTGCAATTTTTAGATCTGGTAGGGTATTGAATTGGCGAATTTTTCCATCAAGTCTATAAATTTAACGGATCCTTATTCCCTAAATATTTTCTATGGGCTTTAGATCTGGACTGATGGCCGGTCAGTCTAAGACATTTGTTCTATGATCACAGAGCCATTCTATTGTTACTTTGGAACAGTGTATCGATGCATTATTTTACTGGAATGTAAAGTTTTTCCAAGCATTTTTTATTTTTTGCACCTGGGAGAAGATGAGTTTTAAGGGTTTCAATGTACTTTTACTGTCTTGTTTTCCTTCCGGAAAGGTTAATTTCAGTTGACCAACCAGCAGCAAATCCAGCCCATACAATTAATGGCTTGCCACCTTGTTGACATTTTGAAAAGTATATTGATTCTTTACGTAGATCATGCCAATAGGCATGAATCCCGTTTGGTCCATCACAATTAATTTTTTTCATCACTGAAAATTATTTTTGACCAATCTGTCTTCGTTGATAGATGTTTTTCAGCAAATGGTTGAGGGTTGGGTTCTCATAGTTCATCTATGGATTGTTCTTCTTGTTGTCCAAACTGAAACATCCTTCTTCAGATATACAGCAACCTGCTTCGTAGTCATGGTCTGAGAACTTGCCTTGCGATTCATCAAGCGTTCTTCTCTTTTTAACAACTTTTTGAGCCGACCAGATGGTTTCTGTACTCCATAATTATCTGGATCTTTCAAGAAATTTAACACAACTGTTTTAGACCTTTTTAACTTTTCAGCAATTTGTCCCGAGAACAAACCAGCATCTTTAAAGGCCAATATCTGTCTCCTTTCCTTCTCAGAGTACATGGATAAAAATAAACCAAATAAAATAATTTGAATATTAGCTGCTTTTTTTGGACAATTCCATTTTAGTTTTTGAGGGATGTTAGGATTGTACAGTATTTAAATTTTCTCAGTAAGAGAGATTTTTCTGAATGGACTTATAGTAATTATTATGCTGTTTTTTTTGCAACATAATTAAATTACTAAATAACTTGTAGTAAATTGAAATATTCAATTTCTCATCTGCTCACAAATTTTACAGGTTTAATTTGGTATTCTGAATAAGATAAAAAATCAAAAATCATGTATCAATAATGTATTCTTCTTCATATTTTAAAAAATGATGCTGGTCTTATAATTTTACACCTAACAGTACACGAGAAACAGTTAGTCGAGAATAGTCCAGGGCAAGAACATCAACAGAAAGATTTCTCTCAGTTGCAAAGTGGTGAATATGAAATTCAGCTCTGGGGTTAAGGATTTTCTTTTTGTCCGTTCGTTTTTTCACTTAGCCATTAAGTCCTGTTACTAGCGCACCGAGCACATGGAGATCTATTTATGTGAGCTGCAATTTGTCTCTGGGACATCCCAGAACAATGTAGCATCTATATTTTACTAATTTTTTCTTCCTTAAGTTCAATTCTTCGCAATATTGTGAAAACACAAAACAAGCAGCTAATCACAAATAATCTGTTATTCCTGATTTTATTCTAAAATGCTTGGATCCTTTCACATAAAGTGGACAGACCCATTTTATTCAGAGTGAGTTTATAATTTTGGGCAAACCGTTTGGATTCGTTCAAGTTGATTTATGAATACAAAAATGATACAAGTTTTAGTGGTCATTTGATAGCTCAAGATTGTTTTTACAATCGAGCTTTTCATTTTTAATTTTTTTATTTTTAAAATTGTCATTTTATACATTTTTAAATGTAAAAAATAGAAAATTTATTATTTATTTTCTTTATTAGCAAAAGATCTGAAGAGAGTCGACGATTAAAAATATTCCTGAAAAATTCTTTCCTATTACGCGTTCAAAATATTTTAAAGTCCGCTTGTTTCTTAAATTTAAATAAAATTTTAATAAAATAAATAAATAAACGATGGGTCTGTATTTTTTAAACAAATCTTGTCCTTATTTCGCGTAATTCATTATTCATTGGGACATCAAACGGCGAATTCCCATTCATTATCATGAAATCATAAGCAGCGCATACTCCGATTTCTTTCTGAGAGAAATTGTTTCCGTGGGAGATAGAAAGGTAATTTCCGTTCGTCACTGGAATGGCCCGAGGCCTAAAAAGGATTTAAAAAAATGGAAGAAGGACGGAACCTCCCCTCTACCAACAGAAGCTTCGTAATTTCAAAGAGAAAGGGTTATTTTCTACGGCGGGCTGACGACAATGACTTCGCCGCTCATCTTCTTCCTCAACGGGAACAAAGTAAGGAAATCCTTTAATATTCCATTTTCAAGATTATTAAATAAAAATGGCAATGATAACAATATTGAAATATCTTTATTTCTTGTTATTTTTTTAAAGAATATTATATCTAAAGTCTAAATTCCTTTCAGGTGATCGTCGAGCATCCAGATACGAAGCAGACGCTTTTGGAATATCTGCGAAGAGATGGTAATAGTTAATCAGAATATTTTTTTAAAACATTTCAAAACTAGGTCGAATAGATTCTAAATAGCATGTTTATGGGATAATGTAATTGAATAGGTTTATTATGAATGAATTGCATTAATCTTAGCGAAGGACGCAGGAGATTTAGTAGAGAGGAGGTTCCGTCCTTCGCGCTTTTTTTTCCCTCCTTTTTCCTCTCTTTATTTTGCTTTCCTTAGCCTCGATTGAACATTGTTAAGAATTTAAGTCTTGGAAATAGAAACGCCAACTCAGTTCAGGAGTTCAGATAAAAGACTGACCCGAATAGATTGTGTATTCAAAAACAGGACACTGTTCTAACCAATTGATCTAGAGCAGTGACACTGAACAGCATAAGTTTATAAGTTACAGAAAATGAATGAAGTTCTTGCATTGAGCTTAATCATGATATACAAAATTGAAATATTTGCTGTGAGATCCATCAATTCATCAATTTGTCATTTAATTAAGAAAGTGGTTTTGTTCGCTCCATAACATTATATTGCACTCGTGTATAAACTCGCATAAGTTTTGCACAAAACTTTAATGAAAAATAAAACAGTTACTTTACAAACTTGATAGAGAAATATATTCAACTATCAAAAGGCCACTAAAACTTGCATGAGGCTTTTGCATTCATAAAGTTTTCAAAAACTGGAGAAAAACAAAAGACATGCACCATCAACTTGGCGAAAATTATAAATACTGTAAACTCAACCTAAATAAAATGGTTGAATATAACCATTTAAATAAAATTAGGATCAGCAGATTATAGACACTGTGGTTAGCTGCTTGTTTTGTGTTTTATAGACCTTGCAACTTACAAGAGAAGTACACGAACATGTATTCACACCAAATTAAAGTATGCTATTCAGCTAAAGCAACTATTGATGCTTGCAAAATAAGAAATCGCAGCATTTGTTTCTTTTAAAATAAACCGCGAAAACGAAAAAATTTTAACACACATAGCCAAACAAAGACTTCATTGTTAAAGCTATAGCTAAAGCACTTGACGGAACTTCTTTCTTCCACTACTCAGCAATAAGCACGAATCCACTAGCAGCAGACGATAATTGAATGGATTCTAAAATTTCTAAACAAACATAGTTTTTAAAAATAGATTATTAAAATTTACCTAATTGCATTCTAGTAAAAAAAAAATGTGTATAGTAATTAATAACCATTTGCTTAATTTATTATTTCATTTTATTAATTAATTTTCCGTGGCTGGTGTCTTGTGAAACGAGGGCAAGGCTGTCGAGTGACACGTTGCATTCGTGAAGCAGTATACATCGCGGTGCTTTGTAATTTTAAATAAAAATAGTATTCATGGACGCTTACCTCATCTTATAAATTATTTCGAATAATTGTACAGCAAAATTAAAGTATTGTGCTTAACAACACTGCTCCAAATGCAATTCATTGGCGATTTCACTTCTCCTCTTACTGCCATGTTTTTTGAACTTTTCACTTCCGTTTTGAACGAAGCGCTGCCGCTGCTGCGCAACGTTATCGCTTCCAAGGTATGCTTGCGCGCAAAAAAAGAGTGCGTCATACAACTTCGTGTACTTCCCTTGTTAGAGAAATCTTTCTGCTGCCAATATTGTTGATGTTTTTGTTCTGGAATGTTCTCAACGAAGCGTTTCTTGAGATTAAAGATGAGAAAAACAAGTTTATAAAACAGCAAAATTGAAATTTGCTAAAGAAAAAATGTTCGGATGAGAAGATGCTTAACCTAGACGGCCCTAACTAATGGGATACCTACCGACATAATCTACAAAAAGAAACGAAGGTTCAAATGAGTCGTCAAATGAATGGTGGTTCAGTTATAGTTTGGGGTTGCTTTTCTTCTATGGATAAAAGCGGCCTGGTAATGGTAGATAGTCTAATGAATTGTTTGGGTAATAAAAGGATTCTAGAACAACAAATTGGAGCTTATGCTGAGATTCTTGGTGAAAAAAATTGAACTTTCCAACAAGATAATGCTCCCTGGCACATCTCAAACATCATGAAAATCGTATTATCGTTTTGGCCTAACCAGCACGTTCCAATTAAAAATGTCTGGGACAGCTTGCACACCAGGTTTATAAAGATCAGACACTTTCAAACTCTTCAAGAACTGAAAAATGCAATTATGGATGGATGGGAAAGTATTCCAGTTGAATACTTTCGTATCCTTCTTGAGTCTATACCAAACAGAATATTTGAATTAATGATGAAAAATAGGAAAGAAAATTCCGCAGCCTGGATTCGAACCAGGAACCTTTGGCTCGGACCGCCAACGCGCTAACCAATTGCAGCCAAAGGTTCCTAGTTTGAATCCAGGCTGCGGAATTTTCTTTCCTATTTTTCATCATTAATTCGAACAGCTGAGGTAGGCGTACCATTAAAACCCTCACTGACCATCTGATGATTTATTCTTTAAGAATATTTGAACTTATCAGAAATAATGAAGGCCCCACGAAGTACTAAACATGGATGATTTTGTAAAGTAATTTTTTTCTTTTTAATTTTTTGTGCAAAATTTATATGAGTTTATGATTTTGTCAGGAGTGTAAATACAATATGAACAATTATTTTACTCATTACTTATTTCCTCTTGCTCAGATACTTAGGAATTGAGCTTCTGTGGTCGCCCAAAGCACTCTCCTATTCTTTAACATGGGAAAATGATTTTATAAGGCTTTTGCAGGCAGGCATATTTTAACAGCCCAGGAAACGCAGTAACTCTAGGGCTTCCTCTTTCCAACGGCATAACTTACAAATTCAAATTTCAATCGTACGAATGTAAAGTGGTGTCTGAATGTTCTTCGGATACGAGGCACTGTCAGTTAGTTAGCATTGTCATCCATGGCGAACTGCTTAATTATTATTAAAAAAAAAAAACAAAAAAAAAAAACAGGCGGCCATACATTATACAGCCGTCTACAGATCAATGTTTAGGGTCAAAATTCTACAGATCGTAAAGGAATGTAAAATGAGTATTTTGAGATAAAAATTTAATGGTCGGAACCACGAGATCACCTCATACAACGAGTAATACATATGAGTAAGCTGCTTTCGTTTTCATAGCAAACAACATTTTGTTTTAATCCATAATCAACTACACATCATAGCAACAACCCAAAAATAATACGAGGTTCTGCCGCTAAATGCTGCTAGTTGCACCTTTCAACTGCTGCTCTGCCAAGTTTCGTAATCGTAGCCGCATTTCTTTGTGAGTTATTGCTGTTTGTGTTGCAACGTGTTCTTGTGCTTCTGCCGTTTCCAAATTATTCGACCTGACCAGACTGTCAACAGGAAGTTTTGAAGAGACTGAGGAAAAATTTCGCGCAAACGGAAGAACAAAGCCGTGTTGCTCCACCATGACAGCACGCCCGCACACACCTCGCTGACTGTGAAGGAATTCCTGACAAAAAACAACATGGCAACTATCCCTCACCCTCCCTACTCTCCTGACCTATCCCGCTGCGACTTCTACCTCTTTCCTAAAATAAAAGGGCGGCGTTTTGACTCCAATGAAGATATCCAAGTGGAATCACAACTGGTCTTAAACACCCTATAGCCTTCGGACTTGCAGGTGTGTTTCCAAAAATGGGATGCATCATACTGCCGGAGGTGACAGCGGAAATTAGCGTGTAAGGTACGTTGTCTGCTTTTTACAAAATTTTGGGTAGCACCTCGTACATCTCAGAGCAAGTACTCACAGTATGGCAAGTTGACGAGTGCTTATAGATGGTGCTTCTGCCACACGATCCAACATCATCTCCTAAAAGTCTTGTATGCTAGCAGCTCTTTGTTTAGCACCCTGGACAGCTCTCTATGACTTGAACAACCCAGTCTCTTATCCACGAAGAGAAATGTCTTCATATTTGGATGACACCTTCTTGAGAAACTATTCTCATTGGCTTTCCAGGCGCTATATTCTGCTAAAAAAACAAAAGCAACTTAGTAAAAAGTTCCTCTCACGTATTTTACTTCTTCAAGATCTCGTGGCGCCTTAAATATGCATTTCCGACTATTGGTTCCCTGAATACAAAGGAGAAAAGGGAAAGAAAAATTCCGCGACCTAGACTCGAGCCAGGGACAATGTCTATCCCTGGCACCCTCTAACCAACTGAGCTATCGTGGGCAATGAACCGCCGAGCTGTTACCATGTGTCTACATATACTTCCTATACTTTTAAAAATTATCTGACGCTTTCAAATTCGGCTTATACTGGAAATTTCTGTAGAATTGCCGATATTGCGACTGCACCGTCTAATGAAGAAAATGATCAGCGTTCTTCATTGACATAGCCAAGCTTGATTTATTTAAGTTACGTTTTGAGAAACAGGAAATCATATTAATTTAGAATACAAAAGCGTTATCAGTTTTTAAAAAAAGAATAAAAATCAACTTGAGAAATTTGTCCTGGATAAAAAGCCAAAATGGAATCTTTAGACGGATTTTGCACATTCCCGTCTGTTAGGCGGTACACAGAGTGTATTTATCGCATTATATCCCAGAAATGGAGCTCCCTATAAGAGAATTCATTTAATGTGAATAATGTTGATGATAAAGATGATATGGTGTGAACAAATGCTGGCCATAAAACTTCTTCCGAAATGGTGAGAAAATAAATTTCGGCGTCGAATTTACCTCCTAAGCATTAATCATATCATTACCCAGCAAATAGATGATCTCGTGTAAGTCACTCGTGTCTTTAACGTGGTAAAGGAATCTACTTAATCAGGAACCCTCCAGCCGCTGGGATTGATATAATGAGCCGATTATTGCTCGAACGTGCGAAGCGATGCAATCTCTCTCTGTCAGATTTCATTTTCTTCTTAATAGAGCACGAAAGTACGCAAGTGTTGAACATCACCAAAACGGAAGAGCTAAACAGATCATAACGATCTTCGGAGTTTATTACATTCGGAAAGAACGAGATGATTATGGGGTGATGAGATGACTTTCTTAGTGCGCAAGGATTCGTCATGGAAACCACAAGATTAAATATCCACAGATAAGAGGTTTCGTGTCCGATAGACCTTATTAGATACCGGACTCCCTAATAGAAGTTATTAAAAACGAAGTTGATGGCTAGAGGAAGCTCAAGTTTAAATACTTTTTTTCTGAGTTTATCATCTTAATAATTTCTATTAGGTTGATTGAAGCTTCTCAGGAAGGCGACTCATGTCATTAAACGAGATTTAAATGGCGCAAGATATTATGCTAACTGTTATCACTTTTAATTGATATTAGTGTTTATTCTTTCTTCTTATTCAAAGTTAATATATGAAATAATAAAATAAATTATAGGGCCTCTATGATATTTTTTTAATAATGAAAAGATGATTAAGTAATTATGCGAGGACCATGATAGAATGGTAAGGAAGTTAGTTCTCAGCGTTGACACTTTGTTGATATCGTTTATGAATTCTATAAGAAGTAACTATGGAATAGAAGACCTTCAAGGAAAACAAAACAACAAAGAGTAACAAGATAAGAAATACCAAATACGTACTTCGAACCATCTGTCTTCATTCTCAACGGCAAAATCGAGATGAAATACTTGTTTAAAAATAGAGAATATAAGCTAAAAGCATTTCTATTGGTTGAACTTAAACAAAATGACCTAATAAGAAATGGTATAGAAGAATATAGCTCACAAGTCAGTCGGGAAGAGGAAAGCTAAAACCTAAAACTCGATAAAGTAACCAGAACATAATCGTTAGATTCATTGAATCTTTGGTTTTATTTTCCTCTTCCTAGCATAGTGGTCATTTCGAACAAGTTCTATAAAAGTCCCTATAATTCCAGGGTTCTGGGAAACACTCTAGCAGAGCCAGAGCCAGATTATTTTTAGTCATAGGCTAAACCACTGTAGTGGTTTATACAGTGCGTCACATATCTAAGGAATGAATCTGATTTTGTTTGATTTACCAACTTTATTAAAACAAAATAAATATGTGCTTTACATAAGATGCATTAGACAATTAACATAAACTTTGTTTCACAATTTTATACCTCTTATTTGCTTCACAATCAGCATTTTCAAATTTTTAGCTGTCACATATACAGGCTGAGGTAAAAGCCTGGTAATAGAGCGTATAACTCGAAAACTATCTTGTGTAGGTTAAAGAAATTAAAAATATTATTACTAAACAGGATAGGGGCTACTTGGTAGTGACATTTTCAAGTTTATGCAAGAAAGTAGTAAAAGAGTTTTGGAAACTCATCTCCTAAACTATGACAGATAGAGACATAGTGTCAATTGCAAAGTTGTAGAACACCCTTCAAATACTTCAAATCGAATGTTAAAATCACTACTTTATTCTGGGAAAATTAAAGAAAAAAATTCCTTGAAGTTTGTAAGGAACTTCACGTCATTTGCAGACAAACCCAATTTCAAGCAATTTTTTAACATTTGATTTAAAGTAATTGAAGGGTGCTCTACAACTTTGCAATTGACACTGCGCCTCTATCTGTCATAGTTTAGGAGATAACTTTCCAAAATTCATGAACACTCTCTTGCATGAACTTGAAAATGCCACTACCATGTATCCCCTATCCTGCTTAGTAATAATATTTTAATTTCATTAACCAACACCAAATATTTTCGAGTTATACGCTCTCAGAAATAAGACCTTTATTTCAATTTTTGTTTTATTCCACGGTTCTTGTATCTCGTCCTTCTTTTCTTCCACATGATTATCAGAAATTTGCCTCACCCTCTATATGCAATTAAAAGCGTTAAGTTATTAATGACGGGATGTGGAAGAAAAGAAGGACGAGACACAAGAACCGTGAAATAAAACAAAAATTGAACTAAATTTCGTGGGAATCTATTTTGAGATTATCATTTAGTTGATTGATGACGGTCATTTTTTTTTAATGGGCTCCAATACATGACCCGTGTTGTTGATGTTCAATTAATGCTGATTTACCGTCACTGATGAATTTTACCTGCTCTCTGAAATGAGTCTTGCATTGATAGGAAGTTTTCCCACGTACAACATGAATTGGATTTTGCACGCGATGAATTGGATTTTGCACATTCCACTAGTTGAATATATTTCCCAGTTTTGTTTCGTTCTAAAGAATGTCTTGTTATTATTTCGTTCCTGAAAGCCACATTCAGATTCTATAACTGTCGTTTCTGTGAAAATGAAAGTCGTCCAAGTTTTCTGGGCTTTTTTACTGTTTGCATTGTTCTTGTGTCTGTTTTTTTATTCTCTTTTCCTTTCGGCATTTTCTTTCCTTAAGAGGTTATTCATTGTAGATGTTGTACACTAACTTCCTGCCAATTGCATCTTTATTGGATATTTGTATTAGTGCACTATCCCTTTTACACTTAAATGTCTTTTTATTACGTTAATTTTTTGTTATTTCTGCTGTATAGTGCTTTATTTTCAATTGCATTGCAACTTTGTACTTTACACCGTTTTTTGCAACTGATCATTCATTATGTAACTAAAAGCAGCTTTATCGGCTGTGTGTTAGCCCTCTCATTAGCTTTATTGATGCATAACCGATCGTGAGCTCAAGTTCAATAAAATTCGTATTGTCAAAGTCCGTTTCTTTGTCTATTTGTAAAGAGACAATACAAAACCTACTTCAACATGTATTATTAAAACAATTATGTCACTTTGTAGTAGATGAGCGATCCATATACATGTATAATTAAAATACCTCCTTGAATATTTTCTGGAATAATAGAAATTTAGTATTATTAATTTAATACTCTGAAATTAAACTCTCAATTTGCTGGTAAATATTTCCATTGAAATTAAAGTAACAATAAGTATTCTAATGATGATATTTATGGTCAATGTTTCGATGTCTATCCTTTACCGACATCTTAAATTCACAGCAGAAAAATTGTAAAATTTCGTACATTTAAGAATAACATGGAATAATATTCAGAAGATCTTCACATTCGACATTTCTAGAAAAAAAACACAAAACGCAGTCTTATACATAATTCCTCAACTCATCCCTTTTCTCATTAGACTATTGCATTTAAATCTATGATTTTCAGAAGCTGCAATGCCACTAAATGATTGATTTTCAATAGACAGCAAAAAATTGATACAATCATAGCAAAAACTGATGAATACTTGGTTAAATTTATAGAATCATTAATTAAGAAGGCAGAAGATAAGAAGCAATAAGGCTTACGTTCACATATTTTAATACTAATATTTACAAGATCACTGATATCTTCAAAAAATTGAATTCAAAATAGCTTTCAAAAGAAATAAATTCACTAAAACGAAATCTCAGTGTAAATGCTTGCAATAAACAAAAAAAATTCAAGAAAACAACTTTTCAAGATTCTTCGAACTAAGATTTAAAGAGCATAAATTACAAGGAAAAGAGTATTCGAACACCTGACAAAACATGCAAATTTTATTTGCGATTCAAATTAGACGGATGCGTCTTTGTGTCGTTGCGCCTTTTTTGTAACATTGTATGTTCGCATATCTAAGATGCGTCTTCCTATTACAAAGCTATTGGAAGAACGCAAGGCACGCAAAAGTGAGCTAACTGAGTTTCAACGGGGTATGGTTATTGGGTGCCATATTGGCAGTGTTTCAGTTCGAGGAATTGCGAGCAGTCTACAGATTCTAAAATCGACAGTAGCCGATGTAATTCGAAGATGGAAGACTAGTGGCACAACGACTGCAAAATCACGTCCTGGCCAGCCTCGTAAACGGATCGAGCTCAGAGAACCTTGAGACAGATGTTTGTACTAAACCAATCCGAAACGAGCTGCATTCATCAGGTTTTCATTAGGCAGCACATAAGTCTTACATTACTCCTGTAAACGCTAAACGACATTTGAACTGGCGTTTAGCCCGCCATTCTTGGACATTAGAACAGTGGAAGGCTGTTTTGTGCAGTGGCTAATCGCGATTTATACTTTGGAAATCAGATGGACGTGTTTGGTGGTGGCGATTACCTGGTGAACGATGAAGTTTGGAGGAGGGTCTGTAATGATTTGGAGCTGTTTTTCGTGGTTTGGGGTTGGGTCATTGGTTGTATTGAGTGAAAGTATGAAGTCTACGAAAACCTCGACATTCTGGACAATTCTTTGGTAGAGACCTGTGTCATTTTCAGCAGGACAACTCTCCGTGACACACTACAACGGTTGTAACAGAATAATGTCACTTTTGGACTGGCCAGCCCAAAGCCATCCCCTTATAAAAAGGCTATGGATCATTTTGTTCCTTTTTCCAATGGTTGAATATTCTAGATATCGCACTTTTCGAAATTCTAGTCAGCTGCTTCGTTGTTTCAATCGTGGTACCAGCTAGACGAGCACCTAAAATGAGTCTCTTCTCGAAGTCAGTCAGGTTCTTCTTTTCCCCTATGCCAATCAAGTTCTATGGCTAAACTAACCCAACTCCTTCATAAATAGGTGATAAGTACACCTGAATTACATGACCTCAAACTATTTTAAATAAAATTTTCTTACAGTCTGTCCCAAAAATTTAGAATAGTTTGATATTTACTAAGAGGTCATTTTTAAAATTTTTAAACTGTTTAATCCAAACTGACACAGATAGTTATGCTGCTTCGGTATTACAACAGAAACAACTAAAAATAACAGTCGCACACATAAAGGATGTTGTTTTTTAACAACATTTTGATAAAGATTAAGTCCTAAAAGTTTAGAATTCAACAAAAACTGTCCCGAAAGTTTACAACACTAATTTGTTTTTTAAAAATATTTAAATCTCTGAATTAATTTAATACTTTCTACCCCTCTTCCTGATTGAATAAACGTTACTTGACTCATAAAAAGTACAATTACTCCTTCTCGTCTACATATTCTGAAATTAGACTACGCTGTCCAACATGAGAAATAAATCGCAACTATTGCCTGACCAAAAAAAAATTACCGCATTTCATGACAATGGGATGTCCCAAGTGGAAATTGCAAGCAAACTCTCTTGTTCTCAATCAATAGTGTCGATTAAGCGATTTGAAGATGATGGTGTTCGGTCCTTGATTTAACAGCAGTGTGTCACCATGCTTGGAACAAGAGCGTTAGGAAGTCGACGATTCATAAATATATCAATATGGGTTTTGTATCAGCTCATCGAAAAAAGAAGCCGTTTTTAGACAAGTTGCAAAACGAAAAAGAACGTCCTGGGCAAGAAAATATCAAGAGTTTTCACTTGACGATTGGCAGCACGTGGATTTTAGCGACGAAAATTCCTTTTTATTGGATTTAATTCAAGCCAACAACGAGTATGGAAAATAGGAACAGAAAGAAACGTTCCTGAATAATATAAAAAAAACTGAAATTTTCGCAAAAAAATCATGGTTTGGGGACGTTTTTCGTATCGAGAAATCGGGAAGCTTTGTATTGTTACAGCAGTGTTAATTCTGCACCCAATGAAGAAATTTTGGAAACTTTTTATTGCCAACATTTGAAGACCAGTTTCAGGATGAAAGATGTGTGTTCAACAAGACAACAAACCATCCCATACTTTAAGGAAAATTAAAAAGTGGCTTCAGGAACATAAATCATAATGAAAATTTACGGCACCTTGTGAAAAAAAAGAGGTAGAGAATTTAAAGCGTACTTCCAAACAAGCATTAATTGACTGGATAAAGAACGTGTGGACAAACATTGACATTGAAATAGTCAAAAGCTGGTAAACAATATGCCCAAAAGAATTCAATCCCTATTGAGAAACAAGGGTGACGTTACTAAACATTAAGAAATTGTTACTCTAAACTTTCGGGACAGTTTTGGTTGTATTCTAACTTTTGTGACTTAATCTCTCCATTGTCTGTCTCTCCCCAGTGAGATAAGTTTCCTTTAAAAGCTTGAGACTGTTTCCCGAGACCTCCTTTGAGGCCCCTATTTTTATTTTTATAGATGTAAATGAGTAATCGTCAGACGATCTGTTAATTTATTTGAATGGCTGATGAAGAAAAAAATTATCATAAAAAGGAGTGAAGGCCGTTCAGTTATTGGGTTCCTCCAAGTCTGGCGGGAGTTGAAGGTCGGATTTAATGAAGGGCGCAGACGAAAGGGAAATTCTCTTGGAAGGATTCAAATAGCGAACAAACAATTCTGCTTGTTATTTTAGAAAACGTGATTAATTTCATTTTGTTTGATCTTATATTGCGACCAATTTGAAATTAAAGTTGTTGTTCAATTAGCTTAAGCAGAGCGCAGCCGAACGTAGAATATCCTTTAGGAATTTCAGTAATCTGTGTTCCGAAAGTAACATTAGGTTATAGGCGAATGAAATACATATGGCACTATGGGTGCCCTGTGGCAGAAGGTACACCACCGCTTATAACTTACAGATTATTTTCCACATTCTTATCCAAACATTTGTTCCAATGGCATACAAATGCATCTGTGCCAGCCTTGAAGAACTCGGTGTCAAGCATCTGGACTAAACTACTTTTAATGATGAATTATGATGAAAGCTACTTTTATCTAAGTTACATAAAGAATTGGCGCCTTGCAGCGCAACATGATCTGTATGTACTGTATATTCTCTTCACATATCCCTGGTATTATAGAACCAACAGGTTTCGGCCTTTTTCAGGCCTTCATCACACCATCCATACCAACGTTAACGACCATTCACGAACGGTTGTACCCATTCCATTATGTACCAGGTGCGGCGATTAATAATTATTAATTTTCCTAAAATAACCATGCTTAATTTTGGAAAAAGGTAAAAAATTGTTTATTCAAAGTATTCCCATCCCTAGCTACACATTTTCCCCATCACTGACAATTTGTGGATGCCCTCCCAGAAAAACCGTACATCTTTTGAGGTGGCCCAGTCATCAAGCCATTTTTCGGCATCTCTTCGTAATTGTTGAAGTGTTTCGTGGAAAGTGCGTGAGACATCGATGAAAACAAGTGGTAGTCAGAAGGGACTAAGTCTGGTGAGTACGGCGAATGGGGCAAGAGTTCACAGCCAAGTGCAGAAATGATGTCTCTTACCATTTTCGCTGTGTGTCACGGGGTGTTATTGTGCTGCAAAATCACTTTTCCGCGTCTTGTAGCCCATTCTGGTCGCCTTTCGATCAATGCATGGTTCAAATTAATCATTTGTTGACAGTAACGAACGGTATTAACTGTTCCACCTGGTTTCAGAAGGTCTTGGCACACGACACCCTTCTGATCCCACCAAATGCACAACATTATCTTTGAAGTCGAAATCACCACTTTTGAATCTTCTAAACCAACGCACACAAGCATTGGGCATTGTCACTGTAAGTTTCCCCAAGTATTTCACTCGCGTTTTTCTTTTGATTGAACAAGAAAAGCAATAATCGCCGCAAATGCTCTTTATTTGGTTCGAAACTTGACATGTTTACCACACGAAAAAAATATGACTCTAACTCGAAATCATTTGATCTCGCTCTCTGATGGTGATGTAACAATGTATGGTATTTCAGTGAACAGGACTTCTCTTTAGGTGGCATTGGTTGCAGAGGCCTTCTCTCTCGGTGGCAACATAAGAAGTCATAATTTAGGGCTTATGGCACAGCCTCCTAGAAACTACCAGTCCTGAACATGACGTCAAGTTGAACTAACTTCTGTAATAGCACCACCAGCTTGACGTAACAATGTTTAATCTTTTCCATGTTCAGGCCTGGCAGTATCTAGTGCTTATGGCCAGTTCACTATCCACTTTCTCAAGTGAGTCTTCTCAGCTGAGTCTTCAGCAACAATGGACTTACATTGTTGAGATGAGGAAGACTTGGTTGCAACAATGTCATTGTATTGTTGCTGAACACTCAGTTGCTGAAAGTAGATAATGAATTGGCTCTTACTGTTGGTAGAAATACGATTAACAATGGACTGCTCTAGACGATGTAACAATAAATAATTTCGTGAACAGGCAACATCACCTAAAAAAAAACAAAGCCTGCTGACTGCGTCATCAACTCTGGGCCGACAATCCAACTTTCACTGTTTACAACAAACGAAAAAACGCTAATTACAACAGGTGTTTTTTCGTTTGTTGTAAACAATGAAAGTTGATTTGATGACGCTAGTCAGCAGGCTTAGTTTTTAAGGTGGAGTCGGAACAGACATTCTCGTTTAGGTGATGTTGATTCTACTTTGGCAACAATGTCTAACAATTAAAATACGAAGTTTAACTGGTCACGCCCACTCCAACTTTCGTTGGATAGAGAGTCTGCACACTGAAACGTCATACATTGTTACATCATAAGATGTTATTGTTAATCGTATTTCTACCAATAACAGCAATGCCACTTAAGGCGTATTCGGCATCGCGCAGAAAATGCAGATCATGTGTTCGTCATGAAATTCTGCACTCCTGGCGGTGCTGTCCGGCATCGAATCTGCGTTCTGTTCATTGTAGATTCTGCACTTTCTACGTGCACAACGCACAGGAAAACACTTCGTGCAGACTGCGGTTAGTCACGAGCACAATATAGTGGCTAGAAGAAAATCTCGCCCTCTGATGATGATGATGTAACAATGCATGACATTTCAGTAAACAGGCCTTCTCTTTACGTGGCGTTGATAACAGACCCTAAATTATGACTTCTTATGATCATGTAATAACAATGTATGAAGTTGCAGTGCGCAGGCTTTTTTCTAGGAAGTGTTGAATGGGCTGGCCCAAGAAAAAGCGGGCCTAGAATGCTCGTGCAAGGCCTATTTCTAAAAATTAGAATTTTGAACCATCTTGGAGGTTCAAATTAGAACTTTGAACCTCGTATATCCAGTGATGTGCGGAATGTCTCTGTCTTGCGGAGAAATCTAGATGCGGAAAAAATTGGGTATATGTGTATTTTAGTATACCAAAGTTCATACTAATTCAGGATTCGTTAATACTTGCGGAAAATAAAGATAAAACTTAACGAAATGTTAACACACTAGCAGCATATACTTTCAGTATAATTTCTTATGCACATTCCGCGTTATCCGTCACTAAAGAGGTGGTTTTCCGGATCGCTGCACTCAAAGCTGACATCTTAAACCCGCTACGCCACATTGCTTTCATATATGAATGTTGTTATACAGAAAACGATGAAAAATGGGATTTATAATAGTTATTACGTAGAAAAAAGAAATTAAATTAACTTTAAAAACGGAACAAATTAAAAAAGTCCATTCTAAGCCAATGAAAAATTGATTTAAGTTACTGGTGCCCAGAATCGAACCTACGACTTTGGAAAACCAAACCCAGCGTGAGCGCAACCCAAAGAAAGCACTGTATAAAGAAAGTATGGACAATCATTGTTGCAGGCAGCCATTTTGACTCCTATTTCATTCCTAATTTTTATGATGATTGTTTCCTGTTTTGCGATAAATTCAAACTTGCTGATTGAACACTTCCTTTTTGATAAAAGTTAGAGAGAAATGTACCTCTGAAGTTTGAATTTGCTGCAAAACACGATGAAATAGGAATCAAAATGGCTGCCTGCAACGATGAATTGTCCGTATTTTCTTTATACAGTGGTTTAACCATGGATGAAAAATAGCAGGATAAACATCTCCTATGGGTCGCTTGTAAGTTTTTTTACGGTGGCGCCCTTGGACGGTGTGCGCGTACATGATAATTGCTCAGCATAAAGTTCCATACTGTGCTGCGATAAAGTGTAGCAATGATCGACGAAAAAGCTGTAACTTGTCTTTTTTCGGTTCCCGAAGGATATTGAAAGGTTTGTTGTGAATTTTACATATTTAATACTCTAATTTACTTTAAGTGCGCCATTCTGTTTTGTTTTTTTTACTTCGTGACATCAAGAGCCCTCATTTTTGTCCTTAGAATTTATTTGAAAATACTTTTTCCTACATTTTCCCTTTTATCTTGCAAAATCAACAAGTTTGTACCAGCAAATTGGTAAAATATTTATTGAATTTGATTGAATATCACTATTTGTTGCCAAAATTATTCTAGTTGTTACAAGTTACATTATTCAAAAAATATTAAACAAAAAAAATCTTAGAAATCAAAAAGTTTATTATGTTTTAGAGTTGAATGCTGCTTGCAATTAAAAACTACTTATTTTGTTCAAAAATTAATTTATAATAAGAAAATATTGATTTCTGTCATTTATTTTCGTTGCTAAACATCCAAAATTTATTTTAATAATTTAATAAAAATTTAATTCTTTTATACGACACGATTTAAAATGTTTTCCACATTCTTTTGAAGGAATTTCTGTATTGAACCTATGGTATCGTCTGCTACAGTATGCGCACGCCACCAGCTGGCGCTCATAAATTGAACTTGCTGGGCTTTTCTACGGAGATGTCCTCGGTGGCTCAGCGGTTGCGTGATCGCCTCTGATGCCCGAGTACGCGGGTTCGATCCCGGCCGAGGACGACGAGGATTTTTCAGGGGGAAATCCTGAGATCACGCACTTCCTTCGGAAAGGAAGTAAAACCATTGGTCCTGTGTAGTCGTTTGCCGGCTGCACGTTAAAGAACCCTTGCGAGGCAAAATTTGCGGCCGCTATAACGCCGTCCTGAAATGACCATGGCAGTTGAAAAGGACGTTAATACCAAACAAAACCAAACCAAACCAATCTACGGAGATGTTTATCCTGTTATTCTTCAACCATGCTTTACCCAAATCACTTGGTGGCGTCACACGGAAATAGGAAAAGCCGTCATACGTTGAAGTTAACTAAATATAGTAATATTAAAATTACAGAATGATTTTTAATAAACAGAAGTGCGTTATGTAACCCCATCTAAGGGATGATTGCAACAGAACACTCTTTATGAGCCTACCTCTATTGTATGGTGGCGAAGATCTTCGTTGGTTTTGATGTTGTCTGTGATGGTCAACGTTGTCAGCAAAATTTTCATGAGCACCATCAGACGAAGAGAAGCTGTTCGTTGCCAAAATACCAGACTTAATTCCGTGGAGGGGCAATTGTTCCTCCGTCTAAGACGGCGGCCATTATAGTTCGCGAAATAATCTTTACTAGCCTACAACAATAAAGGAAAACCTGCCCAATAGTGCTCCAAATGGTGATCCAAATGCAACAATGTGCAGAGTTAACTTGCAACGTAGCCTCTAGTTATAAAAGAACGAACGAGTTGCTTCTTTGAAATATTTTAAGTTTTTTTCATTATTATTTTAAAAATATATTCATTATTAACATTTGGATAATTTAGTTAAACATAGGCAATCACTTTGAGTTGTTGTTCTCTTAGGAAGGAATTCCTCTTAAAAATCATAATATAATATTAAATCTTTATAATTTTCTAGTTATTATTTTTAGAATAACACTGGTCTATCAGAATGAACAGAGCGTGTTTTAGGAAAAATTATGTATTTAAAAATTTGTGTTTTGCTATTACCCTAATTCCTCAACAATATTTTTAATAAACATTTTTATTTCCTTATGAAAACTTTAGCAATAGAACAAGGGGTTTTTCCATCTTTACTGAAAACGCTCCACTGGAGCCCCATCCCCTAATTCTGTTGTTTGGGGGATACTTATATTGTACAGAGGGTAGATTATCACAGAACGATAATCCGCGGCACTTACTCCTTCGAGGGAGTTTTGCGCCATCCCAGTAACTAACGGCTGTTACGAGATGACAGTAGCAGCCGAGACCGACAGCTTATTGTGCCCTCCGAAGCACGGGGGGGTTCATGATGGAAGAGCTGCTGGCGAACAAACAAATTAGTGGCTCTCACCAGCTGCTGCACATCCAGCACTGGTCACTCAGCAAATGGGTCAGACTAAATTCCCCCAACAACTGTGCCCCAAATAGCTGTCCCACCCAGCAGTGGTCCTCAAGCCACTGGCTTTCACCCAGCCAGCAGCTGGCCGTGCCCGAGGTTGCTTAACTCCATCGAGCGGCGAGCCGACCAACAAGACAAACCAGGCCACCCCCCTGTTTGGGGGATATGCTTTGCACTAGCAGAATTGGGCCAGTTCCGTAAGCAAGCGTGACCCGTCAAAATAGCCTATTCTAAAATAGCACCAAAGAAATAGCTTAGCCTATTTAAATTTTAAATATTCTTGAAACAATACATTTTAAAATTTGAAAATATTTATTGAAAACTCATTTTACATTACAAAAATTACATTTCAAGGTTATATGAAATGCCATGAAGAAAGCCCATATGCTCCATATTTGCATAATTTCCCACTGATGCTTCCAGGCATCGATTCAGTTGCACATTTTTCATTTTGCTAGCATCTTGGTTGCGAAAACTGCAGCAAGTCAGGCTAAACGGATTTCCCCCATATCTTACTCTTTTTTTGGAAACGGCCAATGAGTTTGTAGACGAATGGATGATGGCAATCTACAGTTTGCTGGAATGCTCTATGCCACCCTTCTACCGAATCATTTGTCCTCGATAGAGCATTTACGACATGCTCAGGAACATTCCACATACGTATTGCAAATCATGGTTGTGCTTGGCGATTGCATCTTATTCGTCCTATAAATGTGTCTACCCAGTAATTGATAATAGGGTCTAGTTCGTTTGGCCATTCTTCAATTAATTCTTCAAATACTCTTATAACATCATGTACCAGTACAAAACTCAAACGCAGACAACATTTTTATATAAACATGCACATTTTCATTAATTACATAAAGTTCTGCAAAATTCAGGTTTTCGCAACCAAGAGTTAACAATCTTTTTTGAAGTATTCTCCATTGGAAGCTATGCACCGATTCATTATCAGTTTAAACCAAGCAGAAAAGGCTTGCTTCCAGTCAATTCCAGGTGACTCCAGAAATTATGTCCATGTATGCAGGTACAATGTCTTCATCACAAGAAAATCATATTTCACGTGATGAAACACGAAGTCACAAATAGCCAGGTCTGGCGAGCAAAGTGGATGGTGCAATCAGGATACATGCTGCTCCACAAAAAATTCCTCACTCGGAACTGCCCTAGGTGCAGGAGCGTTATCCTTGTGCTACAATAAACTTTGAAGTCCAATTCCTGGATTCTCTTTCTTGCCAGTTTTGCAGCACTTGTGGAACACACTTCACACATACCATTCTGCAGTAACAGGTTTTACAGGTTGCAGGGGAATGGTCGCCAGTGAACAGTGGAAGAGAAGAAGCCAGCAACCATTGTCTTTCTAGCACTTTGAACCCTTTCTAGTTTTAGTAGAGGGTCTCTTTTTGTGCACCCTCCCCTTTGGCTGAGGGTGATAGTGATAAAGGATGTTTCATCACCAGTTAGGATGCTGTAAACAGACTTCCACCATTTCATCTCCACTTCACTCTTTCCTCTTTTTGCTCTGACATCAGCACATGAGGGATCGATCAGTTTCACATTTTTCGTTAGTCATAGATATGCGAGATGATCTCCCATGTATTGACGTCAGAGCAAAGAGAGGAAAGAGTGAAGTGCAGGATGATATCAATCCCTTGATAAGTACTATGTGGATCTCCCTTTACCATGTTCTCCACTGTGAATGTTTTCTGGAGTGACTGCATTAGGAGAACATTCACTGTGGAGATCGTCTTTTGGAGATTTTTGTCCTGTTAGAAATTCTCGATACTCGTTTTTGACACATACTTTCAACGGCAGATAGTCCTGGAAAGTTTCTCTCAAAATGTCATAGCATTCATTTGGATTTAGGCCCTTTTTATACTTTTAGAAAATCATGGCTCTCCATGCCTGTCTTGAAATCTCCATTATGCGTTGCTCCTGCAGTCCATCAAAATCACCACAGCGTCAAATGTCTAATCAAAACTTCGAGCCAGTACGAACAGATACCTGTATTACAATGAAATTTGGGCAGACATCATATAAGAAGTGTCTGCACGTGTCCTGTTTTTTGAAATTGATGGTGTATGTATACCAGTACTCAACTACAAATTTCTCCAGTGGTGTTCTTACATTAATACTTTTTATTAGCTACTTTTGAGCTGCTTATGAGTAAATTTATAAATATAAAATAATAACAGCAAAATTATTAATTGTATAGGAGTATGTAATTTTTATAATGAGTTTACTTTATTCATTAGACTTTTATCTAAGGTAAGGAAATTTAATCGTATGCAACTAAATTTCTAATTTCAGCTCAATTGCACGGAACAAAACTTGGTTGTGGAGAAGGAGCATGTGGTGCTTGTACTGTTATGAAATCAAAATATTTCACTGACAAGAAAAGTGCTGTGTATCCTTTCTCATGAATTGTACTTGAAACAAATAAAAAATCTGTAGCAGGGAATATCCGAATTTTACATTTTTATGTAATTTTGAAATATTGTTACATAGTTAATTTGGGGTGAACTTTTTCTCATCATTGCTTTTTATTTCTACTTTATTGTGCTAGGGAGACATTTCGTTTGGCTTCATTTTATTTTGTCATTATTGTTTGAAATTCTGAAGTACTTTTTCCTTAAAAAAATAAAGACACAGTAGCATTGTCTCCTGCTTAACACCTTTGTGTTCTGTGCATGGAACTGCGATCACTACCATTGAGGGAGTTGGAAGTTCTAAGACCAAGATCCATCCTTTGCAAGTAAGTTTAGTGAAATAATGAGATAAACAAAATTATGTGTGTAAAAACCTATTTGATATAATTGCAGGCTTTTAATGTTTTTATATCAAACTAGCAGACCCCTTGTGAAAATATTTTCGCACAAAAAAGTCGTATTATTATTAAGGACTGGATATTATGCAGAACATTTTTCATATATTTGGAGAGACCGTCCAGCAGTGTGTGCCCATTCGGGTTGTAGAGTTATGTAAGCAATTAAACATAGCACAATTTAAAATACAGTCAGTGCCATCTCTCGGTATTAAAAATGAAAGATACACTGTATTCTCGCGCGAAAGTCTTGCGGTCATTGTTGATTCTGCTTCACTGAGCATTCGCAAAAATCCTCATTAAAAAAGCAAACAACGACATAACAATTTTTTAAAGCTGCAAAAATCCCAGGTAAATTGAATTTTTAAAATAAAATACAATGGAAAGGAAGAAAGAAAAAAATAAAATCCTTTCTTAGTCACAAAATAAACGTACTGTCAAAATTTCATATAATTAGCTTCAGTGGTTTCGGCTCGGCAGTGATGAATCAATCAGTCAGTACATGTTATTTTATATAAATATACGATCATATTTACACAAATAATAATTAAAATTTAAATGCAACTCTGTTAACATAATTGAAGATTATGTCAGCAATAATTTCAGATCTAAAACAAAAGACTTCTTAATCAATGAAAGAAAAAATTTTCAAGAAATAAAAGTACCATAACAACAAGGATATATAAAGTACAGTAATCCCTCATTATTCGCTAGGGTTTGGCTCCAGAAATCCCCTGTATATACTGAATTCGCAAAATATTGGGATTAAAGCCTAATGAGAAACTAAGGGATGTCAAGTTTCCAGTTGACTCAAAATTAAAGGCAATTGTTATTTGTTTGTATCATGATGGCCTCTTCATTTTTCTTTATCGTGTGAACAGTGAGTTCGTTTACTCCAAATATTCAGCTGACATCAGTATTACTCTTTCCCTCAGTCAATATGAATAGAACTTTCAACTTATTTTCAGGAGACACAAACCTTTCTTTCTTGTATTGCACAAAATGGATTATCACCATTTTTCTTTTTTTGAAGCTATGATAAACTGTGCCAATGATGAGTTTCTGCAAACAGAATGTTCATAAAATGCCACTGTTGCTATTTACTTGCATTGAATACATTTTTCCCATAAAGACAGGAAGCAAAAAGGAAAACAAAAAAAATAGATCAGGACAAATCACAGATACGTATTTCCCATTGCGTAAGAAGGGGGAGGTATGCAAAAAATTTGACGTGGATGGTGAGACCATGGATATTAAAATTCCTCGTACCATGGAAATTAAAAATCCAACTCCTCACTCCTCCACTGAGAAAATATTTTATGTGCCCATCCTGATTGCAACATTAAAAATAATTAATAGCAAATACCAGGTAGTTATGAAGGTACGAGGATTTTGTCCACATGTGGACTGTGCCAACCACAAAGGTATCACTTAGTCAGTGGAATGCCATTGTTTATAGGCATTATTTAAGTACTGGTGAGGCTTCTGTTACACAAATCAGCTGTTTGTTTCTTTCTAAGAGTTGTGATTAAGTTGGAAGAGGCATTCATGCGAGATAATCCGTCCAAAGATAATCTGCATGCTGTTTTCAAAGTGTGGTCGCTGAAGGGCATCAACCAATGGAATCTTTTACGAAACTGAAAGCTGTCATAGTTATTCTCATATGGCAATAGTTGAATGATGCAAGAAATTTCAATAAGGAAGGGAATCCATGAAAGATTTTGGTTTGCCCAGGATATGCTTGTGTTGCAGCATCAGATGAAAATGTGAAACAGTTGGAAATTGCGCTATGAAACCATTGTGATTTCCATGTCTTTGGCCATCTAAAACAATTACTAAAAGGATGGAGGATCAATTCCAGTGCTGACATAGAGTTTGCTGTTATGCAATGGTTCCACCGACAACTGTAGAAATTTATACCAGATGGGAATTTATAGATCAGTGCACTAATGTTCATGAAGATTTCTTTTAGTAAAAATTCTTTGATTAAAAATTGCTTCCCAGCCTCTAAATGTGGTTCTCTTGAACAATGCTCGTGGATTTTGACATTATATATATATATACAGGGTGTTTTTGAATTGAGTACAGATTTTTTGGGAGATGATAGAAGAGGTCCTTAGAAGTATTTTTTGTCATATGAACATGGAGTCCCCACAGCTCCGTTTACCTACAATACTGCATTGAACAATCAAATGACACCGGGACGCAGTGTGCGTTGGTAGGCCTAGATCATTTTATTTTTAACAATTAACACAAGCAATGGCGTACTCCGAACCCATAGATACCGAAGAAGAATTGGCGGCTCGTGTTGTCGCGGCAGCAGGTGACATCAGCGACCGTGCAAATCAACTGTTTCCACGCGTACATCAATCCATCATAAGGCGTTGCGAATTGTGCTATGAAGCAAATGGCGGTCATTTCGAACAATTACTGTAAAAGTCATACAGTAGATTGCTTGTGTTAACTGTTAAAAATAAAATAATCTAGGCCTACCAACGCACACTGCGTCCCAGTGTCATTTGATTGTTCAATGCATCATTGTAATTAAACGGAGCTGCGGGGACCCCATGTTCATATGACAAAAAATACTTCTAAGGATCTCTTCTATCATCTCCAAAAAATCTGTACTCAATTCAAAAACACCCTGTATATATATAAGTGTCAAACAGGCAGCTCAAAGAATAAAATAATAAAAATGCAATAAAATGTAAGTAAAATTTCATTTTAAAATAAAAAAATTATAAAATTATCATTTGACCTTTTATTTTTTAAGCTGGTGGGACCATTGTGTTTTCAGAAAAATGTGTGAAAATATCTTCAAAATAAAAGCATGCATATTATACCCTATCCAACGAAAGTTGGAGTGGGCGTGTCCAGTTAAACTTCCTAATTCAATTGTTAGACAACGTTGATTCTACTTTGGCAACAATGTCTAACAATTGAAATAGGAAGTTTAACTAGACACACCCACTCCAACTTTCGTTGGACAGAGTATAATTTTTTCTGTTTACAATAAAAGGTACCTCTTTTAAATATGCATTCTTTTCCTGTTGTATTAATGAGAGCATAAGTTTCTGAAAATATTTCATATCATTTCAAACCATCCAGTTGTAACAAATGCAAATACTAGTATTCAGTGCACTTAACACAATTATTGATTTATTAGAATTAGAATTCATTGTAATCCAATACGTCCATCCAGAGCCTGTATGGCCTGAGACCGCCGAGTTGGGTCTCTGGATGGACCTGGATTAACGACTGCTGTATGATGGTCACAGCAGCCGGGGGGGGGGGGGGGAAAAGCCCGAGTCACTGATTAGAAATATATTTTTTTTAATCCATTAGAAAATTTTGGCAGAAGGTAATGGAACCCAATGTGGTTATTGTGCACCTGGTATGGTTATGTCCATGTACTGTCTTATCAACAGTAATCCAAAAGCCAATGTTGAAGACATTGAAAATGCCTTACAAGGTGAGTAGATACCATATTTCAATCTCCAAATACATCTTCCTTTTACAGACCTCGAATATGAATGAACTTACTGAATTATGAATGAAGTTTTAAACAAATTTTAGATGCTTATTAAATTTAAATTTAACACCCCTTAAACATTCACAGAAGTAAAAATTTTTATACATACTAAATGACTCATTCACATATCAGCTTCTTTACAATCAAAATAATACTGGTAGTTTTGAGACACAAATATGCTCCATGTTTACAAATCATAGTATTTTTCATGCTCTTTTCCGTGGATGCGAATTTTTCATCATAGTACAGTGGAACCTCGCTTCTGCAGCAGGGCCATACCCAGTATTTTTTTTTTTTTTGGGTGGGGGGAGGGGAAGGCTGAGGGAGCTGCTGGCCCATACCTCCTGCTCGTGTGTGGGGGGGGGGCTCCCCCATGTAACACATTTGTTGGGGGAAGTTGACATAGTGGCCAGTTTCGGGCCCCCGCGGGCGGCCCTTGGACAGTTTCTTAAAACTCCAGTTGGAGCATTAACTTTAGTTCTTATCTATTACTTTCCTGATAATACTTCACATCTTTGTTTACACTTTCAGGTAATTTGTGTCGATGTACTGGATACAAACCTATTTTCTATAGCTTTGAAAAATATCTTAAAACTAACAAAGTTTTGCCAGAAGATATTGAAATATACAATAGACAAGCTCAAGAAGTAAGTCAAATTAAGAAATTTTTTATATTTTGTTTATTACAGTGGTCGCCGCTTAATATGGCTGCCTCGGAACTATGTTTAAGTGACCACATTAGCTGGTGGCTGTTTTAAGCGAGCTTACCAAAAGTACCGATCGATAGGCCACAGCCTAACTATTAAAAATGTGAAAATATTTACCTGTGCAACCTAACCAATGCTGCGGCCAAACTAGATGGGTTTTTTTTTTCGGAATGAACTTGCAATGTATAACATAATCTTAATTTTAAAATTCCTTATTCCTCTCGTGGGCCAACAGGGAAAATTTCAGTGAGTGGCTAATTTTAGCGATTGATCTCGACCAATCAGAGTACCAATACATACCGGTACATTTCTTTAAAGTAAATTAAGATAGGATTCTTGGCGATAATGGAGGAGGGGTAGTGCAGCCTAACAAACGCTGTGGCCAAACTAGTGTTTTTTTCCAAAAAGTTAGAATTTTAGCACTGCATCCTATCCATTGTCGCGGCCTTTTTACTATAAATTACAGTACTTGTATTTTTATCCAACAAGTCGAGCATGTGTTTGTACTTAAATATAGACAAGTTTGTTCGCTTAAAAAATCATTTAAACACGTACAGTACAGTATCTGATTGTCTAATTTCTGTTTGATAATTTATCTTCTTATAAAATCATTAACATTACTTTGCACTTTTAAATAATCATCCATTTTATTATAGCCACTCATTTGAAGAGCTGTTTGGATGGTGCATAGGGCTTGCTCGAACTTTTTCAAACTTTTCCAGTTGCTGTTAATTCACATCTTTTTCTCTTCTGAGCCATTTTAGCTATGTGCCGACCAGTGTTTGCAACTGAAACTTCAGGAAACAATTTCGCTTAATAAACGTTCTAAAGGTTACAATTTCCATGGAAACAAGGACAAATAATTAATTTAGTCCAAATTCAAAGAAATTAGAAAAACAATTTATATAAAAAAAGAAAAATCGGTCACTTATTTTGCTATGAAAGTCGGGTGTCAGAGTTATCATTGACCAATCAGTAATTCTGGGCATCAGTGCCCATTGGCTTAGAGGGAAATGAAAAGTGGATATTAAAAGCGGAGTGTTCATTTATCCGGAGTGAGATGAAATGAAAAAGTAGAATTCGTGAACTATCTCCGAAAAATGGTGGCCATATTAAGCGAACTGTGGCCAGTTTAAGCGAAAATTTGTTACATAGGAAACAGTTAGAAAATTCTGGACTGAGCTGGAGTGGCCATAAAAAGCGAGTGGTTATATGAAAGGTGGCTACATTAAGCGGCGACCACTGCATTTATTTTTTATGCACTTCTCAGTAATTAATAAATTACTTTTAATAAACTACAGAGATATAGTAAAGCATTGAAGTTCAATCAAAACCAGTATTAGCTTGGAGACCTTATGTTAGACCAACTAATTCTACCATCTTTCACTGTTAAGCATTTTGACAGAATTTTTAAAAATTTAGCACTATTTTTTCTTTTAGGGGTGTAACTAGGGGGGTTGGGTGTTTGGGGGGGGGGGGGGGGGTTGTCCAAACAATAGCCCTTTATTTCCATAGCCCTCTAAATAACGGTTTCACACAAAGCCACTCAAACATGCCACCAAACACATGTGTTTGCAGTAGCTTCATGTGAAAAGGCTAGCCATGAAATCATTTCCTGCAAAAAGGATTACCATTTATTTTTCTCAAGATTTTTACGAGAAACATAAGGAACACAAGAAGGATACAAGAATTGCAAGTGCACGTTTGATTTTACATGAGTGTTTATTATGCAAAAAAAAACATCAAAGATTTTGAGTGGATGCTTGAAATATGAATTTTTACTAACTAAAAAAAAACAAAAAATATTTTCTTTGTTAAACTACAAACTGTTCTACATTTTCCCCCCCCCCCCCTGCCCTTGTAAAATCCTGGTTATGCCCCTGCTTTTTAAACATTTTTTAATATGGTTTATTTCCTATTTTCATTATTCATGAATATGATTTGGAACTATCATATGGTTTGGAAAACTCTCCTCCTTTGGATTTTATGAAATTTTTAGAGATCTAATTGCTTATCCTCTAAGGCATGTTTCTTATCTTTTACATGAAGTTAAAATTTTCTAAAATATTTTTTTTCAATAAGAGTATAAACTACAGTAGTACCCATTTAATACGATTTTCCGGATAATAGTGGTTTTTTCTGGCCCCTTAACTTTAAGTAAATTTCCATACAATCTATCCCATTTAATATGATTGTTTTCCTGCATATTATGCTCCTCCTCACCACAATGCATACATACTTTGAGCTCGTTTATGCCATGGCGAATGTGGTGTTCCGACCTCACATATGGCTTCTTTAGGTTTTTATTCTGATTCATTTGATCCATCATTCCTTGTCAAAAATATTTGAAATTAAACAAAAATGCTCTCACTAAATGCTTATTTCAAGTGGATTGTCATATATTTACATTTATAACAACAAGGTACATGACTAAAGCATAATTACAATTTGTAATATGTATAAAACAGTGACTAAAGTATAGAATAATAAAAAATATGATAGAGTAATATGCGTTTTGCATATTTTAGATCTTCCTGAGTAAGACATTTTCCAGTTTAATATGTTATTTTCGTATGGTCCCTTCAGAATCGTATTAAGCAGGTACTACTGTAATTATCATAATTAAAACATGGTCAGTTTCTCTTGTGTAGCACTAGAAAAAAATATCAATTACTCTCCCTCTCCAGGCATACGAACAATCATCACACACATCTCCAACTTTTTCCAAAGATGGTGTTGCATGGGTTCAGCCTTCAAGTCTAACTGAACTTCAGAAATTAAAGGTACTCCATCCAAATGCAAGAATACTAGCAGGAAATACACAAATAGGTATTGCAGTGATTTGTTAATTCATTTTGAATTTACTTGTAATGATGGATTGGAAGAAAATATTCTTAAAATGAAATCATTCAAACATTTATGAAAATGGGATTACAAAATTTTCTGCTTTAAATTTTAATAAATGTTTAAAAATTCTTATCTATCAGATGTATACAAGACGTGTGTTTTAAATAAGTACCATTTTGGATTATGACAATTTCTTTTATAACACCTTAGTTTTTATCTGAATGCCTAGACCTTAATCTACTTTTCAACATAATTTCCACCTATAGTATGGCACTTATCATATCATACAACCAGCTTTTGAATTCCATCCTCATATAAATAACCACCTGATTTGCTAACCACTTGTAAGGTCTCACAATGAGTATCAAAAAATCCACAAGCAAAACACCCTGCACAAAACGTCCCAAAACACAGTGCACATGATTTTGCAAGCTGAAATTGTTTGCTTGAACTTCACTTTCTTGGCTGATGTTGAATGACTCCGTTCCATAGACTGTTGCTTTGATTCCAGTATAATGTGAGTGATTATCATTTGTTCTTGCACTAAAGAAGCACCTTGGCAGTCAGTACAACGACGATGATGATGACATCAAAATGGCTGTGTTGGAGTGGATAGCAAATCAGGTGGCGGATTTCTATGAGGATGGAATTTCGAAGCTGGTCATACAGTATGATAAGTGCATTAATGTGGGTAGAAATTATGTTGAAAAGTAGATTAAGCTCTAGGCTTTGAAATGAAAATTAAAGTGTTAAGAAAAATTGTCCTTGTTTTATTTTATATATCAAAAAGGTACTTACTTAAAAAACATGCCTCGTAGCATCAATTAAATGTTGCTATGGGGTGAGGGGCATAACGTAGTTTCAAAATTTTTGTAGAGGTCAAGGGAATGGTCTCTTACCGTCACTGATTACATTTCTGCAAGATTTGTATTTCATTAATTCAGTGGCTTGAGAAGGGACTAGTATAAAACTTATGGTACATATAGCAACAATTCTAAATGTTATAAAATGAAGACATTGCTTATCGTATTGAAATCAATAGGTTTGAAGACAAAATTTGAAAATCAAAAATATCCTGTATTAATCTCAACTCATGGTATTGAGCAGTTGGAGAAAATAATTTATGCAAATGAAGGCATGGAAGTAGGTGCAAATGTTAATTTGAGTGTTTTAGAAGAAGAGATTAAAGGCCTTCTGAAGAAAGAACCTGGTAAGTACCCTTACTTTTATGCCAAGCCCGATATTTATAAGCTGCTCTCAAGTTTTGGTTTATTATTTGCATTTGCAGAATATAAGCTTCAGGTTTTTTCCGCAATTCTTCACAGAATGCAAAATTTTACTGGGCGTCAAGTGAAAAATATGTCGGTGAGATATGCATTGCCACAATATTGATTGTGTAAAAAATTTTTGCCTTATATTTCTTCATTGTTTTTAATTTTTTTTTCACTGTTATACCAATATAGACAATAGGTGGTACAATAGGTGCTTCAATTCCAACATCAGACCTGAATCCTGTATTCTTGGCAGCTGCTTGTTTTGTTAAAATTCTTCGTAATGGTAATTATTTTAACTCATTATTTACAGTTTTCACCTTTATACACTAGTGGCAGTTGAAACTTTTTTATGCTGAACAAGTTTGCAGTTGGGTTTTTTTCTGTATCCCTTACGGTTTTTGAGATAAATTTTGAATGTGTCCTAATTTGCATATTTGGGGTGATGAAAAGTGCACCATGGGATAGGCCACCCACAACTTCCTATTCATTGGATTCATCAAAATTGACATATCTGCTTCGGTTCAGGAAATAAAAGGGGGGTTCAGACTTTTGTATTCACCCTGTATATCATAAATGTCATCAGATGAAAAATAAATGGGCAAAAATCGCCTTTCGAAAATTGTTGCAAATCATAAGTAGAATTCGGAAGCCATGCCAAAACAGCATTGGAATTGATTTCATGTTGGAATGGACCATATTTTAAGGGGTCCATTCTGTATTTGTATATGGATCTCATTAAAACTAATCAAATTCATAGAAATATTGTATCATGTAATTTTTATAGTGGTCATGTAACCTCGTTTTCGACTTACTGGTTAACTCCAAAATCTGATAAGTCAAAATTTGTATGTGGTCCGTTAACGATTTGAGTTATCAGGGTCCGACTGGTATATGTTCAATATATGTTCAATCCAAGGCAATACGATGTTCTTGCTTGTAGGAATTTGTTAAGGCTATCCATCACTGCTAAAGATCATGAACATGCCTGGAAGTTGTCACTGTTCATCATATGTCCAGTTATTGTAATTTGAGCCTTAACTGTTCATCATACAGTGTGCCTTCAGGAGGCAGGATGGTTGTTCCATCAAATTGTGAAAAAAGTTTGATGGGAGATGCCTGAGGTGCATGGCTGTTGGAGACTGTGAGAAGAGGAAAATTATTCACCCACATGATTCAAAACAGTGCAGACTTTCAGATGAACATGAGAATGTGCGCAATCAAAGGACTACTCTAGCAACCAAACAGTCACATCCACTCAAATCAAAGTCGCAGTCACAACATATGTGTCGGTTCGAACAATCTGCAATCTTCTCCTGGAAGCAGGGCTGTGGCTGCAGGATCCATTGGTGAGACTGCCACTTACCTCATGACACAGTCAGATACTTCTCCAGTGGTGCTAAGAATGGGCTGTTTGGAGGAATGAATGCATGTCGGCAATATTAGTGATGAATGGCATGAGTAACAGTCATATATGCCTTTGACACACTGGGCCCATTCCTGGATCAATGGTGTGCGGTGCTGTGTCTTTCAACAGCCATTCACATCTGATTGGAGAAAGGACATCTACATCCAGATCATCATCCTGTTCTTGTGATCATTGTGCTGTTTCATTTACAGGATTCAGCAATGTGTCATCATCCCTTCTGGAAGTTTATTTTTCATTTGCTACTTGTTCCCATTTTGCATTTATCGTCAAATACCACAGTAGCTGAAAGCTTCCAAAAATCGGTGTTTAGTTATTGAATACATTTCTATCGGGGAATGTTTATCTTCATCCATCCCTGTTTCTATCTTATTCTATTCTAGTTAAAGTTTTGATTTTTAAAGATTTCTCTTGAGTGTAAATACCTGTTTTATTTTTTTTATTATATCAAAACAATTTCTTGCTATATTATCCATGTTTTCTAGGGTTTATATTTGCAAATGTCTGTGAATAACTCAATTTTCTTGAAACATATGAAAGATTTTCAAACTCTGTTTTTGCCAATCGATAACTATGGCTTAGATGAATTTGAAGATGGTCAATATTGATTCAGAGGCACATGCTCTAATGCTAGCAACTCATGGGATGAAGATCAGTGTGGCTAAAACCGAGGTTCTGGTCCTTTCAAGACAGCCTGCTCAGTGCGCTCTCCATGTCAGGGGAGCCTCATTGAGACAGGTGGAGAAATTCAAGTATCTCGGGATTGCATTCACGAGTGATGGATGGCAGGAGAAAGAATTGGATGCTCGGATCGGTGCAGCAAGCTGTGTCAGACGTGAACTGTGGCGATCCGTGGTAACGAAACGCGAGCTGGGTAACAAAGCCAAGCTCTCCGTCTTCAAATCTATCTTTGTCCCCATTCTCACCTATGGTCATGGGGCTTGGGTAATGACCGAAAGAGTGCGATCACGGGTACAAGCGGCCGAAATGAGATTTCTGAGAGGTGTGGCAGGTGTTACCCTACTAGATAGAGTGTACAGCAGCACAGTAAGGGAATCTTTAGGTGTTGAGCCACTACTTCTCCGCATTGAGAGATCTCAGTTGCACTGGTATGGCCACGTGATACGGATGCCGCAAACTGGTCTTCCTAGGCAGTTGTTATTTTCCAAGCCGGTGGGTAAGAGACCAAGGGGTCGGCCTAGAACCAGGTGGCTAGACTACATGGAGAATCTGGGTTCGAGTCGCTTGGATATTATCAGGGAGGACATGCGCCTGATGGCGGAAGATCGCGATCGTTGGAGATCCTCCATAGGGCTGCTGCCCCCACGGCCCTAACGGATAAGCGGGTTTGAAAAGTAAGTATGAATACAATGTTTTTGTTGAGCATTTACCTAAGTATTGTATCAACAATTGATACTTACATAGGAACGATTCACAAATAGATTTGAAAGTAGAATAGAGGCTTCAAAAATAGATACTTATGTTGAATGTTTCAACAGTAGATGCTTGCTTCATTTCCATGATGAATTACATAGGAATGCTTACAAATTATTGTACACAAAGAACAGTATAAGTTGGGTTTTATAGGTAAAGAATTACTACAATCTTCAGTGACTTCTGTGATGGTGACTATTTAATCTTTCGATACTTGATTGTGTTATTCCTTAATGGTTTATATTTCATTTTATCTAGATTATTCTAAATAATTTAAATTCTTGAGAGAAAACTGTCCAATTTGCTCTTCTTATGAAACATGATGCATGCAGCATTGCAAATTAAGATACATTGCAAAAATTGAGTTTATTCTTCATAATTGTGTTTATAATCTGTATTGCTTTAATCTAGATGGCACGGTCCACTTGCATAAAATGGACGAGTTTTTCTTCCCAGATTATCTTCCTAAGATGACTGCAGGTGAAATTATTGTGTCCATTATCATTCCTTACACAAGAAAGGTATAACAATTTTTTTTTCTGTCATAATAAATAGTAAAAATAAGAGCAAAATTTTTCTTTCTTTTTGCATCAAATGTTTATCACATAACCTATTAAAGAAACTTAAAACAAAAATTAAACTTGCTATTTTTCCACTGATTTATTTATAGCATTATTTAAAAGTATTTGGACACATACTTGGTTTTGATGTTTAGCTTTTATTTTTATTAAATACATTGTGGGGCCATGTTTTGCTTTAATGACAACTATCCTTTGTAGCATGCTCTCCACTAAATTTTGGAAAACTGCTTGCGGAGTTCTTTTTCCACTCTTCCTGTAAAGCAAACCCCAAAGCAGGCAGTGAGGAAGGGCTGTTTTCCAAACTTCTAATTCTACATTCCAATTCATCCCAAAGGCTTTATATCAGGTCGAGATCTGGGCTTTGGGCTGATCATTCCAAAGTTAGACATCATTCCAGCCAAACCGTTCTGTTACAACCCTTGCAGCTTGGCATGGAGCGTTGTCCTGCTAGAAATGACATGGGTCTCTACCAAAGGATTCCCACAGAGTAGGGAGCATGGAATGATCCAAAATAGCAAGGTAGTTCATAGATTTCATGTGTTCACTCAATACAGTACAACCAATAGCCCAAATCCAAACCACAAAAAAACAGCTCCAAATCATTATACACCCTCCTCCAAACTTCACCATTGAGATGATGAAGTCTGGATGGAATCATTCTCCAGGTAATTTTCACAGTCACAAATGTTCATCTGATTTCCAAAGTGTAAATCGCAGTTTGTGGCTCCACACAATGGCCTTCCACTGTTCAAAAGTCCAGGAATGAAGTTTTTAGCTAAAACCGGTTCAAATGTCATTTAGCATTTTTAGGAGTGATGTAAGGTTTGTGTGCAGTCATTCTATCATAAAAACCTAATGAATACGATTCATTTTGGATAGGTTTAGTGCAGACACGAAGCCCTGGTCTCTTTCATCGAATGGCAGACCTGAGTTTGGTGAGGGTGTCAGAGTAGCATGCCACATTGATGACCCCTTGATGGAGGAAATCAATGAGAATCACACTTTTTGCATCCCTGACATTTTCAACTGAAGACGTTAGATCAGCTGGAGAGAACTGGCATGATTTTCTGACCATCTGTTTCAAGGTTCTCTGAGCCCGACCCGTCAGTTTATGAGGCCAGCCAGGATGCAATTTTGCAATATTCAGATTGCTCACAATTTGATTGATTGAAGCATTGCTGATATGGCACTCAATCGCCATACCTCCTTGAAACTCTGTTATTTACTCAAAATTAAATTTTGAAGTTCTGATGTATGTTGTTTTATATCACATCCACATAGTAGCCATGCAATACACTTTGTTGTTAAGAAACTTTCGATCAGTTCCATGGATTCGTTTGATGTAAGGGAGACAGGGGCAGATTATTACAGTTCTGACTTTTTTTTCATTCCTTTTTTATTTTCCCACTAACTTTTTTTATGTAATGCTTGGTGTAAATCATATTTCGCATTTTACAACCTTGAACATAATTCACTTCTGCATGGCATTGCATTCTTCCACAATTTGTAATAGGGAGCATCCAACATAAAACACATGCATCTAATTTGAATCGCAAACAAAATTTGCATGTTTCGTCAGGTGTTCAAGTTCTTTTTTTCCATTAGTTTATAACAATAAATATTAAAATATATGTATTTTCATTTATTATATTAATTCATTTTAATATATTTATAACATGAATTAGGCCAGAATGGATTTGGGATTTAATGAAATACATCAATTCCATTTTTTTTGGTTTTCTGTTTTTCCAGAATGAATATGTTCAGAGTTACAAACAAACACGTCGTCAAGCTTTAGTAAATAGCTGCATGAAAGTAATAATCAAGGAAAGTACTGATGTTATCCATGAAATCAGACTTGCTTTTGGTGGTTTAAGTTCTACGACTGTGCTGGCAGTCAATTCAATGCAAAAGCTTCATGGCACGTAAGTGAACTCTAAAATTATTACAAATACTTAAGGCATTTAATGTGTTCTTTTGTTTTAAGTTTTATTTACAAAGTTATTTATTTATTTAAATTTCTGATGAAAAAAATAAATATTTATATAAAGGCGATGGAATGATCAAATGGTATCAAAGGCAAATGAGCTTCTTGTAAAAGAATTTCATCTTGATGATAAATTACCAGAAAAGAAGTTGGCTTATAAAAAGGCACTTGTGACGGGGTTTTTCTTAAAATTTTATATCACTGTTTTAAGGAAGATTCAAAAGGTATCAAACTTAAATTTTACTTCTGGCATATCATATAATTTATAAAACACTTTAATTGAAGTTTGTATTATTTTATTTCACTCAAGGTCCCTTATGTGTCAAAAATGAATCAAAAATTTGAGAGTACAACATTTCCAATGGATAAGAAGAATTTCAGCCATACTTCATCACATACTGATAAATGGATGGCAAAATTGACTGAACTGGTGAATTAAATAGATCCTCATAAATTTTTTAATTATATATTATCCTGATACCAAATACTTGATTTGAAAAAAAATATATGATAATGGTTTCCAAACAATGCAGGGTGGATCATAAGTCCTTCAGGGTTTTTAAAAGTCGATAGAATAGTAACCATGATAGACATAATGGAAACGATCATGTCAGCACACAGGGAATCTCTCCAAGTTCCATATGTCCACCCTTGCTGATATTCATACATGTACCAAAATATGCAACACTTGTATGATATTCATACATGTACCAAAATATGTCAGTCTCTTGAAACATGGAGAACCACGCACAAATTGCTTTGTCTGTAACTGCTCCTGTTTGATATTTTGTATGAAATATTTATTGAAACATAAAATCCAATTCACATGTTTCAAATTCTACATGTTTTTGTTATAACTGTTCTCCGGTGGGTAAATCTAAATTATGCTAGGTGCCTATTAAGAATGCAAATTCCCTGTCTGTCTTGGTTACTGTTCTATCAAATTTGGAAACCTTGGCAAACTTATGAATCACCTTAAATTCTTCCAATTCATAGGCTCTTTAAAAATACTCATCATTACATTGTCATAATTTTCATTATCAACATCATGTCTGATGTTGACTGACCCCACTGGAAACCATTGACGAACTAAGCAATGGGGAGAGAATAAGCAGGCTAAGAATAAGTGTAAAGTTTTTTCTGTTTATTTCGCTCCTTCTTAACTTCATGTTCACTTCTGCCTATTTTGATATGGATATGCAGCAATGATACACAATGGCAATACAACGCAGACAAGCAGTAGAAATATAGACAAAGCTTTATGATTTCATAAAGCGTGTCACATTACCGACATACAGTTAGTAGCATTGTTGTACTGTTAGAGTAAGAATGATGCTAAAAGTAGTTTTATTTTTTTTCAAGATTGCATTCCACTCTGAAAGTTCTGAAAAAAAATCTGATAACTTCCAAAATTAACCCAGTCTTGAGTTTATTTTGAAGTAACACAATTTACTTATACAGTATAGTTTTTATATTACGTACAGCCAATAAATAATGAGGCAAAAAATATTTCACATTAATTATTTAACGAAACTCAAAAGTATTGTTTACAATTTTTAGGTTTATCCCATTGTGATTCTAGCTGCAGACTGCCATGCATGTAGAAATCCTTTGGCTGCTGTTTGAACCAATTGCGCATACACTCTGTGACTTCATTATCCATTTGAGATCGTTTCTTGTCGAATTCCTAGAGCATGGAGTCAATGCTTAGCAGTATTTTGAAGCATTAATGAAGCTCAGGAAGGAAATCTAATCAAAACATCCCGGTAAATTTTCTTGTCGTGCCATCCTGTTGCACACAGCCAATGCAATAAAGGAAGTGGGAAGTTCTGAGCCACTCCCTGTATAGTCCAGATCTGTCCCCATGCGACTTCCACGTCTTCGGTGAGCTCAAATAAACACTGCGGGGACAACCGTTTCAAACAGGGTCAAAAGCATTCGGGGTTCAGACTCTGATAATTCTCAGTGTGTAGCTATGATCATGTTACAAGACATTTCAGGTGGCCGCTAATAAGTCAAATTGAGAGCAGTGATCTGCTCTGCCTGTTTATACATCTTTTACGCAATGCAAGCAACACCTGAAAATTTGCATACAATGCTCCCAATACTTTTTTGAAAAGTATTTCTTACTTTTATTATGTTTACTTAATTTTTTTTTTTAGTACAAAAGTGGAACTTGTGATACTCAACCTGTAGGATTCCCAATTCCACATATTTCTTCAAAGGACCACACTACTGGTGAAGCAGTTTACTGTGACGATATAGGAAGCTTGAAAAGTATGTTGTTTAAAATTGTTTTTAACTTGAGAATTATGCAAAAACATTGAAATTTTGTGTACAATCCTTTAGATGAACTTCATCTGTCATTTGTTACAAGTGTTCGGGCACATGCAAAAATTATATCCATTGACCCTTCTGAAGCTTTAATGATGAAAGGAGTTCATTGCTTCTTGAGTGCAAAAGACCTACCAGACGAAAGAAATATTTATGGATTTATTCAAAAAGACGAATTAATTTTTGCAAAAGAAACTGTAAGAATTAATTAAGTTTTATTAAAAATAAAAAATATTAGCTATTTAGTAAGAAATATTTAATAGAACTATGACCCCCATATTGGTGCTTTACTTTTATTGACTGTTAAGTTCTAAATAGGTTGTCAGTAGTCATGCATTTATAGTTGTCTAACAAAAAATTTAGTATTGTGATAAGAAATGTGGTATTTTCGGCAGCATTATGATAAAAAATATTAGAAATATATTAAAGAAACTCCTTTAAAGGTCCCTGGAAATATATATTAGATGGTGTAGATACAATAAGCACAGTCAGCCATTGACTTATAAAATAGATAGGAGACCGGAAAACCTGTTGTAAGTTGAGAATGATATATGAAACGTTTTAACAAAGACACAGAGAGGTAAATGAATAGTGATTTTTTTTTACAATTACATAAATATTTGAGAAATGAGAAAAAGTAAATGAAATTACAGTAAGCCCCCCGTTTTACATCTGCCTCGATTTATGTCCTCTGACAAATGTCTGAAAAACCCTCGTTTTACGTCCGTGGATTCATTTTATGTCCACACTTACCATTTGCCCGTGCATGAAAATTCGAGGGTGCGGATCGCCAAATGGTATTATCCTTATGGAAAAGAAGGAAAGAAGGATAAGAGAGAGAAAAGGAGAAGAAGAGAAGAAAAAAAAGAAGAGAAGAAAAGAGCAGTAGAGAGAATTTTTTATGAGTCTGTAATAAAAAAATTAACTATACAAAGCATGCTAAACTTTGGTGAGTGCATGTTTTCTGCATTTTTATTTATTTATTTATTTATTTTTTTACTGTGGGAATAATTTAAGGGAGGGGTCACTTTTTTCTGTCGAGAAAGAAATAAATAATCTACAATGGGTCCCTATGGGAAATCGGGTTTTGCTTTACATCCGCCATTCAAAACATATTCCTTCTAGAGCCAACTAGAAGAATTGCCGTAGCACTCCAAACACCACATGAGGTTATAACCCCCCCCCCCCTTCAGGAATGCGTCCAAAAACCCCGAAACATATTGTCCGAAATACGAATGGACAGTGTTGGTCACCTTATTGACAACATTGATATACACAGCATAGACAGATAAATGTGGAAAATGTACTAAAGATAATTGTTATACAAGTTGTAATGTGGGTTTGTGCATCATCATATTTGTTTTCTACAGTACCATCACAACAAAATTTTATATAAATATTATAAGTTATCATGTTTTTTTTGTTAAAATTATAATATTATATTAAAATTATAAGTTACCTTCTTTGTCTTCCACTTTTAATCCCAACTTTTTAAAGGACAACCCTACGATCACATACAAATTTATTTAAATCGAAAGATTAGCGCATTAATAATCTCGTGGCATATTTAAAATTTTGAAAGTTTTCTTCGGATTTTGATGTTCTTTGGTTTTCTTTGATTTTCGGAGTTCGTATCTCCGAATTTTTGTAAGTTAAACCATCATAAGTTGAGGGCTGACTGTAAAATTATGCTTAAATGGTCATAAAATTTTAATTGGTATATATAATCAAATATTGGGCTTGGACTAAGTATTAAAATTGGCTCCTAAGATAACACAGGGCAATGATGAAAAAACCTTTGAATAAATTTGTCTTATTCTTGTGGTTTTTAGTGTGCTGAATTTGAATCTGCTTTTAGATTTTCTTTATCATGTTATGTTTCCAAGTTGTCAACATGGAGACTGCGAAGTTAAAGTAATGGGTGTGAAGAGAAGTGGCTGCAATGTTAAAGTATCCATATTTTTGGGCGACAAGGAAATTAATCACGCACCAAACTCTGAATAATTTAATGTTTCTGTGGATGATATAAAAAACTGTGCTCAGATACGGATTCAGCACAAAAAAAGCATAAGAATCATCTCTTAGCATTAAAAAAGCTTTAAAAAAGTTATTTTTTGTTGGGCTGTGTAATCTTTAGTTGTAATTTCTGTATATTCATATATTGGAAATTTATAGTTTTTCTTTCATTTTTTTTTTTATTTTTAATTTTAGGCAATATCCCATTTTTCTGATTTAAAAAAAAACAAACTAAAAAGGGTTTGATTAATTTTTTAGGTAACCTCAACTGGACAATTAATTGGTGCTATTGTAGCTGATAATAAAACTCTTGCACAGGCTGCATGTAAATTAGTGAAAGTAGAATATGAAGATCTACAACCTGTAATTTTAAACATAAAGGTATAGTAAAGTTTAATTTTTTTTTTGTGCAGTTGGCTATAGTGGATTTAAGATGTAAGTTTCAGTCAGTACTAAAGTATAAATTAAGATATTACATGAATGCCCATATTGTCACCAAAGCAATAAGAAAAAAGTGCAAGTTAGAAAGTTGAATGGTAAATGGTTAGACTCTATTTTCATAAAGACATGGTTCCCATTTGCAACAGATCTCCAAATTCTAAAGATGATGGTCAGCTGTCCCAAAAACAAAATTTAATGTTAAATTGTCCTCAGATTTGATATAAGACTGAAAAATTTTTTTATAAAGAAATTTTATATGTTTCATAATACAAGTGATATGTCAGCTATTTGAGAAAAAAATTTTTATTTGAGGATGTCAGTGAGTCAGATTAGAAAAAATGAAAAGAGAATATGAATCTTAATAGCAATTCGTGGCTGTTTTATTCGGAAGAAGCAACAGTCTCGGCAGTGTTCCCAAACTCGCCCCAATATAGCCCAGTGAAAAATTGGCCAGAAGAACAGCAATTTCTATCCCAAAGTAATCTGAAATACTCCAGATATGAACCTGAAAAATAAAAGATAAGAAATTTCTATTCTTATACCAAGCAGAATAACAGATTACACAGCATCGTGCTAGATGTTGGAGTTCAGAAAGGTGCCACGAGTGTTGCTTCTTTGAAAAAAAAATTACCATGAGGTTGTTGCCATGAATTGTTACTGAGTCGAATTCTTTTCTCATCTATCCCTGATATTCTGATATATTGTGAATATAACAAAAGACTACTCAATAAACATATCTTCAGCTTCAATGATGTCATCAAACAGCATCACATATGATTATATGGAATTATCAGGTGATCCTTAACCAAGTGTGCCTTATCACTATGGGAGCGTTCAACTAGTCCTTGTTATTGTGGTGCTATTGTTGTTTTCCATCTCATCAGCATTACAGGTTATATAGTATCGGGAAGGATTTAAATCTGAAAAAGTAGGATGCAAATGTTGGTCTTCAGTTACTTGAACTTGCTGAGCAAGCATTTTGACCAGATTATTGGATATGAACTGGCTAATCCTGTGTTTTCTAATAACATAAGACCATATGGCTCATGCAAAATAACCTAAGCGAAATCGGACAATACTTAATAAACAACCCAATATAAATACGAGATCTGTTCAAAAAATATGTAAACTGTTTGAATTGTGCGGGCCCTGTTGGTCCCAATCAAAATCGCTTGGTGTCGCCATCTTCTGACAGATCCGCTGATTACAAGGCAGTTTTTTGATTGCAAATATCTGTATTGGTTGATTAGCTACGCGGTTGTTTGTGAAGTGTGTTTTTTTTCGTTTGGCGGATTTTTAGAATGAGTGACTTGAACGAGCAAAGAGTTGCTGTGAAATTTTGTGTTAAACTCGGAAAAACTGCCACTGGACGAGTGGAAAAGGCCAGAAATGTGGACGAGAGGTGACTGGTTGTTTCATCACGACAACGCTCCAGCCCATTCAGCCCTCAGAACTCGACAGTTTTTGGCCAAACACTCGATCACTGTTCTTCCTCACCCACCCTACTCACCTGACCTCGCTCCTTGTGACTTCTTCTTGTTTCCCAAACTCAAAAGACCTTTGAAAGGAAGGAGATTTGAGACGATTCCCGACATAAAGGCAAATGCGACGAAGGCGCTGAAGGACATCACAAAAGAAGCGTTCCAGGACTGTTTCCAAAAGTGGAAACACTGTTGGGATAAGTGTGTGCATCGGGGAGGAGAGTACTTTGAAGGGGACCCAGATGTGTAACTTCTGAATAAAGTATATTTTGTTTTATGACGTCAGTCTACGTATTTTTTGAACAGACCTCATATATTCGAACTGAATAAGAACAGTAAAAAGGAAAATATGCCATAAGAAATTTACAGGAATAATGGCGAGTTATACCGTACCTGATACCTTTGTGCAACACATGGAGCTAACTGATAGCAATCCTCATTGACTTGCTATGTATATCATCAGTGTTGCCAGATATTTCTACCTTGAAAATCCCAAAACTGGTGCACAAAGCAGCCCAAAACCGCCCAAAAAAATTCGTTATAAATTATATAAATCTATGGTAGTAAATTGTACCATTTCCCCATGTTTATAGTTTACGCTAGTCTGATTTCAATAAAATAAAAATAATTACGTACTGGCAAGATTTTAAGCTATTGAAATGAAAAACAAAGTTAATTGAGAGAGAAGATAAACCTCAAAACTGTGAAAGCTACTTACAATTTTAAAGTCTTCAAATATATTTACGCCCGGTCACCCTGGTGTGTGCTGCTGGAGTTCTTATGATACTCCTTATTTATCTGCTATGGAAATACTTTAAACACCCAATGGAAAGCTAGCGCCAAATCTTGAAAACTATTCTGGCTACTGGATAATCCAGTAGAAGAGCACTCATATGGCGTAATCACGCCTGATCCATCCCTGATTTAATTTATTAAATCGTTACTAATTTATTTTTCAGCGATAAGGCTAAAAAAAACCAAGATCAATACAGCAATAAGTTCAAAACAGCCCAAAAAAAACACGACCTGCCAAAAAAATCCCAAACCGCGAAGTAAAATTTTACAAGCCAATTGGTTTAAAAAAAAAAAAGCCCAATTTGCGGTTTATAGCTCAATCTGGCAACACTGGTATCATTGATGATGTCCTGAATCTGAGGACAAAATTGGCTTTTTTAATGACATTAGTCTATTGAAAATGCTTTTTCCTTTTGGCCACTGAAGACATGATCTTCCCAGAGATCAGGAACTCCTTTCTGATCTTAAACACGAAGGATTTGGTAACATTTAAGAAGGTGACAATCTCCAAATCTCTGTGGTTAAGGTGATGAGAACGTCATGGGCTTTCATTTCGTGCATTATGTTCAAAGCTTCCACATGGGGGCTGAAAAGATGATGATTACCAGTAGTTAAACTTCAAAAAAATATGAAACCAACATTTCAACAACAAAGACAATAGAAATTAAAAATTATAATTTATGTTTATTCGTGTGAATTACCGTAATTGCATAAGACTAAAAACAAGTAAATGGCCTCGAAAAAAGAAAAAAAACTTTGATACTAAATATTTTTAATTACATAAGCCATTTTTAATGTAATGGCTGTTTGATGGTGTGGGTTTTTTTTGCTGTTTTGTTTTTTTTCCCACTTCCCAGCTTTTTCAAGGATTTGATCTGGGAATCATATGTTTCTCTATTACCATAAATCTTTTCCTATAATGCACCCTTATAATGCGATTCCACTTTTAAAGCCCAAAAAGCGAGTAAAAATCCGATACCCATTTTTGGCTCATCGCGAGATATAAAATATGTAAAAATATACAGAAAAACCTCTTTATTTTTTACAGTAATTTCATCTGAAGTCCATCAGGACAGAATGCAACTTCGTCAGCTCTTGCAAGGCCAATATTATTTTCTTGTATAATAAGGTCCCAGAAATTTAGGTGCTTTTTAGGCCAAAATTTTTCACATTATAGTAGAACATCCATCAACTTCATTAACAGAAACAATACAAATAATTTTCAGTTAATAATCTATCTTAATTGAAACAAAGGAAAAAGTGTTCAAGGAAGAAAGTGGTTGGGAGAATGTACTAATTATAGAACATAAACTGCTCTTTACTTTATACATAAATTTAATCATTGAGTATATTTGTAATAAAAATTTTTATAGTGAAAATTTAATGTAAATGGCAATAAATTGTTAATAACTTTGATATTCTTAAAATATGAAAACTATAAATTGTCCTTCTTTTTATCTATTAGGATGCCATCAAACATAATAGTTTGTTTGATTTTTGTGCCACTATCAAAGATGGTGATGTAGCCAAAGGTTTTACTGCTTCTGATATTGTACTGGAAGGAGAGGTAGAGTTGGCAGGTCAGAAACATTTCTATATGGAACCTCATGCAGCTTTAGTTATTCCTTTTGGTGAAAAAGAAGATTTAGAAGTCTATGTTACCACTCAAGATTTGAATGGTGTACAGGTAATAAGACAAACACACACATACACTGAAACCTCCCTAGGTTCACCTCCCTAATGGGACCCCCTTCACAATAGGGCTGATTTTTTTTTCCACCAAAGTTTTTCCCCTTGATTTAATATAAAGCGACCTCCTTAAAGGTACCCCCTCCGTAACAGAACCAAGGACCACTTTTTTCCCTAGAACCGGGGACAGTGAATCTCTTTACAGGGACCATACTAGCCAATCATAAAGCAGTATATGAAACCACTAAATCACAAAACATTATAATCTTGTATATTTAACTGCCTAAAAAAAAATTATGCATCTGATCTGATATTGCAATTGAAAAGTTGAACTCCGACAGTCTGGTTCATTTTTGGCAAAGTTAATTGGATCCAACATGCATGAGAGAATATCAAAAAAGATACATTAATCAATGTTTTAAAAGTTGTCATATAGGGAGAAATATCAAAACATAAACATTGAATATCCGCCATCTTTTGAGGGCATCGAGACCCATGGCTGCCATGGCTCTGAACTTATCCCATTGTTATACAATACATCCAAACACGCAACAACTCGTTACCATCGTTATACAATAACAAGTTGGGCAAAAATGATGCACTTCGATGAGTAGCAGTATAGGATTGCCTTCCTCTTGCCCTCAAAAAATGGCAGCTGTACCCATCATTCAATGCGAAGATATTTTCCCCTATTGTACGTGTAAATTCAGATATTGAGGAAAATGCTTTTACTGAAGATTTGGTTGACTCTCTGGTTCAATTTGATGTAGAAGACATTGCATATATGCATTGGGAATCGAGCAGTTAACTTTTGAAGACATGAAACAAGCAAACAACTCCAGAATCCTCTTTATTGCCTCTTTCTATAAACAACCTAATTAAAAAAACCAAGAAATAGATTTTATTGCATTTTATATAAATACATACTGTACTGTAAAATTTTAAAATAACAGGCCAACGATGAAAAATCATCCTGAATGAATTTGCCTTATTTTTGTGGTTTTTAGTGTGCTGAATCCAAATCTGCTTTTAGACTTTTTCTGTAATGTCCAAGTCAGGCACACACAGATTGCAATGTTAAATTAATGGAGGTAAAGAGAACCGGCTGCAGTGTTAAAGTATCCATATTTTTGGGCCACAAGGAAATTCATCAGGCCCCAGACTCTGAATAATTTAAAAGTGTTTCATTGAAAAACAAGAAATCTGTGTGTGGTAGGAAAAAACTAAGCTCAGATATGGATTCAGTATAAAAATAAGCATAAGAGTTAGCTCTTAATGTTAAAGATAACTTTTAAAAAGTTATTTTTGTTGGCCTGTGTAATGTAATATACAACCTGTGACAATAAAGTTCGATGAATGACGTCAAATTGCTAACGGTCGTAAGAGTGCACCATCGTCGTATCCTGCCCCAGACAGGTCGAGACATGGTTAAACAAATTTCAGAGAATCAGCGCTGCAAGTGTGTTTATTGTGTTTAAACAGGACATTGAAGAGAGAAGGTGTAGTACGCGCGGTCGAAACCCAGAATGGATCAGCGAACGAAAGAGACTCATGAAATGATGACAACAATTTACAAAGAAAGTGCTATTACTTTGAAGTGTGTTTATGAGTGGTTTAAAAGGTTCCGAGGAGGCCGGAACACCATAGAAGACGCCCCCCCGAAGTGGCCAGACATCCAACGTAATATTACGACCCAAAAAACGACTATGCCAGGACTTGTACAGGCGTTCCTAGAAGTGCATTACCATCGACGGGGATTACTTTGAAGGATAGTAACTGCTGTTTCATGTAAGCGAGCAATCCACTCTCAATATGCCATCATTCACCAAACTTTATTGTCACAGGTTGTATTTCCTTTAACTGAATTTGACAAGTTTATTAAGAAAAGCAGATTTCCTGAGTTAGGGAACTTCCTTTTGGGACCACCTCTAAAAAAGGACCACTTGGCATCCATTTAGGGACCTTTCACTGTATATAGAAATTTATTAACATTGTAAATGTGTTTAAAATATCCAATGAATAGGCATCAACCTCAAATCCATTATTGTAAATAAAAGAAACATTAACAGGGAGGATAGGCTATGGTATTTTCTCCCAATCCAAAATGGATGTTTTTCTTAGTGAAGTAGGAAGAGTAAAAAAAATAAAAGTAGTTCAGGGTTTTCCACTATTAAAGCAAAATCCCCAATCCAATAATAAAGACCGTTATAACAACAGCCACAATAATTACAAGCTACTTTACATTTAGCATTTATTTACAACTCAAAAATGTATACATTTATTTGTATTAGTTCTTTTTTACTAATAATTGAAAAAATAAATATTTTAGATGGGGATAGCTAATGCTCTAGGCATACCTTCCAATAGGGTTGTTTGCAAGTGCAGAAGAATAGGTAACAACTTAAGCTAAGCATTGATTAATTGAAACATTAAGTAATAAGAAGTTCAGTGTTCTCCTCAGAATTTTTTATCCATTCAGTAATAAGAAAAATTACCCATGAGGGCAAAATGTATTGTTCATTATTGTAAAACACTTTATTTAATTAACCACACAATCATTAATATAGGCAGGCTCATTGCCCATTCAAAAACTCCTGGGAGAACACTGAAGCATGTGCAACATTTTACCTCTGATATTGAAATAAGAAAACCCCTATTCTCTTAGTGTTAGCTTGTTCTTTGTATATTGATATAACTTAGGATTCTGAACCCTCCCCATCGAACCTCATCTCCCTAACCATTAAAAAATAATCACTTCATCTGTGATTATAATTACCTTTAAGAGCGACTAACTATATACCGTTAAGTATAGTATCAAATGTATATATAAATTATTCTTCTATGCTTTGCTTTACTAATTTAACTCTCTAAGTTACTGTTCAGATGATGGCTTTTATGTACTTAACAAAAAATAAGCAAATATTATGGAATGGAATTAACTAAAAAGTGAAAACCTTTAATCCACAAGGAGGAAAAAGAAATACCGGATATGTATCTTGTGGAATAGAGGTTTTCGCTCTTTAGTTTTATGTACAGCGATACCTCGCAGTATGAGTTTAATTCGTTCCCTTACCAAGCTCGTTTACAATTTACTCATTTTACAAATCAATTTTTCGCATTGAAATTAATTAAAATATCAGGTCGTTGCATATCAGATGTCGGATTGCAGAGGTCATCTTTAATGGCCCTCTAGAAAGGACACATTCACACGTGTTATTCGAAATAATCCCCATTGCAATCCAAATATTGTTGCCAATGATTTGGCAGCTTCTTGAGCTCTCTCCGATAGAATCCATCGTCACGGGACTCAATAAACTCCTGGAATGCGTTTTCGATGTCTGCTTGGGTTAGGAATGTTTTCCTCCGGAGAAAATTGTCCAGGCTCTGTAAAAGATGGTAGTCGGTAGGGGAGAGGTCCCGAGAATACCGGGGTATGGAAGCACCTCGTAGCCCAGAGCCTGTAGCGCCTGCACAGTCGTTCGTGCAATGTGCGGACGCACGTTGTCATGCAGCAGAAGGACGCCTTTGCGATGCACAATTGCAGGTTGTTGCTGACACAGTTTTGTGTGCATACGATGCAGTTCACGACAGTAGGTCGCAGCGGTGATCGTCTCCCCTTGCTGCAGGAAACTGTAATGCACTACACCATGGATGTTCCACCAAACTGTAACCATGAGCTTCCTGGGGTGCAACGGGGGTTTAGGGAACTGTCGCGGGGGTTCATCAGCATCCAGCCACTGTGCTGACCGTTTTCTATTGTCTTATAGGAGCCACTTCTCGTCGCAAGTGACAATGCGATCAAGAATCCCTGCTTCTTCATGACGCAAAAGCAATTCCCCACAAACGACCAACCGATGCTCTTTTTGGTTTTCCGTAAGTTCATGTGGAAATCTCTCTTGTCCTGCTTTTTCACCTTGCCGATGGTCCTAAGGTGTCTACTGACGGTCGACGCTGATACAGCATGATCCCCTGCAAAGTGCCAAACTTTTTTGACGGGTCCTCTTCCACAGATCGCTTCAGATCAGTGTCATTCCACACATTGGGCGGTCTGCCATGTGGCTCATTTGCCAGGTCCGTCACTCCCGCCCGGAATTTTCAGAACCAACAGTACATTTGTTTATAGTGCCTACACTAAATACCTTATTGATGTTTCGAGAGGTGTTGGATGCAGTGTGATTCGACCTGAACTCGTAATGCATTATCACACGTAATTCGTATGAAGTCATGACTATCTTAGCTTGGGTTCAAACGCTATTAAATATCATCGCAGACATGGAAATTTCAGGCGGCTGGTCTCTGGGAATGTACCACTTTGTTATGGGTACTTGCTACTAACCATGGAAACCGTGCTGAAGCGCGGAACCCACCTCGAAATCCGATATTTGATATACAACAACAATATATGGTAATAAAAAAAAAATTCTTTCCATTTGCCTTTGGTTTCTGGTTTATAAAAACGGCAAGAATGTTTTTGGTTACTTTGTACAAGTAAAAAGGAAATAAATAAAAGAATAAAAATATGAAGTGATTTTTTTATTCTTATAATTGTGATTTTTATTTTTTTTTTTTCCTATTTATTAATTTTGAATTTTCCCTAGGTATTTTCATTTATTTTATTTTATGTACATATGGTACCCCAAAAACTAATGTCTCATATTATTACCTCCCTAGTAAGGCAGCGATAAGAAATCCATTATTGTATAATTGTATAGCGTATGAGAATGGTGTGGATAATATGCATTTGAAGAAGCAGTTTAATGATTGAATTCCTGAATGGAGAACTCTGTGGAGCTATATAAGAGCTTGAAGAACTATCAGAACAGGCAGTATAATGTTAATGAAACATAATGTTCTAACAGAATGATGTTAGCACTTTATGTATTAGGTTAATTACATCAATGATCTGGTCTGGTTTAAAAAGAAGTGCATGGTCAAAATTTTATTGAACTGTCTTGTCCTATCCACTGCACAGCCCTGATTTATCTCTGTTGGAATTTTATCTGTTTAGTCCAATGAAGGATGAACTTTGAAATGGTTCTCCAACAGAGATTCTGTCAGTGCCACTCACTTTAAGTACCAGTCAGACCAATATCAATTTTTACATGACATATGCAGAGAATTGTTGAGTTCTTTCCCCAGAAGGTGAATTTTGTGAAAAATTACTGTAATCTATATATATAAAAATGAATTGCTGTTCGTTAGTCTCGCTAAAACTCAAAAACGACTTGACCGATTTGAATAATTTTTTTTTTTGTTTTGTTTCCTCTAATACAGGTGTGGTTTAAAAAAAAATAAGAATAAGGAAAACCAACCCCTAAGGGGGGGGGGGGGGGGGAAGGGGGATTGAAAATTTGTTAACACATTAACTGGTGTTGCATTGTATACTTAACACATTAAGTGGTGTGGCACTACAAACCTAACACATTTACTGCTGTGGCACTACAAACATAGCACATTTACTGGTGTGGCACTACATAATTAACCATATTAACCTCTTTTAGGGAGGGGGGTAACGAATTGTAGAGTGTACTATCCATGTAGCGTGATATCTCCACCATGGCCTACCTAAAACCTTTCCTGGGTCCATCAGAATTACCATGAAAAATTTCATCAAGATTGGTCTAGCCATTTTGAGATGCATAGCGAGCAGATAGGTCCATGTGTGTTTCTTTCTTATATAAATCTATAGTATAATTCCAATCTTGATGAAATTTGCAAATTTGATCTTCAAAGCAAGAAGAAGGTCACTGTCTACATGAGATTTCGAAAAAATAATATTTATCGATAATAATTCATGGATTTAAATTCAAATTATGGGCCAAAAATATATATCTCCTGACGAACAATGCAAGGTAAAGTTTGTGCAACAATAGACTGCTGTTTGTTTCAACAGTAGTGATAACAACAAAGAATTCTAAAAATGATTTGGCATTAAATACAAAAATTGGAGAAAATATACCAGATTCAGCCAATCAAATAGTTATGCATGTAAGACATGTTCATTAAGACATGTAAATGAATCTCAAGACTGACCATTTTGTAAATTTCATTAATAAAAATATTTTGAGGACACACGACTTACATGCATAAATCGAGAACCACCCTCTTATAAAATATAATATTCTTCAGGCTTTCTAATTTCCTGACCATAATTTAAAGTTTCGCGTAATGGTCGTCAGCATACAGCTGGAAGGGTCTTCCTCCTCTGAGAATCAGTGAAAAGGCGTCGGAAATTTTAACAATGCATATAATTCCTGTCCTTTGTGCTTTTCTTAGAATTGATAGTTATTAGAATTTAACATTTTCTCGAAAAGCTTTAAAAATGAGCAGTAAATGGAAATAATGGAGAGTTAGCAGACTATTGAGAAACAGTGGAAAGGCGGCAGAGAAAGCAGCCCCTTCACTCGGTGCTGTATCGATTTTTCCAGCACACTGCTTCAACTAAACAAGTGGTGAGTCACCCTGTGGCCGTTAATGCAGATGTGTCAACAGAAGAAACTGCTACTGCCAGATCACACCAAGTGATGAATGCACCAGTTTTGCTTCAAGATCTCAAGAGCAGAGTGTGAATTGCAACAGTTTACCAATTAGAAAAATTGATGGAAAAATCCCGCGACCTGGATTCGAACCAGGAATCCCAACTGTCATGGTCGATGCCTCTATCAATTGGGCTATCACAGACACTTGAACTGTTGTCATTAAGTGTCTTAAAGACAACCAACTTGTCAAGAAGGAAAGCCCAATGGGAGGTGGGCACCCGGTTCACAGATCGTGAATTTCTCCTATCCAAACCATCAGAAAGTTTGATGAACACACAATAAGAAATAAAGAAATTAAACTGCAGCAAACACCAAACATTAGGTAAAGACTACTTGGTTGCCTTTAAGACACTTAGTGATAACATGGCTGTTCAGGTGTCTGCGATAGCCCAATTAGTAGAGGCGTCGACCATGACAGTCGAGGTTCCTGGTTCGAATCCAAGTCGCAGAATCTTTCTATCTTACTTACTTTTCAAACCCGCTTATCCGTTGGGTCGCGGGGGCAGCAGCCCTATGGAGGATCTCCAGCGATCGCGATCTTCCGCCATCAGGCGCATGTCCTCCCTGGTAATATCCAAGCGACTTGAACCCAGATCCTCCATGTAGTCTAGCCACCTGGTTCTAGGCCGACCCCTTGGTCTCATACCCACCGGCTTGGAAAATAACAACTGCTTGGTCTCTTACCCCTTTGGAATCTTTCTATCCATTTTTCTAATTAATATCATTTACTTGATGCTTGGAGTTTGCTCCAGTTTAATTTCTTTATTTCCTAACACTTTATCAATTGTTGGAATTGAAAAATACACAGACACAAACAATTATGTACATCCATCGCCACCCAAGAAGAGAATTTTGGAATTGTGGAATTTTTAGGTAAACAAATGAATTTTTAAAGGTCAGGTCACACAAAATATAAGAACTACAGCTATAGCCAGGGCTGAAAAAATGTCAGATAAAACTATTGTTTCATTTTCATTCTATTTCCTCCCAATTTCGTAGCCATACACATTATTCTACACATTGTTTCTCTTGCACTATGGGTAAACTCGCTCAGCTATACACAACATTCCAACACGAACCAGGGAGAACTGTTACAGGACCATCCATTAGGAACATTTTAAAAGTTTTTTTTCGGTTTTTCTATATGAATTTTTAATGTTTTAATGTGTTAATTTTTACTATTCCCATTCAGATATTGCAAACTTTCATCAAAAAAGAGTCCGAGCAATGCCGGGTATATCAGCTAGTTGCAAATAAATAAAAGTCTGAACAATACCATATGAAACCAATTTTCCAAACTGCATTAGTACATAAGATGAAAAATAAGGGGCATTAGTTTTGGAATTCCCTTTTAACTTTACCTCTTAAGATAAAATGATTTTTTTTTTTTAAATTATACAGGGTGATTCAGTCAATTTCTGACCATTTCAGTACTATGATTTATTGGCCCATTAATGTTTACAAACTTAGCATTTCAGTATGATATTTTAGGCAGTTCGGAGTTTTTATTCCTGTGGAAAAGTCTTGATGATATGCTCAATGTGGCCACCACGAACTTTTTGCACTGCTCGCAGCCGAATGGTGAAGTTGTTCATAACTCTTTCCAGGATTTCTGCATTCACAAGGGCGCAGCAGTCGACGATGCTTTGTCGCAGCTGGTCTAGGGTTCTTGGTGCTGTAGTGAACACACTGTCTTTAAGGAACCCCCAGAGATAAAAATCACATGGGTTTAGGTCAGGACTCGTAGGGGGCCAAAGCCACCCCTGAATCAATCTGGAAACCTGTTTGAAATGTCACGATTTCCTAATTTCTGATTGAGAAAGCCTAGCACTTCATTAGTGGTGTGAGGCCTAGCCCCATCCTGTTGAAACCATTGATGTCGAAGCGGTATACGCTTCCTGGTGCGTCTCGACACTTATACTCCTTCCGGAACTTTCTTTGCACAGTTACAGGTGATTTTGTCTCGAAATACCATTCGACAACCTTGTATTTCTGCTCTGTTGATAAAGCGGGCGCCATTTTTCAACAATACGATTTTTATGCAGCGCCGTTGCAACAATACAAACTTCAACTATTTAGAAATTCGATATGGCGCTCATATTCTTTCAATTGTTTATCCCTAATGCACGTCATTCGAGTGAAATGGTCAGAAATTGACTGAATCACCCTGTAGTTTTAATTATTTAAATATAAACTCATATTTAAAGAAAATGTTTCTGATTAGGAGGTGGATTTGGTGGAAAAGGAACTCGTGGCAATTCACTTTTTATAGCAACTGCTCTAGCTGCAAAATTGTGAGTATTAACTAATTATAAAGTATTCAATGTTACCAATTTCAAGTAAAAAACTCATTAAATGAAATTCCTGTAATATTTCTCAGTTTAAGTGAAATAAAAAAAACAATGATTGAGAGTTAATTATCTCACAATTTAACTGGACTTCTAAACAATACATCTTTGCCATTAGCATGACTCTGTCTTCCCTGGGTTGTTACAGCATCAGAGGAGGGGTAGAATGCAATTTGATCCGCTCAGTTAAGAAGACAGAGCAATCAATCCACATAGTAATCGTAATGTACATTTATGGATCAATAAATGGCTTTGTGGACAAGTGGATTGACTGCTCTTTCTTCTTAACTGTAAGTTCATTTAAGAGCGATTATTAGCCAGTGTTAATTGGATGTATCAGCTGCATTTTCACATTGGAGATGCTCCTGATACAGAATGATTTTAAAATAAATACAAAATGCACCAGTACAATTTTAAAAATGCCACCTCTCTTCCTCACAGTATTACCCATTTGCTACAAGTTATTTACCCACACATTGATTGCATGAGAAAAAGGAACTGGGTCATTACATGCGAAATTAAAATAAGCATGAAATGCTTACTGTGTGGTTACAAACAGTCATTATTTTTGAAAGGCCTTCACAGCGAATGTACATTGTTCATAGGTCCACGATTCCATCTCGACTGTAATATCATTACCAAAGTAAATGGTAAAGTTTTGTCTTCTACTCTCGTTTTCTTCTTCGTATAACTTGCCAAAGTACAAGCCACATAAGTGGAAATCCTATTTAAGTCTAATTAAGATTAAAATATCTACATGTATTTTTAATACATGTTGTTTAAGTTGAAAAGCTGGTAAGTCAAAATATTTTCCTACTTCCTTGACGATTCAAGTGAGTTATACTGTGACCACCGAGAGAGAAAACCTCACTACTGAAATGTAATAATGTACATTGTTACATCTTCATCATTAGGGCATTGTTATTTTTATTTCTACCAATAATAATCCCGAAAGTTGGCCTAATGGTGATGATGTAACAGTGTATTAAGTTTCAGCGATGACGCCTTCTCTCTCGGTGGTCATGGCTGTACTGTATTTCCAGGGTTGCAAAATCCCTTTTTTCACTACCACATACTGTAATGAAAATAATTTCATTACATTCAATTTACTTTAGGGGACGTGCAAATTTTCTTTGATCTCTTAAATAATCCAATACTTTAATGCTTTGGAAATGTTAGTAATTATATTTTGCACCAAAATGTATACACTGGATACCATACTCTGGTTGCCAGAAAAATGCGCACATTCAGAACAAAATCAGAAGGCAATGGATGAAAAACAATATTTTTATTCATAGTGATTTGCATCATGTTCTGAATGTTCAGTATAATTTATGAGTCATTTTTTATTTTAATATCAGGAACTATTGAACTTAACACGTATCTAGCAAATTCACAGAAGTCAATAGGTGCATTGTCCAGTAAACTTTGTAGCTACAGTGTTTGACCATCCCTGCTGATCCATCAGTTTGGAAAGTTTGCATTAAAGAACTGAAGAGCTAAACTGTGGTGTGATGGTGCATAATCTTATTGGAAAATTATTCAATAGCCAAAACTCATCTAATTGAAGTGCAAAGTGCATCCTATTATGGATGCTCAGTATAATTTATTAGTCATTTCTTATTGAAAAACCTTTTGGCATATATTCAGATGAAAATATATTAAAATATAACTTGAAAATTATTAAAATATAACAGAGTTATTTTAATAAAAAAATTGATATTACTGTTAAATATGAAACTTACAATACCAAAGGCCTGCATATATATTTTTCACATTTTATATTCTGTATTTCTCTTATTTATTCATATATTTAGACTTAACAGACCAACACGTTTCAGCTTAGACAGACATGAAGATATGACCTTCGTGGGAGGGCGTCATCCTTTTTATGCCAAGTATAAGGTTTAAAATGTTTCATTTTTATTATGATTGTTAAAGCTATAAATTTAAAAATCTTGGAGAGCTCAAAATTTATTCAGATGAAATGATAAGGCCACTACTAATCTCATGAACAGATCGAGAAAGTACCGGGTGTTTCATAGGCTATGACCAACTTGTTAGTTGAATAACTCGTCAACAGGTGGAGCTAGTGCCGTGAACGTTTGTATACACATGCAGGAAGTCGAAGGAAATGGATTAGGCTTATTCTCGATCTGAAAACAGCAATAACAAATGTGATCAAGTCGATTACAACAGAACAACTCAATCATGTTATAGACCAAAGAAAAAGGCGAATAATATTTGAACGGAAAAAGAACTTTATCAACTTCAAACTTTCAGGATCAACACTTGAGACTAAAGGAAATTAACAGATTAAGTTCTCAAAATGCTTGCCGTCGGAACAGACACGAAACGAAGTCTCTGCTCAAAATTGGTGATGACATGACTGGATACCAATTTCAATTATATTCACTGAGGATGAATAATTGGTTATCAATAGAAATTCATTCGTCTTTAATAATTTTTTTTTTTAAGTTTAAGCATTCTCTCCAAAAGAAACTGGGTAAAATTCAAATTCATATATGTCCTTGCAAGAATTAAAAATTTATTTGATTATTTGGTTAGAAAATACATGACAGTGCCCTACTGGGACCCAGTATGGGAAGTAACCGACGAGTTAGGCCCCAGCAGGCACGATAATACAAGATCTCGTTATTCTACACATGTTCATAAACTTTTAACAAGATAAAAGCACATAGTACAAAACAGAAATAAAATTGTGAATTTTAAACATTTGGATTAATGGCTTCTAGTTTAACAAGAAATTTTAATAAAAATTCCTTTTATCGAAATATCTTTTAGGCCTGCGTGGTGATGTTTGACATTCATGAAATCGAATCCATTTGTATTAAGAGAATTTAAAAGACTGTCAATACATGTGTTAGTTCCGATAAGCTTTGTAATAAATTGCATTATCAAATTCAATAACTGATAAATTCCTAAGACTAGACATATGAATTGTTTATTTAATTACAGTAGAACCTCAGTTGTACGGACTTGATGGGACTGCACTTCGTCCATACCAGTGAAAATCTGTACCATGCAGAAAATACAAGTCCATTTGGTCGTACATTTTGATTCAATGTTTTCTAGAGATTAAAAAACTCATTCATACATCAACACAATTTATGTAATTTACTTACTGTATTATACTGTTGTTGACAACTGACCTGGAGTGATCACATAGCAACTCACATTCATATATGGCTATATTTGCCACTTTTAGCTTCAAAGCAAGCAAAATTTTTAATTTATTTTTCCCTGGGCTGTTTATAGTAGCCGGATGTCCGTACAACCGGATATAATATGATTTTTCTAAAATATTAATATAAAATTCTTTGTATATATTTTTTTCTTTTCTTTTTTTTTTTTTGAAATTCTTTTTTGTAGGTCGGTGCTACCAAAACAGGCAGACTTCAAGCATTGCATGTCGAATTATTCAGTGATGCTGGACATTCTTTAGATCTGTCCTCTGTGGTAAATTTATATCTTCTAAATTTTAATATAAAAACAGTAAACTACATATTATAGAGACAAATGTACATGAAAATAAGATTTTATAGTTCTGTATATATTTTGAAACAGGTTATGGAAGTGGCTCTTACAGGAGTTGATAATTGCTATAAAATTCCAAATGTACATTTTGTTGGGCAATGTTGTCGAACAAATCTCCCATCACGAACAGCTTGTAGGGGATTTGGAGCATTGCAAAGTTTCACTATAGCAGAACACATAATGGATCATGTTGCTACTGCTTTGAACTTGGATCCAGTTAAGGTATGTCTAATAAAAATTAAAATATCATACACTATATTGGTTATCATTTATATACCATTGTTAGCATCTCTAGCTTTTAAAAATAAAATCATTATCCTAACTTATCATATTCCATCATTAGAAATATTATGACAAGATATAATTTAGCATGTCTTTTCAACAGGGCCGTACCCAGAATTTTCGGGGAAGGGGGGCTGGCCCAATCCTGCTTGTGTATGGGGGGGTCCCCCATGTAACAGATTTAGTTGACGTGGTGGCCAATACCCATTGACATGAATACAGTATATTAATTTTCATCAAACAGTCTTTTTGGTTCAGTATGATTTCCATTGGTGATACAGCAGACATTCCATCCAACCTAAAGTCAATTTCATTCCAAAATCAAGCTATCACGTTGGGCATCTGTGACGTAAATTTCATTTCTCAGCTCATTTCTCAGCTCACCAAGATCAGCAGGTAAAAGTAAATCAAATGCTTGATTTTTAATAAAACCCATAAGAGGGGAGTGAGGTGGCTATTGCATTGGCCCTGAAGGACCACTCCACCAAACTGGCATTTTCCAGACTTCGATACTGGATGAGATGGTGCCCCATCATAATCATCTTCGTCTAAATGTAGAATGAGGAAATTTTTTGAGCAAGTCCAGATACACGACACCATTTATGGTTTTCTCCATCCAAAAAAAAAAAAATCAACCCATACATTTTAAATTACAAAAACCATTCACTTTTGGGCTGTCACAAACCTGCTTGAAAGTTTAACATAGATTTTTAGTATCCCAGATTCTGCTGTGTTGAATCTTGCCACTGATGTATAATTTTAAGTTATTGCTAAAGATTATATTGTCCAGAAATGTCTCAGTGTATCCTATTCAAGCCAACATTTCTACACAGAATCCCTGAATGACTTCATCTGCATCAATTGCTTGTACTGTGGTAACTTTGTAAGGCTTCAGGTATAAACGTTGACATAAAACATACCAAACGGTCAGTTGTGGTTTGACAGTCTCACGGGATTGATTTCTTAGGGCTACAGGAAAAGCACTCTCTGAGTTTTTCTACAGCATCAAAATCTCGTAGGTGACCTGCTGATTTTAAATATTGGCCAGAACATTCAGTCTCAGTTAACGTTTGGTGCCAAGAATAAATTGTAGGTCTACGTGGAAGATCCTTACCAAATGTTCTTTGAAAATTACATTGGACTGTAGTCACACGTTTCACAGCAGTGAAAAGAGAAATTTTGAACTACAATGGTGGTACTTGATATGGTTTGCTCTAAATGGCACCTCAACCAATTCTGTATATTATTTGAATGAATTTTTATGTGCTTTAAAATTTGTAAAACCCTTTGCTGTATTTGAAGAGGTACATCAAATAAGAAAGAAAAGAGGAGAAAAACAGCATTTTGTAACCTGGATACCAGTAATTGAATTTGCCATATTTTTAAAAAAACATTTTGATTTCATGATATTTTCTAATTTTTGAGGTTGAAATTATATATATTACAAATTGAAAACTTATTTTTGAATATTTAATAGGAGATGAGAACTTGAAGATTTAAAATGTATTTAATTTCAGTTTCGTGAAGTAAATATGTACCAAGAAGGCGATTCAACACCATATGAACAAGAACTGATTGATTGCACTGTGAGAAAATGTTGGGAATATTGTATCAGAGAAAGCAATTATTATCAACGTAAAAATGGAGTTAATGAATTCAACAGGTATTAAGATCATTAAGATAGGCCTAAGCATATTTTAAAAATCGATGAACTGTTTCCTGCTTATAAAATTCTTATATGACCAAGTCAAAGTCTTTCAGAAATCTAAAAAGATTACTAGGGGATACTTCCCTCTATTCATTTCTGAAGTTACATAAATGAGTTAGGTCATATATCACAATGTCTATATGGATTTCTATACAGAAATCCATTTTTTTATTTATATGCCAAAATATTTACACCAACTAATAATATAATTGGGAAAAAATGGAAGGAAAAATTTGTGAAGTCTGGATTCGAACCAGGTACCTTGAGTATCATGCTCATTGCCTCTACCAGCAGACTTGGGTGATAACAGTTGGCAGAGGCAAAGAGCGTTCTGATACTCAAAGTCCCTGATTAGAATCCAGTTCATGGAATTTTTCTTACTTACACCATGCTTGCATATGTTTATCAGGTTGGGTCACATATGTTACATACAACTAAGTCTGTGATTGGTCATTTTTTCTAATTTTTTTTTTTTCAGAGCATATTATGGTTTATACTTAATGTATTCTTTCCTTATCTTGCATCAGCTCTGATGATGCATCGTATTGAAAAAATATATCTGTTTATTTCTTATCTTAATACCTTTTAAAGTGCACATTTTTTTAAACAAATATATTCTTAATGAAAGTAGATTTTTATAATACTGTATTTGCCCTAATATTAACACTATTTTATGTTTATTTAAAGAAATAATAGATGGAAAAAGAGAGGCATTTACATGGTTCCTGTGCAGTTTGGCATGGGAATTGCTTTTCCTTTCATGAATCAGGTAAAATATTTGGTAGTTTGTAATAATATATTGATGTAATGAATGATTTGAGCAATACTTCATAAATCAAGACCATTTCTTAGCTACAATTGAACTTTTTCTACAGAAAACTTCACTTTGAAGAATCTTGCCTAATGAAATAGTCCTCAACTTATGGACTGTTCTTTTATGCAATTTCATAGAAAGTCTCTAAAATTATTCTTTGTAAATAGAGTAATTATGTTGTTTCATAGGATTTTTAATTCTTATTTGGAAGCTGGCATGTATTTATCAAAATAACAAAGTTCTTTGGAACTAGAGAATGGGAAGCAAAATTTTCATAGCAAGAGATGAACAAATGAAGTTGCAGTGATGAGTATTGTAATTGTGGATATCTTGCCTATAAACAAGTACAAAGATTTTTTTAAGGAAAAAGGTTTGTGTGGATTAATTTAAAATGGAAGTCAATCAAAATTTGTTGTGGACTATGGATATCATGCTGAAACTATGGCTTAATGAGATGGAAAGATAATTAATGTTTAGACCAGTTACGGTCATGCATTAACCACAGCCCGAAGTATTTAAACATAGTTATCATAATAAATAATAAATATAAACTGGAAATGAACCTCCAAACATCAAGTAATTAGAAGTAGCTAGAGATAAACCTCTAAAATGATATTATTTAGTGACAGCATGGCTGTACTGGTGTGTGCGATAGCCCAATTGGTAGAGGCATCGAGCATATGATAGTCGAGGTTCCTGGTTCGAATCCAGGTCGCAGAATTTTTCCTTCCATAGGTATCATGTTAAATAGGGGTGTTGTCTAGGAAAATTTCAGAACCGAGAGTAATATGTGTATTGCACTGAAAAAAACAACCTATAGTAACTTTTAAAGTCATTCAGTTAGGAAAGTTGGAATGAACCCAAAGAACATATGATAAATATAAAATAACATAAAGTAATGTTGTTAATAAACAGGTTAAACAAAAGATGATAAAGGACAAAACACGAGTAAACTCTTGGCTTTAAATTAGGGATTTTGAAGTAGTTCTGGCTATATTGAGATAGTAGGGGGGTGTTGGGGTTTAAAGAATAATACATGTAGATGGACCAAGTCAAAGTCTTTCAGAAATCTAGAAAGATTACTAGGGGATACTTCCCTCTATTCATTTCTGAAGTTACATAAATGAGTTAGGTCATATATCACAATGTCTATATGGATTTCTATACAGGAATCCATTTTTTTATTTATATGCCAAAATATTTACACCAACTAATAATATAATTGGGAAAAAATGGAAGGAAAAATTTGTGAAGTCTAGATTCGAACCAGGTACCTTGAGTATCATGCTCATTGCCTCTACCAACGGACTTGGGTGATAACAGTTGGCAGAGGCAAAGAGCGTTCTGATACTCAAGGTCCCTGGTTCGAATCCAGTTCATGGAATTTTTCTTACTTACACCATGTTTGCAGTTTTAGGCTTAGGTGTGAAGTGCAAAACCCAGGACTCATCTCTTGTGACAATGCCATTCAGAAACGCATTTTCCTCCTAGTTGTAATGCTGCAGATGTTGCAGACTGCACGCCATTCTGTTACGGCTTGGACTTTTTAGAAGAATGCTTCTGCCAAAAACGAGAAGGAGTTTGCTTGTCAGACAAAGACATAGTTGGAGCAGGATTCGCTGAATCCAATGATGGAAAACCCGCTTATCCGTTAGGGTCACGGGGGCAGCAGCCCTATGGAGGATCTCAGGTGCATGTCCTCCCTGATAATACCCCAGCGACTCGAACCCAGATTCTCCACATAGTCTAGGCAGACCCCTTGGTTTCTTACCCATCGGCTTAGAAAATAACAACTGCCTAGAAAGACCACTTTGCGGCATCTGTATCACGTGGCCATACTAGCATAACTGAGATCTCTCAATGCTGAGAAGTAGCGGCTCAACACTTAAAGACTCCCTTATTGTGCTGCTGTGCACTCTAGTAGGATAACATCTGCCACACCTCTCAGGAATCTCATTTCGACCGTTTGTACTTGCGATCGCACTCTTTCGATCATTACCCAAGACTCATGACCATAGATGAGAATTGGGACAAAGATAGATTTGAAAACAGAGCTTGGCTTTGTTTCCCAGCTCACATTTCGTTATCATGGATCGCCACGGTTCACGTCTGATACAGCTTGCTGCACTGATCCGAGCATCCAATTCTTTATCCTGTCGCCCATCATTTGTGAATGCAATCCCGAGATACTTGAATTTCTCCACCCATCTCAATAGGGCTCCCCTAACATGGAAAGCGCACTGAGCAGGCTGTCTTGAAAGGACCAGAACCCCAGTCTTAGTCACACTGATCTTCATCCCAACCTCTTCACATTTGGCTGCAAACTGCCTCTTTACATGTGGCAGTGCATGCTGAAGGTTAGTGCGAGAAGACCCAAGGAGGACAAGGTCATCAGCAAAGAGCAACCTCTCCACCAAGCAGTAACCCACACAAATCCGCTCATTGCCTCGGCTGCCCCTGTCTATCCAGTTCATAAAGATAATGAACAAGAGGGGCGACAGTATGCACCCTTGGCAGAGTCCAACGCCCACGGTGAACGGTCTTGACTTAATGCTATTTATCCGGACACACATCTCAGAGCTTTCGTACAGAGACATGACAGCAACCATTTTTCCTTCCAATTTTTCCATTGATATCATTACCTTATGCTTGGAGCATTAACTCTAGTTTTCATTTATTAATTTACCAAATAATAAAGAAATAAAAATTAAAAATTAGCAACATAATCAAATTACTATAATGAAAATAGCTTGTGAATTAATTTTTTCATTGTGAAAATAATTTGTGATTAAATAAAGATAGTAAATGTATGCATTTTAAAAAATAATTGTTTATAAGAAGACTAAAAAAAAATAATTTTAATTAAGGGCTCTGCTTTACTCCATGTTTATTTGGATGGAACAGTACTCATTGCTCATGGTGGAATTGAAATGGGCCAAGGATTACACACAAAAATGATTCAAGTACCAACCTAAATAGAACATTCTTTCTTATTGTTGCATTTTATGGCATGACCATGACTTTGACATTTTTCATTAATAGGTTGTAAGTACTGCTCTTGGAATACCTATAGATAAGGTCCACTTTAGAGATACAAGTACAGATAAAATCCCTAATGCTTTACCATCTGCTGGAAGCTCTTGTTCTGAATTATATGGTGAAGCTTTGTTAGTAAGTTGTTTAAATTGTATAAAATTATATATTACTGATCTATATTTATAAAAGTAAGTGTCCTTACCTAAAGTGAATCAATAGCCAACTTCTAAAATACAAATCTGACAGAGTGCTTTCTGAGAAATTGTTCCTGAGCACAGTGGATTATAAAATGAATAACACTGTTTTTATTTAAATATAACATTTTTACAGTAATACAAAACAATCGTTGTACAATAAATGTTGTTATAATAAACGTTTTCATTTAAATTGATGAACTATTTGTTGTTTTGTTTTGTTTTTTGTTTTCTTTAAATTTAAACACACCACCACAGTTTCACTGCCTCTATCTCCTAAGCGGTTGGATCAATTGAAAAAAACTCCAAGAATAAAACTTTCTCAGATATTGTGTACAATCTGAAAATACCATTAAAAAATAGGGGTTTCCATTGCCCATTTCAAAATTGATTTCCATATTCAAAAATGGCATCAGTTTCTTTGGAATGGAATACACATAAAAACCTCTCACATAAAAGTACAATAAATCTTCCATTGAAAGTGCTCTCTGTCAGTTTTGTATTTTAGAAGTTAGCTATTGGTTCACTTTAGATGAGACACTCTGCATGTATGTATGTATGTATGTGCGTATGTGTGTGTGTGTGTGTGTGTGTGTGTGTGTATGTATGTATGTATGTATGTATGTATGTATTGTAACGTCCCGTCCCGTCCCGTCCCTATTCTTGGTCGGGAATACAGATCAATCCGGTGACTCGAAATTCTATTAAACAAGATCTTAAGTTTGTATAGGGAAATAAGTATCAGGCGTAATTGGTTGGTCCCTCCTAAAGACCTGTGAAGAATAACGTTTATTCTCAAGAGATTAATTCTAAAACAGTAATTAAATAGATCAGGCACCTCACAGGTGTTCAGGTCAAACAAAAGAAAAAAAAGTCAACAAGCAATTAATTAAAATAACAAGTAAATAATAGTCTATTCTATTGTCTTTCACTAAAATATTGAGATCAACTTCGTCTTGAAAACATAAGAAGTAAATGTCTGTAAAAATTGATATCACACAAATAAGTTCTCTTAAATAAAATTTGAGTCTTAATTATTTCTTTTGTCGTCATCGGGAAACGGTTGTTTTTTCTCCTAAAATCACATCTGGTAAGTATTTTTCTTTAAACTAAATTTTAGTCGTAATAAATTAATTGATGTTTACTACACTCCCAAGGGATTATTTATGAGTCTATCATCTCAATATCAACGTCGACGGTTTTCTTATTTTTAGTTTGTCTTTATCCTTTCTATTTCTGGATTGAAGTGATTACTCTAGGTAAGTCTCATTAATTGGGTAAATGTCTTTCTCTTTATTCTACTTCTTTCTTAATTTATCCTTATTAATCTTTTTTATTATTATTTCCTTCTTTTTTCTTTTCACTTTAGGTTTAAAATCTGCATAGAGTTCGTCAAAAAGAAATTAAGGGGTCCGTCTGGGGCTACAATCGTAATACCGTGTCACCGCTAGAAGAAATTGTCCTCGTCGGGGATGTAAAAGACTTGGACTGAGTGGGGAGGGGGTAGGGTCGAAAACTAAATCTAAACTAATAATATTGGGATAAGGTAAGGTAACGTTAGTAGAGGGGAGCCCACCCTAGACCCAAGGAATGAGCAATACGGCTATAAATCCTCATCGGAAAGATTTCTTAATACGTTGTTGGATTGATGTTAACAAAATCAGTTCTATCACGGGGCCCCCAAAACGGAAAATAGAAAGAAATGGATATTACTTTTCCTGTTGCCGTCTTATGGTTGATGATACGAACGTCTATGGCGGCGCTGGCCGAACGTAATTATTGAGTCGTCGAGGTCGCAAGGCTTCTGAATTCTTGACGCTGCTTCTCGTCTAAGGTCCACAGCTCTCGGTGAAATGTCTCCGTTCTGTAGTCAAGTCGTTTATCGTCGACTTTCTTTTTTTTTCAAACGCGCAAGCCCTCCAAGGTGAGCTGCTAGCCCTTCGTATTCCAAAATTTCACTCCTGCTTCTCCTCTCTCTCCTCGCTCAGCAACAACTAAACGTCAAGTTCTCTTTTCAGTCTGATATTAATAACCGCATTGTTGCGCGTGCATCCATTGTTGAGTACTTTCCAAGATCGGTTTGTCACATAAATAAAAGTTTTTTTTCATTGTTGAATAAAATTATCGGGAAATCAATACAATAATTACATTTATCAAGAATTTTTTTTAACAAAAGAAACGAGAATATTGTCTCGGGGGGGGGGGGGGGGTCATTACAGTATGTATGCATGTATGTATGTATGTATTCTATGCAAGTCCACACTGTTTGTAATAGACACACGAAATTTTGTATAACATTTCTTTGAAAATTGGAGAAAATTACTACAAATATTAAAAATCCATACTACAACTCCTTCCCTCATATATCCCCCCCCCCCCCAGGTGGGAAAAATGATGCTTGTGGCCGAACTAATATACTACTTTGTTTTAGCAGTCTTAGTGATTTTACTAAATACTTACTTACTTTTCAAACCCGCTTATCCGTTAGGGTCGCGGGGGCAGCAGCCCTATGGAGGATCTCCAGCGATCGCGATCTTCCGCCATCAGGCGCATGTCCTCCCTGGTAATATCCAAGCGACTCGAACCCAGATTCTCCAGGTAGTCTAGCCACCTGGTTCTAGGCCGACCCCTTGGTCTCTTACCCACCGGCTTGGAAAATAACAACTGCCTAGGAAGACTAGTTTGCGGCATCCGAATCACGTGGCCATACCAGCGCAACTGAGACCTCTCAATGCGGAGAAGTAGCGGCTCAACACCTAAAGATTCCCTTATTGTATTGCTGTACACTCTATCTAGTAGGGTAACACCTGCAACACCTCTCAGAAATCTCATTTCGGCCGCTTGTACCCGCGATCGCACTCTTTCGGTCATTACCCAAGCCTCATGACCATAGGTGAGAATGGGGACAAAGATGGATTTGAAGACGGAGAGCTTAGCATATGAAAAAAATGCATATGAAAAAAATGCTTTAATTTATGACACCACTTGAAATAAGACAGTTCATACTTCACCTAAATAAAAGTGAACAATGAGATTTTAATTATATAAAACTTCAATGAAACATTGTAATAAATATGTATAACTTTATTTATATCTTACAATCATAGATGGCGACACCTCCTTCAATTTATTTTTGACGTGCCTATTCATTATTAAACTTCTTTTTTCAATTTTTAGTTTTCCTGATATTTTTTTTTATTCTTTGCTTTTTTTATGCTATTTCTCTCGTTAAAGTTTTTGCAAAAATGATTTAACAAATTCTTGCATCAGGCTGTTTTGTTGAAGTATCCAGATTCTATATTGTATAATAATAATAAAATTAATACTGTGTCCTGCACAATTCACCAGTGACAGTTGTTTTGTTCACAATTTCTGATGGCATTCATCCAGCTGACGGTAATACTCATCACTGTTGATCGTTCGTCCCCGTAGCAGAAATTCAAAATGCACCACACACGTGGAGATCCACCGCAGAGAGATGAGAAGCTTATTTGGATGCAACTCATGTTTAGGTCTGTTTCGGTGTTTCCCCTTTATTCAGCCACTGAACTTTTTGTTTTCTGTTGTGTAGTGAACCTATTTTTCATACGGCTCATGCAAAGTAACCTAAGCAAAATTGTCCAATATTTATTAAACAACCCAATACAATATGATGGCAATTTCAAATTTTGGTGGTACAAACCAATTCAAATGGTATAACCTATCACTTGTGCTATATGCAGTTACTGTATTTAAATACTTAATTAATAAAAAACGTTTTTTTTTTTGTTGTTGTTGTTTTTTTTTTATGAGCACCTCCTTATAACAAACCTTTTAACAAACCTTTAAATTTGCAGTCCGTTTAGTTTCTTTATAGAGAGGTTTTACTCTAATACCAAATCACACTTAAAATCTGAACATCCTATTTTTACATTTGTATAATTTTCCATTTAAGCTTTCCAAATTATATAAAACTTTCCAATTTGTATTACATAAATTTGTTGCATATGCTTTCACATATACTGTAACCCTTAAATGTCCTAATGTAATGTGTATGTGAAAATATACTATCTGGCTTATTACTATATATTGAGTTTTCATTAAGGCTCATGATTTATCTTAAAATTACAGGATTGTTGTCAAATTATTCAACAACGCTTAGATCCTTTTAAACAAGCTAACCCTAAGGGGGCATGGGAGGATTGGATTAAAGCTGCTTATTTTTCCAGAGTTAGCCTTTCAGTTACAGGATACTATAAGTAAGAACAAATAATCTGCAAATAAAACATATTTCTTTAAGTATAAGTATGTTATTTATACAAGTTGAGTATATAGTATAATATCAACAGATTTGCATATGAAGCCTTCTAAATATAATTTCCTTAATTTTTTCAGGTTTTTTTTTCTTTTTGTTGGTCACCTTCTTTATTCATTTTTTTTTTCTTATTCACTTCAGCTTCTTATTAATTTTTAAGAGAAACTGAAGTGAATATTTGCCTCACAATACTTACCAATAATCCCTTTCACCTCTAATCTTTATTAAGGTAAAAGCAGCAAATTCTTTCTCTAAGATTCTGGTGGCAGTAATTTCCTATAAATCTTAATTTTCATTCAAGACTACACTCTTTTTCATAAAAGAAGACTAACGAAACGAACCAATCAGAATTGCGTGCTTATCACTTAGTTATTTCGTTCATTGCTCCATGCTCTCGTGCTTTAGAGCTACACACATGTCAATAAATTTTCATTGCCATATGGTACATTAAATGAATTTAAATGACCAAAGTAATATTTGTAAACTCTTTCTAATTTGTTTACTTAAAAATATCACTATGTGGAAGTTTACAAACAATTTGGATTAGCGTTAAAACATTAAGCATTAGCTCTCTCTGTAAATTCACTTGATTCTATTGAAGTATTAGGAGAAAGTAATGACTCACCAGTGCTTGCATCTGATTGATTTCCACTGTGACCCGAACAAAGGTCAACAATCTTCTTTTATGAAAAAAGTATAGTAATGATATGCATCATTAAAGGATCAAATATTCACTACAGTTGTAAATGTCATCAGTGGGAGTTTAAAAAATGTGTTGGGAGAGTCTGAAGGGTTTGTGCAAGTGTCTTGTTAAAACTTTATGAAAAAAGATGGACTTGATTTGGTGTAATTTTTTATTTACTTCGGGGAGCATTCAAAATATCTTAGATTAATGTGAAATGGGCATAGCCAGGACTTGTGTTGGGGGGGGGGGGGGGGGGGGGGAAAAAAATGCCCCAAAAAACACCCGCTCCAAACACCAGCTCCATCTTTGCAGGATAAAGCCACTACAAATACTCCAAAGTTTCCCGTTTGCATTTTCATTTATACCATTATTTGAGGATTTCTATATTCGGTATTTCTAATTTCTCTTTGTGGATTAGAGGCTTTCACTTTATAGTTACCATAATTTTTGGATTATAATGCACATCTAGTTTTTTTGTGAGTTTTGGAAACTTTTCCGTGTAAAATGCGCACTTGTGTATGATGTGCACCCAGGTTATTGTAATGAACATCATATTAAAAAATAAAAATTTATTATTCAAATCCTTCATAATCAGAATGGTCACTTAATAACTTCATACCAATATCTAATTTTTTCGATGTGAGTCTTATTCAAATCTGAGTGGGTGTATTGATTTTTCACAGTCCTTTTACCAAGCTGTGCAATGGTTCTCAGGGTAAACTTTCACTGTTTCAGTTTATATAGTGCTTGCGTTGCTATCAACAATCAACACTGACCAATCAACTGGCTTAGAGCTTGGCATCCCATGCACAAACTTTGCACTTGGTATGATGACTCAAGATAACTTGTATTCAATTAAGAACTGCGTATTTATTTTTTTTTTAGAATAAAGAAATTTTCACATAGAGCTTGGAATTTTCACATCAAAATCAGATATTTTATGTGTACTTTTGTATAATGCGCAGGGATGAGTTTTTTTTTTCAATTTTTTTATTGTATAATGGGTGCATTATAATCCAAAAATTATGGTATTTCTTCCTAAGCTCATACATGTGAGCGTCTTCCTTTCAAGGTAAATTCTTGTTAATACCTTTGATGCTTTGCAGTTAATTGGACATTGTTATGATTGGTGGTTTTTGTACTATATAATCAGTTTTTTCTCAAAGTTATGAACATCTCTTTTAATAGAAAACTTTAAAAATGGGTGAAATACATGTATTACTAAGGACAGTCAATAATTTTTTTTTGTATTTGATTTAATACATAATTTAAGTTTTAATAAATTTGATTTAATTTATTGTATAAGAAAAAAAAATTAAGTTTTTAAATTGTTTTATCTATAGGACACCAGATATTACTTTTGATCTTGAGACCCGAAAGGGTCATCGTTACAATTATTTTTCTTATGGTGCTGCATGTACTGAAGTAGAAATAGATTGCCTAACAGGTGACAACAAGGTAGGTAAATTTTTAATCATTCAAATAAATACATTTTCTAGTCTAATAAATAAATATTTTAAAATTTTTTAAAGTTTTTAAAAATAAAATTCCTCATTTTCTCCAACCTACATGTTCTCTTCAGTACCACTGAATCTTGCCAATGCATCTTTAACCACCTTCATGTCTTACCATTAACAGGTACCCCTAAACCATTGTTTACCCCATTTACTGCATTCATTGCGACAGCTTAATACAGAGAATGGAAGAGACAGATTAAATCACTTTCTTGAGTCTCCTAGATACTTAACTTTTTGTACTATATTGAATCACTTGCTTTCATGCCTAATTTACTATGTTTTGAATTTGTGAAATTATGAGACTTTAATTAGATGTATTGGTTAGTGAAGGTATGGCCAAATCCAAAGAATATTTAAATGGGTGAAAACATTAAATAGTAATCCAGAAAATAATAACTACTTTTTCCACATCATAAATGTATAATTCTGCAGCTATGCTGCTTTCATCAGTGTGTTTAACTTACTAGAAAAAAAATTGTCTCTCCATGGCTGCACAGTACATTGTAAGGATGCTTCCATGTTTGTTTTTCACGAGAAACTGAAAAGTGCAGCTATGTTGGCAAGCCCCGCCCATTCGCCATCGCTGCAGTGTGCATGGTAGAATCAAAACATCACTCTCGTTGTTCATAAACTGCATATACGTTCAGGTTTCTCACATTTTTGAAGCTGAAAACACGAAATATGGCTGAGCAATCTTCAACATGATGTTGTTGATTAAAAACAAAACACCTGTGTGTTTTTTCACCACGTTATTACCTGAAGCATATTTACATTCTCATTCACAGTCTGCCCGTTATAAGAAGGCAATAAATATCATAGTTTAAATTCAACCAATCACATTGCTCACTAGCCTCAAACTGCCACCGCTTGTTTTTTACAAGTAGTGATTTCATTCACAATAGTACTACATTAATTCATAGCACATTAAACATGTCTTCCAAGCAAAACAGAATGTAATATATCTTACAGATATAAAATGCAGCTGAGTTAGGTCAAAGAAGGAGTCAAAGCCTGCATGGGTTAACGGTCTTTGATTAGATTACTATGAATTAAAGATGACCTCGAATATAGGTTACAAGTTAATCCTCTCCTGTTACCCATGGCAACATATTGGGTCAGCCACCAAGATATAATAGACAAATTGTATGTATTTTCAGTAATGAGGATAATAATAACACACTTTGTAGTTGTGTATACCAACACTTGTAATGAAGAAACCAGTGCCATACAACAATTTCTCTATAAAAATTCTTTTATTTTTCTCTATTTATTTATTAATTAATATCAGAGGTAAAGGCATGAAAAAATCCTCCTGTGACCATTTTCCAATTATTCTTTTATTTTTTCCAATTAAATATTTCGCTGGCTGCAGGTTTCAATCTCGCCGAAGCATGAATGATTGTGTTTGTCCCCTTTTCAAACATTTTCTCTCGAAAGTTTTGTGTCAGTAAGAGCATCCAGGAAAAGTTAAGGATGAAGAATATAATCTTCAATTTCCTCACATGTACAAGAAGGCTTGGATAGATGCTGTTAGAATATAACCAGCAAACACTTAGAAGATGTTGGATGCTGATTAACAGACCAGCAAAAATCAGTATGATTACTGTGATTTTCTTACTGTGTGAATTATACATTGTCTCCTTCCATCTACCGTAATTTCATGCGGATAGTCCGCGGACTATCTGTATTTTTTTCATCTGAAAAATGGATCTGCGGATTATCCAAGGGGCAGATTATCTGGGAACAATTTTTTCCAAATTGCAATAAATGGTAAACCTATAAAGTGACTTCTGCAAGATGGCGGCGGCTACGAGTAACAGAAATAGATGAGAAGTTTACAAAATAATATATTTCACAAATTTGCCCATTTATTTCTGACAGTAATTTATGAAGTACAGTGCTCCATCTATATAATGGCAATGTTGGGACAAATCCATTTTTTATAACGAGTTGCCATTATGTAGACAGAGTGTACGAAATTTCACACTCGCAGATGTTTAAAAGACATTTTCTGATTTTCAAATGTTTATTAATAAATTGGCATCTATGATTTTACATCCTATACAGTCTATTAAATGCCTTCAGAATAAGATTTAAGTCAAAATTCGATGTTTATTTTGAACAAAACATGAGTAAATAACAATACTTATTTCGATTTCACTACGCTTGAGTAACATTGACTTACAAGCAGCCGAAATCGCAGTTTTCACGTTTTTTCGTTTCACCTTTTCCCAATTCCGCAATCGGAAAATTATACTGATTATTTAGTTAGTTTAAAGCAATTATACTCTTCATCAGTAAATAAGAAATTGATTAGTTAGTTTAAACTAATTTATTATATCTTTATCTAAATATTTATAAATAAATTGAATTCGGATGAGTTATTTCAGAAAATGTTAGGGTTGGAAAGCTTCGGAGACAAAAGGCAATCGCATGGCTTAAGAGATTTTTCCTTCGCTTACACTTCGATAAAAAATTGGAAATTTGCAACTGCAGGCAAATAAACACTGAGTAGAGATTGTTCTGTACTTGTGATATAAACAGATGTACGAAAAAGATAAACAGTTAAATCACCGATTGAACTTTCGTACACATTTTTTCTGAACTACTTCAGTCACGTGATTCCCGATCTTTTTGCTCGGAAATCAGTATGAACGTTTGTTAACGATTGATCACTGTCGAATGCGATTTTATTATTAACGATCAAAATAAAACTTATGCACTAAAAACTTAGTCGTAGCCACCGATGACTGGTCCTTCTTATCGAGGCCTTCAAGATTGAAGGCTTCGTCAGGGCATAGAAACCTGTACATATCCAGTGGCTCCGGCCAGGGTCCTCCCCCTTCGCTGGTCTCGTTCTTATCGGTGGTGGCTACGTCCTAGCATTTTCCTGTTGTTTAGTTTCACAGAATGATCCCTGTCAGAGCGTTGACAGAAAAAAAGCAGCACTTTCATTCAGAAGCTCGTACTTGTTACAGCAGATGCATTCCCGTGGAGCTGTTTATTTTAGCGTAATCCATGCATAATATCCATGAAGCGAAATCGCTAAACAGATGCTAAAGTAAAATTGTAAAATTGCCGACACATCGGAGCATTATCCCTAATGAAAGCAAGCAAATTTTGTTCTCTGCTGTAGATAAAAACGCGATGGCCTTTGAATTGATGGTTTTAAATTAACGAGTCTTTGTTCAGTCTTTTTCTAACATTGAAATTAATATTCTAACCCCTCAGAACAATAATTAACCAGTGACATAACTTTTCATTCATAAATTATTAAGAAAAAAACCTGTTAAAAAGTTAATGCCGGCGATTCGCTCGGCCGGAATTCACTGTACTTGGCGATTCACAATTAGTTGAAGATGTTATGATGTCATAGAATGCTCTCTATTGCTATTGGTTAGCACCTAGCAGTGAGTGCATTGATAGAACCATGGCTGCTGCTGAAGAAATAAGGAGTTGCGCTCGTTCATTAAAACGAGATTACTGTAATTATTTACACATATAAATAATAAATTTATAAAAGTTTCATTAAATATATAAAAGTAATGAAGATGGCTATGTAAATAATAAAATTAGTAGCTAAATTACTACTTTGTAAAAGGTTTGAAATGAGCTACTTTTTACATGGGCTTGAACTCTCAGATATTCCGCGGACTTCTGAGAAATTTTTTACAGGAAAGGTGTTTTTTTTTTATCCTGCGGATTATCTGGGAGGCCAACTATCCACGTGAAATTACGGTATTTAGCTTTCTCCAATTACGTATCTACTTGATCTTTATGCCATTTTGAAGATAAAGTGTTTGAGTGGGAAGTTAATCTAATTCATATTAGTAGATTAACTTGCCTTGTCGGCACATCAACTCACACTGCAGCAATGGCAAACTGACCACAGTGCTCCATTAAGGCAGTTAGCTGAAGTACAATATGAAAAAGGTGAATAAGTTTGTGTTAAGTACAATAGATTCTAGTTAACAGAATTATAGGGTCTAAAAATGACCAGTGATCTCTTTGAAGATAATGTATTGACATTAATAAAATCATTTTAATGTGGATATCAATTAAAATAACTTGATGTGTATGTTAATTATAGTAAAGTGATGATAGAGATACTGAAGCCATGTCAAAAGATGATGTTTAAAAGATCGAACAAATGGAAATCGTGAGGAGCAAAATCAGGGCTATACAATAAGCAGTATGCCCTCGTAATCCCAGAAGATTGTGAACATGCTCTTACTCTCAACAAGACAACAGAGATACTAAGAAAGTTCAAGTGGAAAGTCCTCGAGCATTCTCCATATAGGCCTGACCTTGCTTCAAGCAACTTCCATTTGTTCAGCCCTCTTAAACATCAACTTTCAGGTGAACACTTTCCATACAATGTAGCTGTCTTAATCGAAGCAAAATCAGTACTCGTATACGTTTCCTTTCTATATCCATTTGTAACTTACTTACTGACTTCCTCCCTTCATAGTTACCACTTTTAAATTCCAACCCTTGTAGTTTATGAAGCATTTTCATTAATTTTTCCAACCCCTTTACTTACATTGAATTCATAATAAAGAAATTTATTTAAAAGAATTTTGTTTCTCTTTTTTTTTTAGATTATTCGTACAGATATGGTTATGGATGCTGGAAAAAGTTTAAATCCAGCAGTGGATATTGGCCAAATTCAAGGAAGCTTTATGCAAGCTTATGGTTATTATACAATGGAAGAAGTAGTTTTCTCGCCTGAAGGTTTGCTCATCAATAAAGGGCCTTTGACTTACAAAATACCATCTATTAAAGATCTTCCAGAGGAATTCAAAGTTGATTTTTTAGAGAATGCTTCCAACTCACGAGCTCTGTACTCATCAAAGGTATCTGGAAAACTTTTAATGGGAGTAAAAATTTGATACAATTAAAAGTTCATACTATAAGGAGCGTTCAAAAAGAAACGAGCCGGAGGCCTAGGAACAGACACCAGTACCTGTATGTCAGAAGTATTGGCCCTGGCTGTCGAGGCACTTGTCCCACTTCGACACAGGGCGGTGAATGCCTGTCTCGTAAAATTCCCGGGGCTGCATTGTGAACCAGTTCCGCACGTACTGCTTGACGTCATCATCCGAGGTGAATCGTTTGCCCCTCAGAACCTTTTTTAAGGGACCAAATATGGTGTAATCGCAGGGAGAGAGGTCTGGACTGTACGGAGGGTGACCTCCCACTTGAATCGGTCCTTCTCTGAACTGCTTGTGCCACGCCTTGACCCTTGCAAGGGACATGCAGTGTTCACCGTACACTTGTGACATTCTTCGATGAATGTCCGTTCCCCCTACTCTTTTCGCTGTCATAAAACGAACAACACCTCTTTGCTCTTCTTTTGATGCCTCCATTTCACTTAGTCACTGCTTATACAACGCGAATGACCATTGGACAATTGACGCTTGCTTCTGCTTCCTTTGTATAGTCACGTGACTTCCACCGTCACCCTCTAGCGGCGGGCTGTGAACTTCCGCACTCTTGTTGTAACCACTCTTTTTTACACACACAATGATATCACCATTCTGTCACCAGTTTGCACATTCTGGACTACAGCTTGTTTCTTTTTGAACGCTCCTTATATTTTCATACTATTAATAAGAGTACTATCTAAACAAATATAAAACCTAAATAAACAATAGACTTACCAAACTTTAAAGACAAATAGACTTACCAACCTAAACTAAACTTTAAGGAAAACATCAAGTTATCCTCATTTTCAAAAAATTAGATAGGTCATTTCTGCTAAGTTAAGGAATTTTTTCCTCACCACACACACACAGCAGAACAGGCTCTCATTAGGCCCTTGAAAAAATCCCATTTAGTGGTGGCTGTCACATTCCTCCACAACTTCAAAATGATCTCCTTGTAACTCAAATTTAAGCTTGGAGATGAGCATGATGTGTATGGGAGCCAGGTCAGGCAAGTATGGAGGGTGCGAGTGTTCAAAGAATGTCAGTTTTTATATGCCAAAAACTGATGGGATAGAATAGACAAATTTGCTGATATATTGTCATGCAGCAGAAATGAACATCACACACGCTTTTTGCTTACCCAAAATGTTATGCACGATGTAGTGATGCTTCCTACACTAATACCAGTCTTAGCGGTTATTGGCTACCAACGAATGCACAACTTCTATGTTTTCATTAGGAACAGTTATTGTTGAACGTCCTTCTCTCAGATTGTCTTCCAGTGACTCACACCCATTATTGAAATGAGAATACCATTCAGACACTTGTGTCAACTTGGACATTCATTTCCATATACTGTTTGCATCATTTGGAATGTTTCTGTAACAGTTTTACCATGTTTAAAACAAAGCTTATTCCTTGATAAAAACTTTTAGAGTGTAAACAAAAATGAGAACTTTACAACATTGATACTAAATGTGTATTACTCAAAATGCTACAAAACAATTGAAGGCTGTCAATATGACTATATTCTAAATAATTTCATAGTTTCCCTTGAGATGGCATCAACAGTATGTTTTTTAAAAAATCAGTCCTAGAACTTTTTGGATACCCTGCGTTTGTCCATCAGTCTGCTCAACATTGATCCAGCTATTCTAATAACAGTCGTATATAAAGACACAGTAAGCTTTAAAGAGCTTTTGACCATTGTGTGCAGCATTAGCATCTCACTTCATTCATCAAACAGTGCTCCAGATACAGCAGTTCTCTATCACACTTGCTAACTGTGATGAACACTGTGCCTTTCTCCATTGTCTTGTATAGTTTCATCTTCTGCTAGGTGAGAGCAAACACTTTTCTTTCAAAATGGCATCTATGAGTGATGTACAAGGATAGAGTAGCAGCCAAGTTTCATTCGGCAGAAATGAGACCATCACAAACGTTCAGAAGTGCTTAAAAGTCTTTCGGAGAAGGAAATGACTAAAAAGTAGAATCACTGGCTGTCATCATTCCAAGAGAGTTGATACTAAGAGACAGACCTGCCGAATGGTTAGCACAAAGGCTTTAACATCTAGGTGGCATAAAACAAAATAGGAGAAATGTTCTTAATATTTTGTTATATTTGTTATTTTTAAATATGAGGATCACTTACAAAGTCATGGCAATTATTTTTTTTTTTTGCTGGCAATGTGTTGTTATACAAACCTTTCATAACATTCATATGAAAATATGCAATGTACTTACCTATAATGTCTATTACATGGGCTACTCAGGAAGTACTGTAGACAAGGGAGAAGAGTAAAAATAAAAAAATTCATCTACTGTAATAATGTAATTAAGAACACTTTAAGAACCTTCAAAGTAATCTCCAAGGCAATCAACTGTTCACTGCCAACAACCAGGAAGGCGACGAATACCATCAGCTGTTCGATCATCCAATCTGGTAATCTTGTGTTGCACTGCATTGGCAATGTCTTCTCATGTAGGGAACGTCTCCAGTGCAATGGAGCTTTCAATTTAGATATCAAATTGAAATCGTGTGGTGACAGATTGGACGAATAGGGGTGAGATGACTTGCATCCATATTGACATCGGTTGAAAACCTACCGACTTTCGAACATCCTTTCCTCTTCTGACCTTAAACATCTACACCATCAGGCTGTATCACTAAGTACCATACAGCTCAATGTCATTACTGCATAACAAAAAATGTGGATAGCGGTCTGGAATTCCACTGAAAAAAATAGTTCCATGACTTTGAATGGCCCTAGTAGTTAAAACAATCAGTTTTGAATTCTATAATAATTGCTTTCATTGCAGTCCGTAGGAGAACCACCAATGCTGTTAGCAGGGTCCATTTTCTTTGCCATCAAAAATGCCATCCGTTCATGTCGTGAAGATGCTGGTATCAGAGATAAATTATTTCAGTTAAATGTTCCTGCAAGTGCAGAAACTGTATGCTTGCTTTGCTCTGGAAAATAGATGATTTTTTTTAAACTTATTTCATTAACATACGTTGGATTTATTATTATATCTATTTAATTGTCATTAATGTTGTTTTTCCTGTCATAAAAATTATTTTATGTATATTACTTTATTAAAAATGCTTTTATTTTCTTAATTGTTTATTGTATTTTGAAGCAGTTGTTATGAAGTTTTTTATTAATAATAGCAAAAAATAGATGAAAGTATTATTTATATCCTTCTTGGGATAGAGCTCTAGAATAAATTACAGTCTGTATTCCAGAAGTTGGCAGCTTTTCCTGAAAGCCAAGATGGTGGACAATGACTTCCGGTCGGGAATTTTTGCTACCAAAGACTAAATCGGTGACGATTATTACAATTAAAATATAAAAAGTTAACCAATTTTAAGATGCCCTTAATGCATACGGCCAGTTTTGGGGGACTATGAAAATTAATTATGGAAATTAACATGCAAAGCAATATAATCTGGTTTCTTCACGCTATTTATTATTTATGAAATTTGAAATAGCAACCATCCATGCATAAGAGGTTACATTTTCCTTTAAATTACGGTAAAATGGCGATTTGTGATTAAGGTTAACTTGTTTGAAAAAATATCTATCATCTTGGAATTCTGCAAGCCGGGAAAATTCACCGAGGTTGCCAACTTGTGAAGGGAAGACTGTACTGTATAATAATTGTAACAACCCAAAGAAGCAACTGTGCTGGACACCAATTTTGATTAGAAGCTACAGCGAGTTATTTCTCCAAAAGAGGGCAAATATGAATATTTAATAAAATCAACAAAAATAAACCTTTTTTATTTTTAATAATTTTATTTATTTTTATTAAAAATGTAGCCAGTTTATGGCTAATGTCAACATTTCAACTGTTTGTATAGTAAAACCTTTTTCTTAGAACATACAACGGACATTGCAAAATTTTTGCACATATTATGATCAAATCGAAAAAAGAAATTTTTTTATTATATGAAATCATTTTACCAACTTTCAATGTAATATCCATTGTTCCTTATTACAGCTTCCCTATAGGACACCTTCATTGTTGAACTGTCTGATTATGCAGGTCACCTCATCAGAAGCTTCTTCAGGGTTGAACTTGAATTCCAGCTTTTACCGTTACCCCTTAATAAGAGGAGTACTCTCTATCCTGATGAAAATTTCTTCAATTTTCTCTCAAAAGAGAGTCTCTGTCCATATGCTGATTACCCTCTGACTTCAACATTTGTCTAGCCACCAATGTTAGACAAGCCATCTTGTGATAGATTGATCCCTTCATCTGTTTTCTCTTGGTCGCCTCACATCCATGTGATATACAGATCAAATCTATATAATTAATATATAGGCACTTCATGCACATTATTATTGTAAGCTGTAGCTTCCTTTTTTAAGCAATTTCTGATAATTTTTTCCACTCTTTGAGGAACTGGGATTTGGGTGTTTAAGGATCCTGTGAGCTATGCTGGCTGTAGCACTGGCTATTTCAGGGTCACACTTGCCAGAAAGGTCTTAGTTAAAAGTGAAATGAAGAGAATCCAAACATATATCTCATGATGTCGATAGATGAGAAAATTCATACTGCATTATGTGTGGTGCAGGTTAGAGTCACCTGTGTTCGGGAGTTAGGCAGAGGTTCTGACTGAAAAAATAGTTGACAGTTTCCTAGCTGTTATCTCTAGGCAATTTCACGAGAAGCCCCACGAGTGCCTCAAACTCGTGATGTGCTTGGGGAAAGGGTTAGGGGCAGAGCTTGCCATTATCCAACAGGTAAAGCAACAACGGCATTAGGTGTTGTCATTCGGCATGACTGGAAAGGAATTTGAGTTAGTGAGGAAGTCAAACTATATCTAACTGGATTTTATAGGCGTTATCTCCACAAAACTTCCGGTTTCTGTAACTGTGGACCTAGAAAGATGGTGGAAGCTTTACTACTCTGGTTTCGACCCAGCATGACTGCTCTGTTGGGTGGGAGATGTGTTTCCTAAGGCTTTAGATAGGGAAACGGGTTTTCTTTCTTCATTGAATATGCTCCAAATTCAGTTACCAAATACCCGCTCTTTCTAGATGAAGTTGATGCTGCTCTCAGCAGCAGAGTGAGTGCAGATTCTGTTATGCTACTGGGCAGCTTCAATGCACATGTATGGGCTGATGACCAAACATGGAAAAGTGTGATTGGTAGGAATGGTGACCCTGATTTATGTATGTCTGTTGGATCTCTGTTGTAACAATGCATCATGAATACCTTCCAGCACAGGGATGTCCAAAGTATACATGGTACAGAGATATAATGGACCAGAAGTCACTGGTTGATTTTGTAATCGTATCAGCTGGCTTATTCCAATTAGTGCCGGATACTCATGTGAAGAGAGGGGCAGAACTATCAACTGATCATAAGCTGCTTGTCTGCACTTTTTGTGCTTCTGTGTATACTTGCTGATGGAGCGAAGAACTAGGTCCAGATGGACTTGGCACATCAAATGGGAATCCTTGGAGGATTTGTGCTGCAATTGTAAGCTGTTGAGTATTGTGCAGAGCAGTGAGAAATGAACTGCATGACTGAACTGTGAAGTCCAAGAAGCTGTCAAGCCAAAGAAGGAAGCCTATTTGCAATGTTTAACAAGACCTTCGAGTTGCACAGTTAACTAAGGCAGAAGCAACAGCTAAAGCCAAGCCTGGGAGAAGTTTGGAGAGAAACTGGAGGTAGACCATCTGCTGCCTCCATAGAAAGTAATCTCATTTATTACAAACTATAAAGAGCTCAAATGGGAGACTTCGGAAAAGGGAGGAGCATGTATTGGACAGGTGGAAGGAATACTATCCATCTCTTCTTAACCAGCGACTAAAACATGAGCTCCATCATCTTGAAGCAAAGAATAGCAATGGTAGTATCACCAAAATAGAAGTCAGATGGGCTGTTAAGTTGCTGAGAACTGGCAAAGCTACAGGTGATGATGAAATTCGGTCTGAGATGTTAAAGTCCTTGAATCAGGATGGATGCCAAGTTGCTTCGTTATCTGACCAGGCCTAAGCAGTGGCAGACAGACACTGTGTACTATTTTTAAAAGGGGAGATTGAAGGGATTGCAACAACTATCGAGGCATCATTTTGCTCAGCATTCCTGGGATACTCTATGCTAAATGTCTACAGAGGAAAAGCTGGAACTAGTAAGACTCCAAACGGTCGAGGGAACAATGGATCTGATTTTCACTCAAGGTCAAATCTTTGGTTTGAGAGTAAATCTTGGAAGTATGCAAAAGGTGTCTATGCTTACTTTGTGTACTCGAAAAAACAAACTCTGGTTAGTGTTGCAAGAGTACAGAGTGGATGGGCAATTGCTGATCGCTATCTCTGAATAAAAGCTCTTAGATGTTTATCTAGATAAATGGAATTATTAAGTAGAGACCGTTCACCGTGGGTATTGAACTCCATCAAGAGTGCATATTATCACACTCTTGCTCAGTGTTTTTATGGACTGGATAGACATGGACAGCTGAGGGATAAGCGTGGTAGTGTGGGTGACTGCTTGGGCCTTTGCTGACGTTCATGTGGGTGGCTACTTGTTCTTTGCAGACGATCTTGTCTTCACTAGATCGGTTTGCAGACAAGTGTGAAGAGGCTGGGATGAAAATCAGTGTGGCTAAGACTGATGTTCTGTTCCTTTCAAGGCAGCCTGCTAAGTGCGTTCTCCATGTTAGGAGAGTCCCATTAAAACAGGTGGAGTAAGTTCAAGTATCACGGGACTGCATTCATAAGTATTGGGTAGCAGGACAATAACTGGATCTCATATCAGTGCAGCCAACGAAACGTGAGCTAGGGAACAAAGCCAAGCTCTCTGTTTTCACATCTATCTTTGTCCTCGTTCTCACCTATGATCATAAATCTTGGATAATGACCAAGACTGCGATTGCGAGTGCAAGCAGTGAAATGAGATTCCTGGGAATTGTAGTGTTACCATAATTAGATCTGTAGGTGTTGAGCCACTACTCTGCATTGAGAGATCTTAATTGAGAGTGCGAACCGGTCTTCCTAGGCAGTTGCTATTTTCCAAGAGACCAAGGGGTGGCTAGACTACATAAAGAATATAGATTTGAGTCACTTGGGTAAGATCATTGAGGATATGGACCTGAGCGCCGAAGACTGTGAGCACTGGAGATCTTCCATAGGGCTGCTGCCCTGAGACCCTAATAAGCAGGTTTGAAAAGTAAGTAAGATAAATCTTTCATGATCAGTCTGTAGAATTTAGTTACTCTAACATATGAACGAACCTGCTTAACATTCGCGCATAGTTGTACTTTTAATAACGTGGTTATATATACTAGAGTCAGGAACTAGACTGTTATTTGAACCAAGGCCTCTGGTATTGACATTTGATTCACGAGTGTAATGTTTTGCTCAACAACATCTCAGAGATTCAACAGGGCTTAAATCCAGTAATCGCAGACTGAGGAATTGTTCTAAATTCATACGATGTTCTTTAAGCTATGTCTTCGTAAAATCAGCCTAGACTGAAGGCAGCAGGGGCGGCACTAGCTTCTTCGGCGCCCCCATGCGAAGCTATAGAAACTTCTAAAATATGCGCCATTTCAACCTTACGTTGGTGCCCCATCCTACAAAGCACTCCCATCACTCACTTTGCTTACCGCTCCCATGCGACACTTACTTTGCTTACCGCTTCGCGCCGCCCCCTAGGAGGCGGCACATTTTCTTTTTGAAACGGACCAACATATAGGGTGCACAAAAACCATGAAAGGCTGTAAATGATCAATCATCACACAGCATTCAGGTATTTCTCCAGATACACTAAGAGCTTCACAAATCTTCAGAGCCAAAACTTACGTAAAAAGCATCAACTTGGCAGACTGAGATATAGCCTCATGCTGTAAAATATTACCAATCATTCTACTGTCAGCTTGGTCAAGTGAAAATGGATTCACACCATGAATAAGCACCACTCTTTGGAGGCTCAGAATTCATGATATTTGGCAATGTATCAAATGACAGGCAGTAAACAGTGGTACACGAATAGAGATTCGACTGCTGTAACCTAAGACTTGACCATATGCTGCACTATTTATCCAGTGACACTGTTTGGAAGGGAATTTAAGACGTGATCTACCTTGCGATCATCTGGCAGAGGCAAAGCTGTTCCCCCATCTCGCTCATTTGAAAAAGCGAGGGGAGTTAAGAGGCACTGGCACTTCGAGATCAGATGTCTACTGAGCAGGATAGAGTCTCGTTTGTTATCAGAATTAACCAGAACAAATCGCTCCACCAACTAACAGCCATACGCCACCACCTATCAAGAAAGAGCTCTCAATCTGTCAATCCTTCCAGTGTTTTCCCGTAGTGAGTGAAATTAAGTTGTAGGCTCCACTCCGTTTGGTTTCCCAGAAGCTGACCGTAGAGTCATCAGAGGAACTCTGGCGGATCGCTGATCGGCATTGTTTATGGTTAGAACTAGGGCGATATTAATCACCTTCGAAACCTCCAACTTTCGTTCTTGATTAATGAAAACGTTCTTGGCAAATGCTTTCACAGTAGTTCATCTTGCAATGGCCCAAGGATATCACTTCTAGCTGTTCATCTTGCAATGGTCCAAGGATATCACTTCTAGCTGTTCATCTTGCAATGGTCCAACTGCCCATGTCTGTCCCTCGACATTATTACCATGAGTTCTGAAAACCAACAAAATAGACTCGAGGTCCTATTCCATTATTCCATGATGGGCTATGTGCTCATTTCATGGGTAAAGACCGAAAGAGTGCGATTGCGGGTGCAAGCGGCCGAAATGAGATTCCTGGGAAGTGTGGCAGGTGTAACCCTACTGGATAGAGTGCACACCAGCACAATAAGGGAGTCTTTAGGTGTTGAGCCGATACTTCTCTACATTGAGAGGTCTCAGTTGTGTTGGTATGTCCACTTGATATGAAAGCCACAACTGCGTAGTTGCTACTTTACAATCCGGTGGGTAAAATACAAAAGGGGTGGCCTAGAACCAGGTGGCTAGACTACACGGGGAATCTGCGTTTGAGTTGCTTTGATATGACCAATGAAGATATGCACCTGATAGAAGACTACAAGATTCTCCATAGGGCTAATGCCCCTTGCGACCCTAATGGATTAGCGGGTTTAAAAGTAATAAGTAATATAAAGTTTTCATGATCAGTCTTTAGAATTTTGTTGCTTCAATATACTAGTATGAAGATGCCTGCTTAACGTTCGTATGTAGTTGTAATTTTAATATCGCGGTTATACATACTAGGATCAGGAACTAGACCTTTATTTAAACCAGGTATAAGGCCTCTGGTATTGATATTTTACATTTAGATGATTTCATGATCACATCATTCACTTGCTGTCAAAAGTAATTAAACCCCTCCACCCCATAACGCAAGTTAGCTCTTGTCACGGAAAGCATACTGTATATAAGTAGCTGCAAATGATCAAAAGCGCAAACATTTCAATAGCATTGTGTGGCAGTCCAGCGTTGTCAAATTGAACTCTCCTAAAAAGGTTCCTTCCAATTTCCACATATCTAGTCGCAGATTTAGATGTTTCAATTTCTAGTGCATGGTTTTCTCAAATCTGTCGAGAACAGCCTTTGTCACGAACAATGAGCCCCTTTTGTTGAAGTCAGATGTTAGAATTGATGCAGATGGTATTGCTTCAGCGAACCCCTATAAAGGTCTTAGGCACTCACAGGCACTCAGACAGCTGTATATCTATAATCCTCACAGATGGAGCATCATAACTTTTAAGACAGGGCCGTAGCCAGGACGTTATCTTGGGGGGGGGGGGGGTTTTTTAAAAATAACCCCGGGCCGGTCTTATTTAATTTTTGGGGGGCGGACCTTTTTCCATATTGGGGTGGTCCCCGACCCCCCCCCCCTGGCTACGGGCCTGTAAGAGAAGGTAAAACCGAATGCTTGGTGGCCTCCAGTGACTAAGGAGAGACACTTTGGTGAGGTGAAATGATGCTTAATGCTAATGGATCTAGAAAGAGAATGGAATTCAGGAGGACGACCATCTTTCTACAGATGATTGATAGCAGTTGATTGATCTCTCTAGACCTTTATAGCCATGCCATCCGCAATTCTTTGTTGATAGATGCGATCAGAATTACTAGATGCAATTTATATAGCTTGCCGGAAGATTCATGGAACAGACTGTACAAGATGATAGATAAACTCGCTAGCCTTTAATGCTGCCTAAGTTAACCCTAGAATAGACACTCATAAAATACTGTATGTGTGAAATAGTCTCTTGGATTTGCACACGAAGCATCTTGCAGACAATCTTCACAAAAATTGCTAAATCCCTCTGCATCTGCGTTTAAAACTACTCCCTTCCAGAATCCTTTGCGTATGCAGGGTTTCCAAAATTGCAACAACTGCGCCTCTGGCAGTGAAGAGCGAATGTTAACTTACTTACTTGCTTAATTTTCAAACCCGTTTAACCATAAGGGTCTTGGGGGCAGCAGCCCTATGGCGGATCTCCAGTGCTCGCGATCTTCTAACAAGTAATGCAACACATTTTTTTTCTGAAAAAAGGGGGTTGTTTTATTCAGCATTCAAATACACCATGTTATTCCCCAATCTTTTAGCTACACAACACTATTTTTCAACGTAATCTCCATTCAATGCTACGGCTTTACGCCATCTTGAAGTGAGGCCTTACGCCTGCACGGTACCATTCCACTGGTTGATGTCGGAGCCAACGTCGTGCTGCATCAATAACTGCTTCATCATCCGCGTAGTGCGTCCCACGGATTGCGTTCTTCATTGGGCCAAACAGATGAAAATCCGTCGATCTGCTCGAATGAGAGTGTTCGTATGTTCCGACATTCGAGCGATGATGACCTCGCGGGAGATCAGACAGTTTTGCTTGACCTTGCGGCGATGATGACACACGCTTTGCCCACGACTCACCGTGCTTTTGTCCACTGCCGGATCACCGTAGACATTCTGCAAGCGCCTATGAATATCTGAGATGCCCTGGTTTTCCGCCAAAAGAAACTCAATCACTGCCCGTTGTTTGGAACGCACCTCTATTGTAGACGCCACTTTAACAGCTCACATATCGGACGTCAATGAAACTTTACGAGACGAAGCGGAAATTTTTGAAAATGTTCCACAAGAAATGTCCAGTGTTTCCACCCAAAATTGGCCGAGAAAAAAAATGTGTTGCATTACTTATTGAACTCCTCTCGTACATTAAATATACAACTACAACCACCTATAGGGAAAAACTCAATGAATTTATGAACAACCCAATGGCTTTTAGTTTCTCACCCTTTTCAGTAGTAATGGCATCTCGTCCTATTGACACTTAAGGATATTTCAAAATCCAGGGTTTAAAATAAACAAAATTTTCAGTCAATATTGAATTGTTTGTGAGATAAAACAAATTTTATATTATACTCTGATCCATGCGTTTCACACGCTCAATTCAATTTTGCCCAAAACTGCTTAGATTTTGCACAGTTCTCAATGAAAGCAGAATGACATATGATGATACAAACAGCACTTCCTTTCATTATCATTTCTCATGCCCAGTTATTCATCATCCTTCATATATAAAAGTCGTAGAGACAAAATACATACTGCCTTACCTCCTCCTTAATCCTAATCAGCACCCACATATCCTCTTTCAGCCTCAAAGCTTCACAGCTGTCTACAAACACATATCACTCTCACAGCCCCAAGAATCATTCCTCCCCAACCAAACACCAGCAGCACTACCTTTCAAGATGGTTCCAAGATAGTTGAAGAGGGGTGAAGGTTCATGGCAGTAAAATATCCAGATGTAAAAAAGTGAGTGAAATATTCAGTTTCAAGTAAGATAGGGGTCGTTTGAGACTTCTACACCAACTTCACAAATGGACCTCAGACAAAGGCAAGGCTAAATCAATGTAATCATTTTAGCTCATTTATATCTTTGTTTCAATTTATATTCTGTTTAATTTAAGTATAATTTAATAGTAATGTTAACAAGTATCACTGTATCTTTATTATTAATTAAATAATCTAGATTGTTTACAATTGAATAACTTGATTGGGATAATTTTAAAGATGTCAATAAGATCCATTAGTTAGTAAATTTTAAATGAGGCATACTTTTCTTTGTCTTATGTTGAAATGAATAGAAACACAATCATTTTTAAAACAACAGTCCAAATCCCATCTGATAGTTTTATCAATTTTGTTTATTTTTAAAATTTCGATTTCACTTTTATCAATCTTGATAACCCTTTACATTTTTAAATTATGCTCGTTCTGCATATATCTGATGCTTTTTAATTACAGAAAATGCTAAAAGTTCGCGGATTTTTAAGTGATTATAACAAAAACGTCCTACTTGCAATTTGATTTCTACCTCAAATCCCTTATAGAAAGGACTATAATAGCTTGGTATTAGATTTCGAGAAGACAAAGCTTTTATAATCTATTTATAGAAAGAACTTAACACATTCTAGATAACAATTTGATAGCATTCATTTGTTAAGAGTTCATTAAGGTTATACTCAAAAGACTAACCGACCTCAATATTCCTCATTGTATACTCGGAAGAACTATTGTATCAGAGATATATGAAGAGAATATGAATAAATTCCTGTTATTATTCTTTGGAAAAGAATACAGATTAAGTGAAGCTGACATGTATCTATGATTCTTAAGGATTTTAATTATTGAAACGAATCACAAAATGGAAAAGTTGAATATTATTTTTATCTTACCATAGTTGATATTTAGAGCTCTTATAATCTGTGATAACAGAAGTAATAATTTATTATTTTCCCCCTTTCATTTACAATCGCCATAAATCATTCATGCTTCGTTCATTTCTTGCTTGTGAGAGAAAGAATCTAGTGAAAAATTGGAATGATTTTCTGAGTCCATTCTCCTCGAAATGAAAGTGGGAGCACGGAAAGAGGTGCTTAAGGAGGTCGAGACATCTGTTGCTCAACCAACCGCCGCTGATTGAATCAACAGTCGAAGAAGAAGACGAAAATGGGAGGAAAATCTTCAAGGATGGCAGAACTCAGCTTCTGGTGCTTAATATTGAATATGAGTAACAAATTCTATTATAATATCAGAAATCCCACCAGTTAAGAGAGATTCGTTCGACTTTCCTTGCTAAGTGGCAATTAAATTGAAATTAGTTTTATAAAAGGAGGAAAAAATTAAAATTTCAAATGTGATGAGTGCTTCTTTAAGTGTGACTTATAAATTGAGTTCACTTTTTTTTTTTTTTTTTTTTTAAAAAAAAAAAGATGTAACATTTTTAATTGCCTGGCACTTAAAATGAATAATAATGAAGAAGTCGGTTTTAAGCCCACTTCATGAATTAATTTTTTCTCTACTTGAAAATGTGTTTGACAAGTGGGTGCGATAAGACGATTCAAATTCCTTTTTTATCACTGATCAGAACGATTTATAATTGAGATTAGTTATAACGGCAATAACGAACTTCCTCGGCAGTCTTATCAAAAAGTGAAGTTGAGCATTAAAAAATATTTTAAATATTTTCATATTTTATGAGATTAAAATATTTTTTTATTTGAATTATTAGGTTATGACATTTAAAAAAAAAATATAGGTATTATTAAGTATTAATTTTTTTTAAACAGTGTTAATGACCGTGGAATTTTTTTATCACACCATCAAACAAAATGAAAATGATTTTCCTTTATGCATATTTATTTAATTCATACTTTTTGTTTACTCAATTAGCTTTAAGTTTCATTTTGTCGTTATTAAAGATGAAAACAAAATTAACCAGAATAATTGACATTTATTAATTTGTCAGATAGCACACTTGTAGATAAGCTACTTAATTATTTATTCATTAATCATTCTTAGCCATCCACGTGAGAAAAGAGAAAAGGAATGTCTTTATCAGATAAGGTGAAAAGACGTCTGTGGATCCCGTTTAAGCTTAAAAAAAGTGCCGATACCCATTACCTTTATTGTTTTATTGAACGCCTCGAAGGTTCAATTAGGTGCTTAACTATACTTTCGGGAACAATTATTTCCTTCGTTTTGGCAAATACCCAGAATCGTTTAAAGGGTTGAGAAGACTGATTAGACCTATTAAGATTTAATATCTCGTGAATGGAATCCTGGATTTGATTTCCCTAGAATTCTTTCTGATGACCTCCATTGGATATTTCACACCGCACGGAATTGTTTATCTCAGTTACCTCCACAGCGTATATATAGTTATATTTTGATTTAAAAAATAAGTCGTAAACTCAACTTATGTGTCTTTTTTACTACTTTAATGGCTATTCACTATGTTTTTTGTTTTTTTTAAATAATAAACATAACATCATCTTTATAAGGGAAACGAGGATGAAAATTTTGAAATGGCTATTTTCAGGAGGAAACGGAAGAGATTGTTTAATTAAGAAGTTTATTAAAGGATGTAATTTGCAGCTGGGTGGCATGAGCAATAATGTAATTGTATTTTGCAAAGAGAAATGGAAAATAAAGGTTACAGCTACGGTTACAATACATTTCATTACTGCATACCAATTATTCATTTTTCATGTGTAATTATTTATTATCAGGAATAATCAAATAAAAATGGATTTGTTTTCTTATAGAAAAAGGAGAATTAACTATAAATAAACTAGACTTCACATGTGAAAACAATAATAAACTAGACTTCACATGTGAAAACAATAACATTAGAAAAGGTTTTAGAACTGACGACCAGGAAATAGGAGAGCTTAAATCTAGAAATAACGCATGGGTAGCTTATATTATAAACTTATTAATCTATTATTGCTCTATCTGTAATCTATTTTATTAGCTTAGATTTTATAACTGTCACATTTCTCCCGAGTTGTAATCACTTCTTTAGGGATCTGCTTTGTCCACTGGAAAATCGCTGATGCAAGAGCAGAACGTTGGAAAAAGCCAAAAACTGCTAGGAGCGAGGTCAGGTAAGTAAGTCAGAGAGCGTTGGAAAAGGAGCATCAGGAACCAGTTCAAAATTTCTTTTCGCTAAAATGAAGCGTTTGCGAAAAAATGTCATCAATTGAAGTGACTATGTTGAAAAGTGATGGCAGTTTCAGTTTTTTAGGATCAGTATCCCCCCCTCCCCAAAAAATACCAAAATAAGTTAGGAGAGTTTCTTCTTCTTCTTCTTAACACAGCCTTCATCTCCTGGAGATGAGGAGACTAGCTGATCATAATAGGTGCATAGATTAGATGATTAATCTAAACGTTTATCAATGAATGGTTAGGGGGCCGAGAATTCTTTCTTTCAGACCTGTGCCACTTATGTAACAGGTAAGGAGTCGCATTTCATTCGAGGATTCATGGTATGGCATTCCTCTGTGTTCTGGAGGGGGGGGGGAGCGGACAATATTGAAGGAGAACGTGTTTCACAGTCTCTTATTTCCCGCATTTACAGAGATCTGATGAACAATTTTCAATTTTTTTAAGAAATATTTTAATGGAACATAGCCAGATCTGAGTCTGAATAATATAGACTTTTGTTGAAAAGTTAACCACCTAGAGGAAGATTATGTTTTCAAGTTTTGGAAAAAGGGGTTTATAGTACCTGCCTTTAGTTTCTTCAGCCCAGAGCTCGTTCCATAGCACTATTGTCCTTCTTTGGACAAAGGTATCAAGGGTTGTAGAATCGACACGGGATGGTTTGGCTGGTTTTCTGCCAATTCTCGCCCAATGGGCTAGTTTGTCTGCCAATTCATTTCCGTGAATTCCTCGATGTCTAGAAACCCAAAGAAAATGCACGCGATATTCACTTGAGAAGAGTTGTTGCAGCAAATTCATAATGTAATCCAGGAGTTCCCTAAAATGCCATCGAACTTTTCCTAATTCTCCTGTGAGTCTTGTCACAATCAGGTAAGTCCCAGGAGGAAGGGTCGAAATCAGAAGTAAGGATTTATGTATAGAAATGAGCTCAAGTTGGTAGAAGCTAGTGGCTGGAGTAATTTGTTTTTTATATAGATACCAATTCCACCTATAAGGCTTACTGGGGTTAGAGAGGCGTCCGTATAGAATATACTATATTCATTGTATTCCATTCCAAGGTAAGAGTCAAAACTATTTTATGCACAAACTAGGAGAGGGAGATGAAGTTATCCATGTTGGAGTTATACGTATTATAAAGTTGGCGGGGGAATGTTCCCAGTTGTAATCAAGTACTAAGGGTTCACAGATATGTAAAAGGTCGCGCTTAATTTTTTTAGTAAGCAGGCCGCTAATGAACGAAGAAGTTTAGATTTCAAAAGTAGCAAACTTTCCCTAGTGGTAGGCCACTGAATGGTTTACCAAACATTTGGTAGTAAGAATAAAGAAGATTGGCGACTTTTGCTTCCCATCTCAATGGAGGAGGGGGAATGCCTGTCTCAATGTATAACAGAGAACATGGAGACGACGGGGTAGCATGGAGGCACGATCTCAAAATTTTCCTTTCTTCTTTGATCAGAGGAGCAATATTTGTCTTGGTAGCTAGCAAAAAGAAGATCGCTGAAGAGTCGGAAGATTTAACTAGGGAGTTAATTAGGATAGATGACTCACTCCATGGTGGGCCCAATTGGATTTCATGACAAGTTTTGCGCGCGCCAAACTTTTAATTCAATTTATCATCCAGCGTGACACCTAGAAATTTATGAACTCTTCTATTCGGAAGTCGGATGCCCTGTAAAAAGATAAAGATCCTTTATTTGCTGTACTCATCACTACTGTTTTCTCAGATGAGAAGCTCCTAGATGCCCACCTGCTAAACTGTTGCAAGAATCTTGGGGTGTGGTACTTATTTCAGGTATGGATTTGCTGACGACCAGAAAGCCATATGGTTAGCGAATATACTTTTTCCTACTGATGGATGGAGGTTAGTAAAAGCGTCTTCTAGCAAAGATGTTGAAGAGAGTGGGGCTGAGAATGGATCCTTGTGGGAATCCCTGATTTTGCTGAATCTAATGGGTATCACCAGGATAGTTTATACCAACCCTCCTATTTTCATGGGACACCGAGTCAAAGGCTCTATTTATATCGAGGAAAATTAGACCAATACTTTCACGTCTTTCACGGGCTAGAAGAATGTCATCAACTAATTTAATTGACGAGAAGATGTGGCTTCGTCCCTTTCGGAAGCCTACGCTGTATTCTGGGAGCAAATTATTGACTTCTAGAAAATGTTAGGAGAGCTTCGAGCTGGAATGTACGCCAATATTTATTTATTAACGGGGCCCGCGCGCAGTTTGCGCGGTAATTAGTTTTAATTCAATTCATATTGTTGCAAAGCTCGCACATTCAAATTGTTTCGTGTGACGAACTCACATGTTCTCCTTTATTTATAGTAGGATTTATATATTCATTTATTTACATCAAAGATTACATGAATCCCAACGGGGCCATTATGGCCATCAGGCTGATAAGATAGGTCTCCAGATGGATAAAAAATAGCAACAGTTACAATATATGAAAAAAGCAAAGATAGTTCAATGCCTGAACCTTAAAAAATTATAAAAAATTGAAAAAGAGTTTTAAAAAAAGTTAGAAACTGTTAAAAGACGGGTTGTTAGATAGAAAATGTCTTTTTGATTATTTTTTAAAAAATAAGAATGGACGGAGAGGAACGGATAACCTCTGGTAAACATGACCACCTTTTAATCCCAGCATGGTAATACATCATTGCTGGTAATCACTTATAACTAACGGGAGTCTTATTGCATCCACGGATCGTATTGAGTAAGAATGAAAATCGACAGGATACAATATTGTAATAGAGGACAATGGGAGCAAGTGGCGATTGATAACTTTGTAAATAAACAAAACTAATGCAATGTTTTCGAGCAACCTTAGTCTAGTAATCGAATAAGTTTTAAACGTTACTTAAGAAAATTGCTAGTCCTCTTGAGGGTTAGCAAATAACACAAATCTTGAAATGTCCTTAACAGCCAAAGCCACTATAGCGCCACCTTATAAAATAAAATATTACTTGTCCGCCTACAGGGGTTATAATATTACTTTCCGGACACACCTGAAGGCAATATGCCAAGAGTAGAAAATTTATTGACAACCACTGATGTACAAGGTGTAACAGAATTCATATTACAAACTTGCAGGTGGTTCAGAGTAGCCCGCGTTTTGCATAGAAACAGTGGAATCGTCCAAATCGTTGAATATTCAATTCTTGTTCGCCACTGTCGATGCTGTCGATGACGTAGAAATAAATCACTAGCTTACAATTCCTATACGCTTTAAAATTAATTTCGTTTATAACCAAGAGCACCGAGAGAATTATTAAGTGCTGGAATCAGACTAATATGGACATATAATTTTACCTTCATGGGCCCCAGAGCAATGTACAAAGAAGAGTTTTCGATCCCATTTTCACATGGCATTTTCTGCTTGTTTTGGTCCCTGAAACATATCCTGAAAGTTTGTACAGACGATTCAGAAACATCCTATATTTACTTGGTCTTGGTCTACTTTTAGGCAGCGCATATATTTTTTACGAAAAAAATAGTCACACGACAAGATCAACAATTTCCGGTCATATGACACTAATTTTGGTGACATCTTCAAGGTATCTTGCCTTTTTTATTTTAGAAATATGGGCGCCCTACTTTAATAGCAAGGAAAGGGTGCATTTCTGTACAGGAGTTCCATACAAAATGTGGTCTGCTCAGAGCTATCTACAGGTTATAGTAACATGAATTCTATTACACTCTCATGGAACAAAAATAAAAAAAAATTGTGACCGCCTCAGGGGATGGGTTTCAGAATACCCTAGAGCCTTGGTTTTCAAACTTGTTTAAACAGGTACCACTCCTTAAGTTGACTGGTAAACTGAAATACCACTCTCAATGAATCGTTAATTTATGTCCATGTTGTTTTGAAGAAAAAGTACCACACGAGTACCACTTGATTATAAGTCGACAGAAAATGTTTAGTATGGAGAAAATTATTTACCATATTGGCCTGATTATAAGCCACCCCCTTTGTGGCAAATTTGTGGGGAACTTGTGGGGGAATTCCAATGGCAAATGGGAATAGCTCTTTATTTTATGTCAAATTAGATGCCAACATTTGAAGGACTCGATTGTAAGCCGCACCTTGAGTTTTAAACCTTCAATGATGGGAAAAAAGTGCGGCTTATAATCTGGCCAATACGGTATTCAATCTAAGTTTAATCAGAACTAGGGACTTTGATCCGCAGAGCCAGAAATACAAGGGTAGCCCAGAAAGCAATGCACCACAATTTTTTTCTCCATCCCCAACAATGGTACGAATGCGAAACTTGAGATATGCATTCTTTGAAGTTTTTGGAGTGCGCGCGCAAAGTTTCTGTTTCTTCCGACAGATAGCGTACGTGCAGCAGTAGAACAACATAACGCCTGTAAGTGATGTACGTTACAAGCAGCGTGTCGTCATTGAATTTCTCACTGCGGAGCAAGAAACGGTTGGAAACATTCACAAACGTTTTTATATGCAGTTTATGGAGCATCAGCAGTCGACAGAAGTACGGTTAGTCACTGGGCACAGAGGGTGAGGCCATCAGAAAGCGGTTCAGCGGAGCTCCAAGATTTGCCGCGGTCGGGATGGCCATCCTCGGCTGTCACACATGACAAGACGCAGCGTGCTGATGCGCTCATTCTTCAGGACCGACGCAGAACGACTTGGCAGTTGGCGCTGGAGCTATCAATCAGCAAAAGAAGTGTGGGTGAAATCATCGGTGCTCTTGATTACACAAAAACTTGTTCACGATGGGTTCTGCGCTGTCTAACGGAGGAACACAAAGCTCTGAGAAAAAACATTTCTTCTGAGTTGCTGCAACAATAGCCTTCTTGTCCCGGATTGTGACAGCTGATGAAACCTGGGTGCACCATTTTGAGCCCGAAACAAAACGACAATCGATGGAATGGCGTCATCTGCACTCTCCACAGAAGAAACATTCAAAACAACTGCTTCTGCTGGTAAGGCCATGACCACTGTGTTTTGGGACTGTGATGGTGTCATTCTCATCGATGTGATGCCGAGAGGCAGCACCATTAATTCTGAGGCATATTTAAACACAATAACCAAACTCAAGAAGCGCTTCCAGCGACTTTGGACGCTATAACAACCCAGCTGATTGTTTGCTTCAACACGATAACGCTAGCCCTCACACAAGTTTGAGGATGTTGAAACACATCACGAAACAGGGTTGGACACTGTTACCCCATCCACCCTACAGCCCTGACCTAGCGCCCTCAGACTTTCCCTTGTTTGGGCCATTGAAGAATGCCATCCGTGGAAGACATTTTGAGGGTGACGAAGAGGTGATTCATACAGTGAAGACATGGCTGCGTGAACAGAACAAGGACTGGTACCGACAGGGCCATAGAACGGGACGGAGATTATGTGGAAAATAGGGAATGTAGATGAAACATCATTCTTTCGTGTGTATAAGTTTCATTGTGTTCAATAAATAATTGTTGAAGAAAAAAATTGTGATGCATTACTTTCTGGGCTACTCTCGTATGAATATTGGCGAACTGACACATATTAGGGGGAAATGTCTTCATTATTCCCGTACAAAATCCAGATATAGAGTTTACTTGGAAAAAGAATTCACTATAGGAGCACAGTTCCAATGACGACATACTTGGCAATTCCAACCAAAGATCCATGAAAGTCATCTTGGACGCATGCGATTCTCAAGGCAAAAGGAGCTCAAAACAAATAATGACAAGTCATCAATATGCAATCGTGACAATATTCCAAACAGACCAATACGCAATATTGATATTGTTACCTACTTTCCAGTATCGACTTACAATAGGAAAGCCAAACGTCAGAGCTGGGAGTTTGGAGAAGAGAATTCAATGCCTCTATTACCTCGTCAAATGATGAAGTTTCAGCTGATAAAATTATCAGAGCAGTCCTTGCATTTCATCATTCCAATAAATATTCAGAGACAAAACGAACGTTGTGCAGGATTACTGGTGCCAAAAATGACGCTGCAATGTCCTCATGGCGACAATTGCTTTTCTGCATCCTTTTACTTACAAATGTAAAATTATTTACCACACACAATAACGCAGGGGGGATGCTTACCTAATTACTTACGTATCCACTCCACCCCTTTTTCCCCATTTCATATAAACATCCCTCCTTTAGGATAAGTTACTTCCAGCCAACTTAAAGAAAAGCCAAAATTCATCCATGTCCTTCCACTCATGCTCCCCCTTAACAACGTCTGTTGTAGTAACAAAACCTTTTTTTTATTACAACACGCTTCCTAAAGCTTTGTTATACAAAATCGCGATGCAACAATTCCCCCAATAAGGCAAAATTACAACAATTGCTCTTGTGCGGATTTCATTCCCCAAGCTCAATTACAATAAATACCATATTGGTTCGATTATAAGCCGCACTTTTTTCCCATCATTGAAGGCTTAAAACTCAAGGTGCGGCTTACAATTGAGTCCTTCAAGTGTTGGCACCTAAATTGACATAAAATAAAGAGGTATTCCCATTTGCCATTGGAATTCCCCCACAAGTTTGTCACAAAGGGGGCGGCTTGTAATCGGGCCAATAAGGTAATAGATAATATTCAAACATGTAATAGATAATATCAAGGAAACACTAATTATTGTTGTGCCACAAAATCAACAAGCTTTTTCAATTAAATGCGGTATACTTGGCTAAAAAAAAATAAAGGATACTCTACTAAAATTAGCTATGCTTTTGGAAACTTCTGTTTCTTGTAATGTGGTGTATTTTAAATTAGTGTTCATGTAATATTGTGTATTTTACAAAATTCTTTTGTTTACATATTGTTTATGAAATTATCAGTTTGGATTGTCTATTGTTCAGATTTTATTATAAAAAAATATGTAAAAAAATAAAGAACCAGTAAAACCTTCTTGCTGTCCATTATGGTCAATGTCCAAAATTATTATTACTTTTTTTTTTGGTTGTTGACCGAACATTTGCCTTGTTAATGTTAAAATACGTAGGTAATTTGCATTTGAATTTTAATTTTTTTAAAGCTAGTTGTTTCTCATAAGAAAGCATCTTCAAAGAGCTGCGACGAAGAGATGGTACACCTAGTAGGGAGAGTGCGGATGGAGGGAAGCCTTCTTTTCCAAGTATCTTAACAGTCGAAAGGTTGTAATAAAATAAACACAGCTGTTGAATAAACATCGTCGAGTGAGCCGTTAGACCCTCGCCTTTGTTTATGTTAGCAACGTATCTGCGAAAATTCTTCGCCTATCGGATAAAGTTCTCGTCGACGAGTAAAACAGGAAGAACCTTTTAAAAGAAGACGGCGCGAATACTGAGTGTTTTATTTAGATATTCTATTTTTTCAGAAAAATATTGCAGCAAGATTCGAGTGAAGTCTCCAGTCAAGCATTAAAAGTGAAAAGAAAAAAAAAAAAGTGATCTCTAATTTGAAGAGATGACTAATCGGGAATGACTGTGCGCGACTTTGAGTGCAATGGGGGCGGTTGTCATTCTCAACAAATCTGATAGACTAATTGGGTGTGAGAAGAAGTGTTGGCCAAACAGAAGGCTGAGTGACTAAATTACTGGGAAGGGAACGCAATATCTTCAAAGGAAGACGAAGCTGTGGCTCACTTTTCGTCTGGATTGGAAAAGGACAAAATAATCGTCGGTCTATTTTGGACGAAGGCGAGGTTGCAACCCCCCTGGTCGCCGCGCGACTCCCCCACATAGAATTGTTCCGCTTGTCTGCTTTTCTCTGTTTATTTCTCTCTCCGTTCATGGAACTCGGGAAATAGATTTAATGTCACAGGAGTAGAATTCCTCTATTTGAGGAATGCGCACAAATTTCAAGAGTCCATCCTTTTAGCCAAGAAAGGGCTTTTTATAATTCTTCTTTATAAATCATTAGATTATTTCATATCCGCGCATTCCTAAGTGACTCAAAAAACACGAAGATATGTTCTCCTAATCACAGAGTTCACTTTCATTTTTTTTTTATTCTTCTATAAAGGCGGATTGACAAGAATTTATCAAAGAATTTTTTGTGTAATATAAAAATAAACATGAGATAAAATTCTTTTTCCCTTTACTCATGCTGTTTTCAAAGTAAAACATTTTTAAAGCTGGAGAGCTGGAGTGTCAGCTTTTAAAAAACTTTTTTGAGGTACAGTACTTATTAAAGATAACTTTATGAAGAGTTCTGCAGAAGAAAGAGAACTTTATACATTCATTTTAATTTTTAAGTTTGAGAATTTAATTATTATATTTTGGTTCCTTCACGAAACCGTGATGGGGTCGAGGTGAACATCTCCCATCGGAAGGTATAAAAAAAATGCGCAAAGGTGAAAGGTGAACGGAAGGAAAGCCGGTCAGTTACGATTAGCATAGAGCGCGAAAAATGGACGGAAGTATGGTCTTTTTTAGATTTCAAAGTGCAGCATTTAAAAGTTTATTTTGAGAAGCTTCAAATTCATTTCAATATCACTCCATAGTTAGAGAACATCCGAAGAAGAGGGGGTTTTTTTCATTAGTAATGAAAGCAAAAGGCCAACATAAAAATTTACGGGTGAAAAACGCTGATACAATGGCAAGCTTTTATCAACATGTAAATTCCTTTCTTTTTATTGAAAAGGTTACAGCATTGAACCAAAAAATATTCAAGTTTATAAGGTTATTACTACATATACAGATAAACCTCGCAACGGACATTTTAATGAACGCGTATTGAGATTTGAATCTTCCAACATTTTTTAGCAGGGGCAATCTCTACTTTCGTCTCAAAATCGTTGAACCAATTAGAGCGAAGGTCAAAGCCACGTGCTCCTCTTCTGTCCCTCTTAAACGAAACGAGTTCATTCGTATAGCTGAAGATGTTTTCCCCTTTCTTCATTTTTCACACGTCGCTAGAACAGTCTTTCAATTGAAGAAATCCACAATTACCTCATTTTCTTCATCATAATGCCCTAAGTGTGGGAGCTTCATAAAAATTTTCTTAGAAACAAAGTCTTTGTTTTATAAGAATTACCAATAAAAGCGTTATCTTTAGACTACAAATAAGTGAAATTAGAAGAGATGTTTTTTTATAAAATATGAGGTAATTTCACTTCCTTTAGAAAAGCTGTCTGAAACTTTACACGATTTTTAAGGTGAACAAACGTGACAAGCCGTCAACCAGAAAACTCATACGAGAGGAAATTATTATAAAGAAGGAACTCTAGCTATTTTCATAATTAAATGTTTTGGCTTTCAATATAAAAATTAGTTATTTTTTTAACCTTACTTAAAGGGGGAGAAAAAAGGAAGTTACTTTTCCCAAGGAAGTTCCTTCGAATTTTTTATTTTTGGTAAAATTCTTGCCGTGAACTTAACGACTATTCATCCAGTTTTATTTAAAATTTGAAAAAATAAAAAATAAAAATAAAAATAATCGAACGATATGGAATACAAGGAAGTGACATTAATTATCCAACTTCATTAATCATACTTTGCCATTTATAACATGTATGTAATTAACATGTTAAACGTTAAGAGGTTCGTCTGCTTAGCTTTCGAGAATTGTAACAAATGAAGAATCGTTGTTATCTGTTTCAGTCTAACGTTATCACGTTATCATAAGAATGCTGACAGTCTATTAACTTTCTTTAATTTGAATGCGCAAATTCAGTGATAGACTTGTGGATAAACTTGCAAATATACAAAAATAAAAACAAATAAACATACTTTTAAATAAATTGAAGTGTTGGAATGGTAGGCCTCCAGGCCTCCCACTTTGACATCAAAATTTAATACTACTTGAAAGAGAGAGAAAGAGTTACATGATTTTCTTTAATAATTGACTATAGTTCAGCCCTCCTTAAAAAGTAAAGTCTTTGCTTATTTGAATATAATCACCAAGCATTTGCTAACATTAACGTTCCAGTTTTTAAAGATATTCAACTGGAAGATAAGATAAAATAATTTTATTTTATCTTATTTCTTCAAATTAAGAATACAAATAATTAATACAAATTAAAATAAAGCTGATATGTTATAGTGTGCATAAAGGGACATCCGGTCACCTTATATATCATATGACAAATATCAAGTATTAAAAATACAAATATAAAAATTAGTTTCAGTTTTCATTACATTTTTCAGTTAATAAAAATAAAATGAGATTTCTTTCTAAGAAAGATCTTTAAAAATTTATGATAAAATTGAGTTTAGTAATTTATGATAAAATTGAGTTTAGTAATTTATGATAAAATTGAGTTTAAAAATTGATAAAGATAAAATTGAGTTTAGTAAGAAATATTGTTAATGTCTCTTAGTTTCAATGGATAATTTTTCACAATCTCCAACTGCATCTGCATGTAATAATACATTTAATTTTCATCGCTTTGTTTTTTCCCAAAACGTTTTTAGAAGTCTAAATAGCCCAATGAGACAATTGTGGAAAATCTCATTTATGAAATTACCCAATTCAAATAAGTGCAGAAAAAGTCAGATGATAATTAAGAATATTGTCAATATTGTCTTCAAAGTAAATAATTAGTGAATCATTGCTGAGCCAAATCATTCATTGTTTACACATAAAAATTTCTTTACTATATAGTTCATTCACATTAAAAAAAAACCAACATGAATTGCTTATTTATTTGAATTTGCCCGCTATCTACCAGCTGCAAAGTTATTACTCCATTAAGTTTGTGTATTCAAATATTGAGAATAATTGAAAATTAAATACAAAATTCTTGGAAAAATTATGATCCCTTTATTTATTTAGCAATATGACCCCTTATCAGTGTTGCCATTTAAGTGCTTTTCATATCCAAATTAAATGCTTAGTTGTGTATTGTTTAGTTTTTATTATAACAGTATCCAACAATAAATATGATCATCAATTAAAAACTTTAACAAGACTATCAATATCGTTTTTAGCATTGTATTTCATTCAAAGTAAATAATTAGCTATATTTTGTTGAACCAGATCATTGTTGAATTAGTTCAAGTTCATTATTGCTACAGAGAGAGAGAGAGAGAGAGAGATACAAATAATTTTTTAATAATACAGTAAAAGCTCGTTATAACGAAGTTCAAGGGACCAAAGATTTTACTTCGCTGTATTCGAAGTTTATTATAACGAACCCCTCTCCTCATACATGTAAACTCCAACCCCCCTCCCCTAAGTTAACACGTTTCTGCATAATTATACGTATAACACTGGTCGACAAAAAAAAAAAATTTTGATTGTCAAGGGTATTTCGACAATTTCAGAACAATTTTTGTGTGCAGAAACCAAAAATGACATTGTTTTGTTCGATTGGCTTTATTTTTTGAGATACAGCCAAACCTCAAAAAACTGGCATTCAAAAAGCGGGCTCTTCGGGGTTCAAAGTATATGTCTGTGTTTATTGTTTTTGTTTATTTAGTACATACATTGTACTATTAAATCACTGTTCTGATATCATTTTTATTGATTTTGCAGGAAACATGAGTTATTCTCGTCGAAAGTGAAGTTGAATGATTCAACTTGAATCATTTGTGGAGTTGAAAACTAACATCACAACCTTTGTCAAAAAAAAAATATTTAGCCTATTTTGACGTGAAATTTGGGGACCAAGACAAGCTTTTGGCTCCATATAAATTGTGCAATTTTTCCAATATCTCATAAACTACAGCCAGTACAGTAAAACTGGTGTCATTTTTGAAATCAGAAATCCAAAGTTAAATAAGAAAAGTCATAAAACTGTTGACAATGAAACTTGTGTTGACCAGTGTAATTTGACACTTCATTTTACTGCACAGCAGCATAAAATTTAAAATAACATTATTTTACAACATTTATTTATAAATTTTGTTATTTACGTTCATGAATAGCGCAAATAACTTATATTTTTACAAATTACAGAATACTGTGTTCAAGTTGATTGTCTTGAGCTCTATGATAAAAGTAAGGTTGTGCAAAGTTGAGAAAAACTTCGTTATGGCTAATATTTTAGTTCGTTTTAAGAATACCCGGAATTTTTTGTTATAACAGGGTTCGTTATAATGTGCTTTTACACATTTTAACCATTGTTTACATTGTCGGAGCACGCGAACGTCATGTTGGCGCCGAGATTATTATTTAATAATTTAAAATGTTGGACATGGGCATATTTTTTAACATTCTTAAAAATAAAACCGCAATAACTCTCAAATGACTCATCAGAGCCCATCAAGTTTAAATAACAAAATATTCGCCTCAATGAAAGGAGTCCGTGCATGTAGTCGAATTTATTGCGTTTTGTTCGCTGGCATGGATGTTACAATCATTCCTTTATTTATAGAAAAAAAAATATTAATATCTCTTAAAAAGGCTGAACCAATTATCCTAAAATGTACGTCAAGGCATAATTTAAGGAACTCTCTATTTAAGAGTGTATTGATTTCGTTTGGTTCTGCTGTTTGCCATTTCGGAGGGGCTGCACAAAATTTGGTGGCATACTTCCGTACATATAAGAATTGCCACTCGTGCGTTAATATACGCAAAAATATTTTATTTCATGTATATTTCTTCAACCGAACATAATTTTCAACCAGAAAATTGGTTGATTTCAGTACTACAAATTGGCTATATTCACTATGCAGCTCAAATTTGAAAACTCCAAATAAAGTATGACCATTTAGTAAGCATAATTGAATCTTTCATTTCACAAAGAAATTTGAATATTGATATGCACGCTTTACTCAGAAACATTATTAATAAATCAGTTGTATTCAAAGATAAATGACCAAGATGTTTCATACAGTTGCCAAAATATTGGCAAGATATTTTTAGCTAATGTAATGATTTCCCAAATATTTTTGAAAATATTTCATTTCTTCTGTTTCCGCCACTTTAGCATTTGTTATAATAATAATAATAATAATAATAATAATAATAATAATAATAATTTTAAACATTTGCAAAATTTCAACATATCTTTTCGAATCATGAGGTTTTTAAGTTGATTTCAGTGAAAAAAAAAAAATTTGAGTTGGGGTGGACGAAAACATAGCCATTTGACTTTATATGACTTTTGGCGCGGAAATAAAAAAAGTTTCCCGCCAAAATTAATACAATGCGCGCGCGCTTATTTTTTTAACGTAAAAATGTGAAAAATGGATTAAAAAGTTTTATTTAAGAAAAAAAAAAAAGTTTTTTAATTAAAAATGGGTTAACATTTATTCTTCAGTTCTCCGCAATTACATAACGATGCGAGCCATTAACATTGGGCTGGACGGCAAAACTCAAAAAAATTTTCGCTCGGCGTCTCTTACGTTTAAAGGCAATTTTCGTTTTACTCGAAAAACTAAGTCGCTCAGCAATGCCGAGACTCTCGTTCTCAGCACGAGACACGCCCCTTCTTATTAAGTTCGCGGCCGACCCCCTCCCCCCTCTCCGTTTGCTTTCCACCCCGAAGCCCAACGAACGATCACGCGGGGCCAGCGCGCTAGTTCAACATACTTTGCGAAGATGGCGCTACGTAGTGAAAACTAAACACAGACACCTGCTCGCAGTGCGCAGCGAGTGTTACCTGCCGTACAACGAAATCAGCCACGGGACGTAAAGTGAGCGCTTGACAGAAGGGAAACAACAGAACAAGTGATTATCATCGGTTCGTATGATCAACAATCGGCACTTTGAAAGCGGTTGGTAGACAGCAAATACGTAAACGTGTACCTCAAACGATCGTAGGAGGGTGCGAGCGACGGAAAAAAAAAAAAAGCCAAGAGAAGACTGACTGGTCATGTCTTCCTTGGTCCGGGACTGGTGCTAGACTTCGAAACGTCCCGATTCACGGGGAACGGTTAGTTTTTGGGCGTGACCGAAAGTTTTAGGTAAGTTGTTTTACATTTCCACGTAGTAAAAAAACTTAAAGCGCAAAACGCTCTTTTTAGAACGAATTCAGACACTTCTTGTATGTAATTCATTCATCGTGCGCGTAGAAACAGTTGGAAAAAAATATAAGAAGTGTGCGCAAAAAAAACTCTGCGTCGCAATGTAATCGAATCCTTCCCTTTTGTATCCCATAATCTATATTTTGCTTCCAAATGAGCGTTCATTTAAATTCTCAAGACTTCGCATTACTTAAAAAAAAATGTTGTTGTTGTTGACATTAACTTATGTGCATCGTAGAAGGCAATCAGCGTTTAATTTTGAAATCGTCTTAATACGTGGCTTGAATCTGTGATGTTGCTTTATTTAGGAAAAGATCTTGTCACTCTTGCATGTGAAACTTACGCTTTGATGTCCCTTATTGAGCGACCCAGATGCGATGATAAACTGTCGCACCGAATTATTACTTAAAATCACAATAAAAGGAAATATGTAGCCGATCAGCTTACCTGAATACATTTCAACTTAAAATTTCATATCTTTTATACATATCTAGATTAGCTGCATTCGATGCAATTAAAAACAATGATAATCTATGCCACTTAACAAAGGGACGCTAAAGTAGAATATAGCATTTCTTATGCTCATAATCAGAACATCATTAAAGTCGTTTCAAATCACTTCAGATAAACTATACCTTATAAAAATCACTGATTTAAATTTTTTATGCGTTTTTAATAAGTTATAATAATATTCTTGATGAATATGGCTAATCCCGTTTTGAGTAACCTAACTACATAGAATAAAAATAGACTTCTTCCAGAGACTAAAGTGATTACCTAGTCTGGCCATTAATCTTTTTCAAATCTTTACTGCCCCAAGTAAAGAAGAGGGGAAGGAGAAGAGTGGCGAAGGCCACCCCAAGTAAAATTATAAGCCTTAAGAAAATCAGTCCACATATTTGAGATTTCAAAGTTTCAAATCCAATTATATCGAAGGGTAAATCTAATTTGGTGAGCATAACACTTTTAAAGGTATTATTTGCATATGTAATGATACGCTATATTACAACATTCCTACGTGATAGCACACCAGGATTTGCAATATTAACGTTTTAATTTTTGGAACGATAATACGTTTGTGTATGTTTACACGTTGGAATGTATTAATATAAGATTAATGACACTGATAACCTTTATCTGTCATTATGACTTCATAAAAAGGTATTTTGTTCTGATGTAAATACGTTTCTATTGTTACATTAAAACAATTTATCATTTTGTGTTGTAATATTATTCTAAAGGGTGTTACCGCATTGCATTCAGTCGGCTGAAAAAAATGTCACTGTGTTATTACGTGAATTTGATAGTAAACATTCCCTGTTGTTATAATAAATACAGGAAACAATTCATACCATCAATGAGAGCAATTGAGTTGATGCATTTTCTGTTTATGTCGAGTTGCACTTTACAGGAAATTTGTCTGCCACCGAAGTTTATGAATGTAATGGGCTTAGACTCCTCGAATTTTGCTGAAATATTAAAAAAACGAAAAATAGGATCTTGTAATTGCAGAACCTTCTCTACCTTTGGGGCCCAGAAAAGAAGGTTGAGAATGCTGTTATGAGATGAAGCTAAAAAGAAAAAAAAATCTCTCACCTTATGCTTGTTCTTGTGTGGCTAATTAGGTCAGGCTGACTTGTTTGACTCCTGAAATAATTAATGAGTTTACATGCTAATATTGAGCTCATACAAGCCGTGTGTGAGAAGAATATTTAAAGAAATATTTTCTGGCAATAGCAATTGAGAATATTAACAAACATAAAGGAAAAAAATTAATTAAAAGGAGAACTAAAATGATCTGTATTATTTTTCTAATTTTTAAAATCAGTCAGTTAAGATTTAAATATATTTTTTCAGAAAATCAACCATCGAAATTTTCTGTTGAGTTAGACATAAGTTATTGATAATTGTTGCATTTAACGTGATAAAATTTCCTGCACTTTTCCAACATTCAAATTAAGTTCACTGATAGTCTACTAAATACCTTACTGACATGTTGATAATTTTTGGAATGTTAAATCATTTTATTACATTTTGATAATAATCTGATATTAACTGAAAGTTACCATCTTTTCTTAGTAATTGTTTATCTTTAAAAATTGCCTTATACCTCAAATAAGAAGTCAATTTTGCTGATAGGAAATCGAGGGATCATTGAATAAGCTGATCTCAAAAATTTTCATTATCTCGAAATAATCATGAAATATTTTGGGCATATTCAAGGACAAAATGCAAATTTTATTTCTTACGTAAAAATTATTTATTTATCATCCACTTTGTACAAATTTACTTGAACTTTTGAACTGGATGCTTTCCACATGTTGATGTCACTGACCCACCAAATAGTCAACTTCATTTGCACTCGAAATGTGTTATCTACAAGCTTTATTTTTATACCTGCAAATTTACTTAACCTATTTGGATATAATTCATATAAATTCACTTGTTGATTAAAATGATTTTGCAAATTTTTTTTTTAGACGTTGGCTTTTTGACTTTTTTTTTGGAGCATAATATATATCCGTTTCGTTTTGTTTGGCTTTAATTAGATTTCAAAAGCTAGAAAAAATAAATTAAAAAAATAAATAATAAATATATTATCAAATCAGATGTCAAAAAAATATTCTTTGGCTATTTGATGATTCACTTTATTCCAAGCAGGATCAAATCGAGATTGTTAGATTCAATGACGATAATTTCAGATATTAGAGTGGTTAAAAAAATTAATTGATTTCTATCGAGATTTCTGAAACATTTCATGTAATGTTTAAAATGTGTTTATTTGTTATTAAAATCTAGAAGTACCAGCACCCATACAAGTAGCTAAGCTGTTTTCTTTTGTTAGGGAACCAAATGTGTAAACTTCCTGCTGAAGAAGTGCATCCAGTCTGTAGACATCTGAGTTGAAAGAAATACTGTCTGTGCACAAATTTATGATGAGAATCCTTTTAAGCTCTGTGCAACTTTTCGTGTTGTGAGGTCTTACCTAAGATCCAAGAGAAGAACTTAATTGTAGGATTGATAGTTGCAGTGCTTCTGCTTTGAAGTTTTCATAGTCTGCTGATTCTTGGTTATAATAAATATTTAGATCAGTTGATATGTGATAAATTAATTTTTCATTAAATTTTTGATTAGAATTGAAAAAAGTCACGGGATAAGTAGGTCCTTATAATTTTAATTTAGTATTTTTTAATTAAATAAAAGGAACCGTAACAAAACACTTAATTATTTTAATTGCATCTCGTAATTTTATTTAAAATCTTTGAATATTTTATTTTTAGTAATAGAAAAAAAAAATTACTGGTATTTGAAAAATTCATCTGTTGATTAAAAGAAACTTTCATAAATAATAAATGCGATGCATAACTTTGAAGAGAACGTATTGCCCCCTTTAAGTATAAAATTTATTTTCATGGAATATATTGATAAGATAAACTCAAATTTTTATTGAATTTGATAAAAAAAATTTCTCTCTTTCAATTTCATGAAGTCATAAAAGATTATTTTTGATAGATGGTTACCTTTCGTAATATCACTTACTTTTAAGAGTTATAAATTAGAATAAATTTGATTGGGCAATATGCGGATTAGGATATGGATTTATATTCTTTTTTTTTAAATGATACTCTTATTTTTTTTTTTTTTTTTTTTTTACCTACTTTTGAAAATTGGTAGGGAAGGTTCTCATATATGTTAGAGAAGTTAACTCTATAGCAACAGTTTAATCCCTCACCATGTAAATTTAATGAATTCATTTTCTCCTGTTGACTGTAGCATGCTATTTATGGATATGAATTCATTACTTATCCATTAATTTGAAGGTTCGAATTCCTGTCTGCTTTTTCATATGTTCTTATTGAGGAAAATATAGTAATATATAGAAAAAAATTTTTTTTCCCTTGGACGAGATAAAAATTCTGTGAACTATTGAGATTGCAAAGTTGCTTGTAGAGTTCCTTTAAGATTCGAGCTCATGAAATTAAGATTTTGAATAGATCCACTTCTGCACATGTTTATAGATTTATGATTCAGAATTTATGATTTAAAACTAAATAAATTTTAATTGGATTAAAGTTTAATGAACTTATGAATATGAATGCAGCTGCTGAATTGCTTCAAATTCTTTCTCATCTATGCATAAACAGGCCTGAAGCCAGTCTTTGAAGTTAAGACAGTATGTAGAAAAATAGAGAGAGAGAGAAAGAGAAGAGGGTGTACTCTCAAAAGGCTTTCAGTTTTTTAATTTCAAAAATAATATTCAGTGGACTGTGTAAAAAGTGTGAAGGGGTTTTACCGTGATGATAACAACAGTGGCGTCAATCAAAAATAAATTTGATATAGTAACCATAAATTTTATGAATTAATTTTATATTTTCATGGAAATAGGAATTAAATATGTTATTAGGCAGAAAAATGTTCCTGAAACATTTTTAAAACACATCAAGCCACATAAAAAAATGAATATATTTTTCATTTGAAGCCATAAATGAAACTTTTTAAGTAACTTAATATAATATTTTATTTTATAAATGATTATCTTGGTTATTTTATTTACAAATTAACATACTGTATAATGAAGTGATTATCTAGTATGGTTATATTTCATAACGTCTTCAGTTTGAAATCAATAGTGTGATAATCGTAATTAAAATGTTATAAGACAGTAATGATAAGGTGAATTATTATAATGCAGTAAGAAACAAGACAATATTAACAAGAGCATACAAAATCAGAACACACAAATGCCTCAACACACAAAAAATTCAACCAAAATACATCATAACCCACTTATTAAGAGCTCGCTTAGTGCGAATTTTTTACTTAATATAAGAATTTTTTCCGGCAGACCCCACCAATGAAATTTACATGTAAAATTGCTCTAATAATATGAACATAATTTTATGAAAATTCGGTTAATACCTTAAGACTTTTTCAATTTTTAAGTTTGAAAGATAGAATTTTTATTAATTATTTATTTTTTTACATCAGAAATGTTAATATCCCATTGTTCTGAGATTCTAATATCACATGTCTAGAAGGATAAAGCTTTTTTTTTTGTATCACTTGGTACAGTACATGGCAATGGGTGCCGGAAAGAAAAAGACTTTAGAATTGAAGAATGGAAGATTCTTCGAAGCAAAGCTGCATATATAGAACAGTTACCAATTATCTCATTTAAAGACTATGTAGAAGTCAACAACAACAACATAACATCAGATTCTTTAAATGACGATGAAATTGTGGAACTCTGTCAAGGCAGACAAAATGGAGAATCCAAAAATGACAGTGAAGATGAAGAGCACTTTGCCTGAGCCAGTGCCATCTTTAAAGTATGCGCATGTGGGTTTAGTAGATCTAAGAGCATATATATTGTCACAGAATGGTGGTCCCAGAAGAATTACAGAGTCGAATCACATTATTATGACCACCAGCTAATATCCTGAATAATCGCCTTTAGCGGCACCGAGAGCAGCTAGACAGCATGGGAGTGAGTCAATAAGATTCCGATAGGTTTCTACTGGTAGCTGTTCCCATGCAGACTGTAAAGTATCTGATAGCTGCAGAAGGGTTCGCGATGGTTGTTCCATAGCACACACAGGACGTTCGAGGTAATCCCAAAGGTTCTCGATTGGGTTGCGGTCTGGGGAATTAGAGGGCCAGGGTAATAATAATTAGGGGGTGGTTCACCTTCCTCAAACCACCCCCTAACAATTGTAGCCGTATGACACGTCGCATTGTCTGTTGCTGGAACGTACTATGCCCCTCTGGGAAGACAGTCGCCATGTATGGGTGTGCAATTATGGATAAATAACCGAATCGGTTGAGAGTGCCCACAGGTATCAGTGGGCCCAGACAATGCCACGATTTCACTCCTTACACCATGACGCTGTCGCCACCAGCCTGTATTCGTCTAACAATGGTTGCAGGATGCTTGTTCTCGGAGGTTTCTCACCTCACCTGCCAACGGCCATCACTTTTGTGGAGCAGAAATCGTGACTCATCGGGCAACATTTTTCCAGTCAGAAGTGGTCCAGTTTCTCTACTGTTGGGCAAATTGAAGCCGATTTTGGCGATGAACCTTCGTCAGCATGGGTGCGGTGACCATCTGTCTGCTGCAGAGGCCCATATGTAACAGGGTCCTCTGTACTGTGGTTTTAGAGACATGTCTGGTAGCACCCTTGTTGGTTTGAGCGGTAAGTTGGCCTTCACACACCTTCGCAGCCACCGTTCACCTCTCTCATCAATGGCACATGGTACTCCACAGTTCCCATACCCAGTGTTCTCCCCAGAAAATTTTATCAGGTGGGTGGAAGGATAAAATAGCCGGGCGGACAAAAATTAAAAACAAATAAAATATTATGCAGTGGTGTGCATTTTTTTGTGTATTCAGCCACCAAAATTAGCCAGCCGGAGAGCCCGTTCAAAAGGGCCTGCATACCGTTTATTCTGAACGGTCCCATTCCCAGTCAAGGTAGACTTTAACTACAGCAGCAAGAGAACAGTTCACAAACTGTGCAGTTTCTGAAATACTGCCACCCTTGGCCCGAAAGCCGATTATCATCCCTTTTTCCAGATCTGATAAATCACGTTTCTTACCCATTGCAGCAATGAGTGATATGTTTTTAACATAGTGGAAACCTACCTCATATTGTCATCTAACCAATTCCCAACACGTGACTTAGTTCCTCGGCTGAGCAACCCTGAAGACAAACACAGGGGGTGGTCATAATAATGTGACTCGACCCTGTATTTAAACCATTTTTATAAATGGTATGATTACTTGAATAAGAAACTTATTAAAATTGTGTGCAAAAATTGATAACCGATTATTTTCCACTTAATCGTGAATAAAAGTGTTTTTTAAAACAAAATTCTGTCTTTATTAAGTGTTTTCATTAGATCTTGGATATTGCGGAAATGGGATAATATGAAAAAATTCTTTGTTCCTGTGACTTTTGTAATAAGCGGGTTATGGTGTAAATCAACTAATACTGACTATGATAAAAAAACCTTGTCCCGCTTTGGAAATTTACAAAATTAACATTCCATTCATAAAATTTCAAAATATACAATCTATAAATGTTTTACTAAAGCCTTAAAAAAACTCTTGTAATTTGTTTACAATTCTTGATAAGATAATGTATTCACGGCAGGACAAGTGAACTGAATCCATTGTTGTGGCTGTTGTCACAAAATATTTTTGTAATTTTTAAACAAATGCCTCAGTTGTAAATATATATGGTTAAATTGTAAATATTACATTAAACTGTCCCATGTTAAATGCATAATCTTATCAAGAATTTTAAACAAATTTTAAGAGTTTATTTAAGGCTTTAGGAAAACATTTATAGATTGTATATTTTGAAATTTTATGAATGGTAAAGGTTTTTTATCATAGTCAGTAATTGAATAAATGTATATTAATTGATTTATTTTGGTTGAACTTTTTGTGTGTTGAGGCATTTGTGTGTTCTGATTTGGTAGGTTAACAAGAGCATATTTCCAAATTTAAGTATATATGTAATTTTACCATTTATATCTTGTTATCTTTAAAAGAGTTATACAATTTGTTTTTCTTGTCCAGTTAGTAGATCATTGGCAGTGACTACAATAAAAACAATTGTCTGGCCAAAAAAGTTATTGCTAAACCACCTTTAATTTGCAATTTTCCTTAATACAATGGAAATTTTTTGTTATTGAAGAGAGTGTTTATTACACAGCTGTTACTCGGAAGCAATGATTATTAATTGGGAATAAAGCGACGCTTTACATTAAATGGCTTCAGCATTTATGGGATATGTGAATCAAAAGTAAACAACAAATTAATTTTTAAATTTTGATAGCAATTCAATACTGCTTACAGAACCGTTATTTTAATTTCAATTAATAATCAATTAAAAGAATATTGTAATGTCTCAAATACATTGCCTCCCCCCATAAAATGATTATATAATTGAAGACAAGAAAATGCTACTAAACTGATCAAATATTATATAGTACTCAATGTGAAGTTATATTTTAGTGTGGATGAGTGTTATGGTCTGTATGAAAAATGGGAAAATATTTATTTTGGTTCATACAAAGAAAAATTCATTTAAATACGAGGCATATTTGGAAAATAAGGTTAAAACTCCTGATGGCGGACAAGTAATATTTTAGTGTGTACGTTGGCTATATAGGCCTTGACTATTAGCCTTCCATTTCCCTCTCGTGGCTGTTCCTCATTGCTACATGGAGTCTAGTTCGAGCAACACATGTTTACAATGACTGCGCTGATTCATAATCCTGCAAATGTGAAGTGTTGAGGCACTCTGGAACCTTGCAACACCTTCGAGAGCCATTCAAAAGAAACGAAAAGGAATGTTGACAAGTGGTGTCTGTTTGCTTCATGACAATACTCGGCCTCATACAGAGATTGCTACCAAAGGCCTTCTCAGAAGATACAAGTGGGAAGTTTTGGATTATCCGTCATTGCACCAAGTGATGTCCATTAGTTTCTTAACCTGAAGAAGCATCCTGTTGGACAATAGTTCCACGACGATGAAGAGATCAAGCACGAGTTTGAAATGTGGTACCTGCAGCAGGCACCAGAATTCTACGAGTTTTAATGGCAGCAATTATTTTGAAAAATAACCTTCGTATCATTTAATAAGGTGTAGTGGTCATTTTGTCAAAAACATTTTTTTGAAAAAATACTAGCCGTTGTATCCCACTTTCCAGACATGCTTTGTGTCTATACTCATAAATAAAAAAAGAAAAACGAAATTTTATAGTGAAAAATTAAAAAAAACAACCTTCTCAATTATAGCTAATTATAGTACAATCGAAAAGGAGGCCCTAGCTATCATTCTTGCAGTGAGGCACTTTAAACATAATTTTAGGTTTTCCTGCTAGGATCCTTTCAGATCATAAATCTTTATCGTTTATTAAAACTATGAAAGGGATTTTTTAAAATGAAAAAACAAAACTTATCAAATACAAAAGTTCGCAGAAATGTATTTAACCGTAGCATAAACAAAAAGTCGTCAGTTCAGCTTCAATAATGATGCTACTACCACAGGACTCCTTTAAAGGCTACGAAGAAAGCACTTCGTATTAAGGCATTCAAGACTCTCATTTATCTTTGTTTTCAAAGTTTTCAAATATTTGTGGCCTCAGTTAAAATTTCAGTAGAATGACAAAAAACATTGGACTTGCACTCCAGAAACATATTTTTTAAAGACTGCAATTTGTTTGCAGTTGTTGCAATCCCTGTGCTCAAATGCAATCTTCTACACACGAACAAATACCATTAATAAATATAATTAATTGTGGAGAAGTAAACTCTTTTTATATTGCTCATTTATCACTATGGGTCATTAAATTAATTATAAAAATTTGAATATGCATTTTATGAATATATAGCTATAGCATATGGGAAACTTGGAATGATATTTACAACATGTACAGTGAAACCTCAACTAACAAGTTTAATTCGTTCCATGGCCAAGCTCGTAAGTCAATTTGCTCGTATATCAAATCAATTTTCCCCATTCAAAGTAATTAAAACATCATTAATCCGTTCCATCCTCCCAAAAAACCACCCAAATTTTTTGTTATGTGCTTTTAAATATCGTATAAAATACAGTACACAATACGTATAATAAAACATTAAAACAAATGAACTGTAGTAAAATTACGTACTGTAGCTATTACTCGTTGTCATCCTCATTGATTTATGCCTTTTTGCCATGCTTTTCTCGCTTTCCGCAGGCATTTTATAAACTTCTCCAGGGAGGTTTGTTTCTTCCTCCCTTTCAGAATTGTTCGGAAATGAGTTAAGCAAATGTTATTAAATAGCGCCGACGCACGTCCAGTGGCAATTTTTTCTTGCTTGATGTATGGCAATCGCTGCGCCAGCATCTGAAGCTCGCTTGTAACTCGGATTTTTGGTCGCAAGTCAAAGCAAAAATTTGACCGAGCGACGGCTCGTAACTTGAAAAACTCGTACATCGGGGCACTCGTAAGTCGAGGTATCACTATATTAACATTCCCATTACATGCTGAAAGAAATTCTGGAAGGAAAAAAAATAAGATATCGAGGATGGGATTTGAACCCAAGCCTGCAAAATGACATTCCCACAGCTATAGCCAACAATGACCGTACAACTGCACCATGGCTTGGCCGATAGGGTGGCGCTATGATTGACGGCAGGCCACATTTGCTCCGCATTGTTTCAAAACCTAATAATGGAGGTGGATGACCATTATATTTCTATAGATCTTGATAATAGCATTCAATAGTAATAAGCAGCACCTCCAAATTGCTACAAAGGTTGTTTTTTTTCGGCAGCCTACATTTCACCAACGACGAAGAACTGAAAACTGCCTCACAACCACAGACTTCTATGAAGTGGACATGCAGAAGCTCATTGAGCGATATGACTAAGTGCTTAAATAAACTTGGAAACTATGTAGAAAAATAGTTAAAAGTATGTAGAATCTAGTAAATTTTGAAAATATATATAGTAGTTTTGTTTTTATTACAAAACAGACCTTACTTTAAAAACAATCCTGGTATAAAGCAGTGATCAGGCCTGATGAAAGTTCAGGCAGTGCAACTGCAGAATTAGGCCAGAAAAACAATGCCAAGTCCAATTGGAAATGGTGGAACGAAGACAAATGCTAAAAACAGTGACAGGCCTGAAAACAGGGCCAGATTTACACATCTGTGCACTCTAGGCCAAAACACATAATTTCACCCTAGGTCATGTAATTCTATGCCCTAGGCACATACTTTTCAATGTAATATGACTGCTGTGCCCTAAGTCATGGCCTAGTTGGCCTTATGGGAAATCCAACTCTGCCTGAAAATCACATACCGTAAAATCTTGAATACACGCCCGGGCATCTATTTGTTTCAATGGTCCGGACCCCCCCCCCCCCGGCGATTAATCGAGACCCGGCGTTTATTTGAGAACCGACGTTAAGGGCTATTTCCAATAACAGGGTGTCTAATGGGGTGTCCCAAAACACTTGCGTAAAATTCCCCGACTTTTTTTCCCGATTGATCATGTAATTTTCACTGACCAATTTTTTGTTTCAATTTTGCATTTTTTTTTTTGCTGATTTTGTAAAATTCCTTTGAATTTTCCCAGTTACAAAAAATTCCCTGACTTTTCACGGTTTTTTTCCTTTGAAATACTGAATGGCTTTTAGTTTGAATGCTACATCGTATGACTTTCTTTTCCCGGATTCCATGTTCACCTGCACATTTAGTTAACCACTGAGCATAAGAAGTACTTAAAATAAATAAAATAAAATAAATGAATTAACAAAACACAAATAACAAGAAGAATAACAACCTTGATAACGACGAGCTTCGTGTCCAAATGATTACCCTACCTGTGAGAAGTTTAAAATGAGACCCTACGAACGAGAACTTCTTTATATGCAGAAACAGCAAGGGTAAGAGAGCATGGGATTGGTCGAAATTAGAATGGGTTAAATGAAGTGGCTAATGAGAAGGCATACACATGAAAAGACGTTTAATAATCTGAAAGTGAGGAAAAACGCTGGAATTTATATTGATGACCCGAAAAAGACCCAGCGTTTATTTGAGACCTGGTGTGTATTTGAATACCCGTTATGTATTAAAGATTTTACGGTATGTTCCAACCTTCTGAGTTGGCACCATCTGGTTTCCGATCAAAATTGAAAGGGAATCTGAAAGGTCACCGTATTTCATCTGATGCCAAAGTTGAATTCACCATGCTCAAATGAATCAAAAGCAAACCACAAACTTTTTTCATGATGGAATGAAAAAGTTAATACCGCATTTGGAACAATATGTGGCGGTAAATGGTGACTGTTGAAAAAATAAGGTTGTAATGTCAAAGAGAAATAAATTTCCTTCATTTTGTTACAATGTTCATTATTTCATTTTGTCAGAAACACATCACTTTGTATAGTGTTTTTGAAATGAACAGTTGCTATATATAATCTTGCAGTAAGAAGGCATTTATGCTTGTTGCTTTACCAAAAAAATCCAATTAAAATTAATAAAATTAATAATTAATGAAATTAATAAAAAGAATGAACTCTATTAATCTTAACTTATTCTTTTACAGTAAGTTTATAGCTATGATGATTTCCGTTTTCCATATTGCTTAAAGAACTGTGTCACATTCTTTTCTTTCCAATCTAATGCTTTGAACAGCTCAATCTATGGATGGAATGTGCCCTTGAAAATTCGAAGTTGCACTCTACTGATAGATCCAATTCCTGAATATCCTTGAAAGGCTGTTCAATCAGTGAAACACATTTTTCAAGTTTTGTTATGGTAAATGGCAAAATTTTCAATGTGGCTTCCTTTGGTGTCATCATCATCATCATCATCATCATCATCATCATCATCATCATCATCATCATCATCATATTCTTCATTCTCTTTGGCCCTCTTTAGCCAAAACATCAAGCATCTCTAACTTCATGAAGCTGTTGCCACCACTTCCTCGCTAATTCATCATAGATTGCATATTTTCTTTTTTTATGCATCATCACCTTCAAAGTCTTTCATTATGGTGTTACACAGGAGAGCTAGGTTTTTTATTGTAGATGGTACCGTATTTATTCTACTATAGTGCGAAAAATTTTTGCCTAAAAAAACCACCCAAATTTGTGGGACCGTATAATACAAGAGTATAATATTAGCGATGCAACGATTAAAGGCGGCCATAGGGGGGGGGGGGGGCAGTTGCATTTTGTCCTAATGAACTTCAGACGAAATTAGCATATAATATACATCAAAGAGCTTTAATTATCCTGTATATACAATGTACAGTTCATTATATAGCAAATTAATTAACTTTTTATTTGAATTTCCCATCAGCAAAAACAAATAAGAAATGATTTCTCAATATGAATGGCAACTTCAATATCGCTTGGAAGTCCTGATGAAATTCCGTCCATGCTATTTATATCATTTAGTGTTATTATTAAGAAAATTATCTCGTATTAAATAAAATCATAATTGAAATAAAATTATTTAAATGTAGATGTCTCATTAATATTTATTGATGTTAAACCAAAAGCTTTTACTAAATGCACACTTCAAAACGCGTCAATTTTCCCCAAACTTAAATTGCTCTTGTCATTATTCAAAATTAAATACTTCAAAATGTAAAGTTACATGTAAAGATTTTTTTTGTTTTTTATTTTCCATTAAAATTGGAGTTTTTTTCTGTATAGTCTTGCATATTTTATTTCTTGCGACAAGTCAAAAATGAGGACCGCATTATACACGAGGATAAAATTTTTACTGTTTTTTTGGGCTCTGAAAGTGGAATCGCATTATACAAGATGCGCATTATAGTAGAATAAATACGGTAAACATTTTCCCAGGCTATTTTTCATTAGTATCATGAAATAGATTACACTTTTGAAACCAAATATAAATGAACATGTCAATGTGGAATCTGCAGATAATGAGAATTGACTGTATTTAACATATAAATGAGAAAATAGTATTTTAAGCTTAATGTTTATTTTGATTGTCAATGTATTAATACAGTCGTACACATGGTCCATGTTGTATAGATAATTAACAAGATAAAGGTTCTATGGTGCAACAAATGTTTTAATGCATAAGATACGTGTTTCGATTATAAACCCATCTTCAGTCTGATTAGTGGATGTTAGTTCCGTAATTTATATGAAGGAGTCCTTCCTCCTCAAGTGATTAGTCGTAGAATGTTCCAATCATATGGGAGGAAGGTTACAAAAATAGGTACATATTTGGAATCCATCTCTCACATATAGGCTTACATATTTGGGTTAAATTGGGAGATCGAGGTGGAAACTCCGTAGCACCTCCTCTTCGTCCTATCCATTTGTGATTGAATGTGTGATCGGAGTCTTGTTATTGTTACCCTTGTTGGCGGTGGTGTACGAAATTGAATCCTCCGACGTTGTTGAACCTCAATGATCGGTTAATAATCCAGATTTTTTAAATTATTGTTTTATCAAATATTCATTTCTCTGTAAACACTTATTATTTTCTCATGTTTAATCTTTTGAACATTACCATTACGTCATCACTTGTATACTTTCCTGTAACCTCAGGATTGGATTATCCTCAACCAATCATTTCGAGATGAAATACTCTTTATCCGCGTATAAGTCATTGTAACTGCCTTTCACATCCTTGGATTATCAACCAGTGAGAGATGAGCCCCTAATCTGTACCTATTTTTGTAACTTTTCTGCCACATGATCGGAACGTTCTACAACCAATCACTTAAGGAGGAAGCATCTCTCCTTCATATAAATTACGGCACTAACGTCCGCTAATCAGACTGAAAATAGTTTATAATCGAAATATGTATCTTATGCATTAAAACGTTTGTTGCACCATAGAACCTTTACCTTGTTAATTGTCAACATATTTAATAAAATGTTGCAAACAATCAAAGAAGGAGCTTTAGCTGCAACAAAGTGATCATCATGTGCTAGTGCCCATATCAACAGTGCCTAAAAGATAAAAAGTAAATAGCAGTGTATTCATTTTTGATGAATGCCGTTATCTATCTAGTCATTACTGCACTGTTTTAGCACATGAAAACAATTGGAAGGGGTCCACGAAAAAGCCTGAAAAGTTGATACAGCTGAGATAAGATCTTGATGATCATATTTCTGAAAACAGAATTTGAAAAAGTTAATCTATTTTCAAGTTTTCGAAAAAACGACAGACGACCAGATAAACGACAGACCAAGCGTGTATTCTTTTAGTTAGCTTTTTCCTAATAAATGAAAGAAAAATAAAAACGTGAAAAATTGATTGAATAAAACCAGATTTAATCACAGTAATATAATTGCTGTTTACAATAAAATAAAATCTTGTTTTTATTTAATCAAGTTTTCGTAGTTGGGGTTCTATTTCTTTTTTGTCTATTGACATTAATTGCACTTCACCATTTTACTTTAAACCCTTTTCATTCACTTTTTGTAATTATTTTGTTCTTTTTCCATTCTAAATAGGAATCCCATTATGTGTAGCTAGCAGTAATCACAATGTCCCAACGTGAAGACACATTGAAATTTGAGACGGGGCGCATTAAGGCCCTGCAGGAGGAACGTCTTCACATACAGAAGAAAACTTTCACAAAATGGATGAATTCATTTCTAGCAAAGGTAACAATGAAGAAGTTCATTTACATTTTCATCTTTTTCTGAAGGTTTTATTTAAGGTAACATATAAAGACCCCATAAAGCCTTCACAAGTATGTTTGAGTTACATCCAATCCAGTTGTAATGTAACCAGGGCTGTACCCAGAATTTTTTTTCGGGGGTGGGGTGGGCTGAGGGGGGCTGGCCCAATCCTGCTTGTGGAGGGGGGGGTCCCCCATGTAACTGATTTAGTTGACACGATGGTCAATTTCAGGGAGGGGGGGCAGCCCCCACTGGCCCCCCCCCCCCGGGGATGGCCCGGAATGTAACCCTATTGTAACTTGAGGTGCATCTGTAATACATTATGACTTCATCTTTAAAGAGAAATTTTCATTGCCTTACATGATTGAAGATGACTTTCTTAATTTTTTCAGGGAAAGAAAGCTAGCTTGCTTGTTAATTTTTTTAGATTATAAAAACAGAAAAGAGAGAAAGTGTCTAATAAAGGTAATAAACAAATTTGTTGAAAGCTGAGGCATTTCGACATAATCACTATCATCACAGTTATAAACATTTAAAGCCTGATTTCGTATTGCCTTTACTGCCCCAGTGGTGATTACGCTAAAAACAAATCCTGATAACCGTATTGCCTTTATTAGACCCTTTCTCTCTTTTCAGTATTCCTCACCAAACATAGTCTATATTTGACATTTATAAATATAGTTGAACTCCGTTAATACGCTTTTCATGGAACTGGGCATTTTTATCGTATTGTCCGAGAATGAAAACGACTCACTGAAAGCCCAAAAGTGCTGTGTTATAGAATAAGCTTGAAACTATTGTATCTCTCTTTTCTATTCTTTTTTACCCTTTGATGTCAAATATATGATAACGTTCATTGGATCTATAGTATTTGAGAATTCAGCCTAGCAGGGGAATGGCCTACTTTTTCCTAGCTTGGATCCCAAGCTGTTATTAAAGCGGCAAACACAAACATCCATGCCGTAAGGTGATTGAACCCGTGACTCGATGGTTTTGAGAGTGACAAGGTTTGAGCCTATTGTATATTACGTATAATCTTTATGCATTTATTTTTTTTTTATCTTGGTGGGGGGGGGGGGCATTCCGTTATTGAAGCCTACATAATCAGTATTGCTAACTCAAAAAATTTTTTCCACCAATCCAAGCTAAAAATCCGAGGCAAAATCTGCTCAATTATATGAGGCATCTCATAGATAAAAAATAAATATATACTAGAGATGAATCTCCAAACATCAGGTAATGATTTTTTCATTGAAAAAAATCATATACGAGGTATGTTTTTTAAGTAAGTGCCATTTTGAGAAAAGCGAGTTCACTGTGGATAGTGACGTAATAAAGACACAAACCTCTTGTCTTCAAAGATTTATTAAGCGAATACTATAGATCCAATCAAGCGAATCAGACAAGAATTGATTCATTCAAAATGAAATTTCGTACTTTAGCTCACAGAACAAGTACCCACTTGCATGCATCCATCGACATGCATTGAAACTATTTCAGTAAAACAGCTCCAATTCGGAAAATTTTGGATCACACCTTATACCAGGTGATCCAAAAGTGTGTTACATTTTTTCATGAAAATAATAATTGTTTTGCCGTGACGAATGGTACTCATATGCTGTCGAATGGTACACATGTGCTGGACACATTGAATCCATAACCGATGTATCATAAAACACAAATTGTTATCGAAGAATTGTTATACAAAGTTTCATGAAAAAATGTAAATAGTTGGATCACCTGGTATTTACATAAAAATAGCTTTCACTGGAACAGGACCAAGAGAAATAAAACATATAAAATGGGATATTGTATTAAACGAGATCATAATAACGAGGTTTGACTAATATGTGTAAATAATTAACATTTTTTTTTTTTTTTTTTTTTTTTATTCTTAGGCACGTATGGAAGTTGATGATCTATTTCTTGATTTGGCTGATGGGAAAAAATTACTTAAATTATTAGAAATTATATCTGGTGAAAAATTAGGGAAACCTAATAATGGCAAAATGAGAGTTCATAAAATAGAAAATGTCAACAAGAGTTTAGCATTTTTGCATACAAAAGTAAGTTGGATAATTATTTTTTAATATTTCATTGAATATTGAATATTATTTTTAATTAAGTTTACTTGTTCTATAAAAAATCCATTGGCAAAAAAAATTCATTATTTGGCATAATCTGTAAGAAATTTCTGCTTATTAATATACCCATACCTCATTATACGTACGCTCGTTATACGTACTTTTCGATTTACGTACTTTTCAAATTATGGCACTAATTTGTTTTACGTATCCAATATTTCGTCATACGACCAATGATATTAAATAAAGAGTAGAATGGAAATACACTGATCATCAGCGCCACTACTATGAATTCAACTATCAATTAGCTTCAAACATGGCGTCGTTATTTCCACTCTAATAAATTAATCTCGTTGCACACGACGCATGCGCCACACGCTATACTTTGTTTGTTGAAATTAAATGCTGAATTGTAAGCACAGTTAGCGCCTATGAATTAGACTCTATTTTCGTTATATATTATTATATTTATGAAGAAATAAAAATAATAAACTAAAGACTATAAAAAATATATACTTCTGTGCTGTATTATTTCATAAAAAAATTGAAACAGATTCAATTTAATTTGTATATGTTTGTATCAAAATTATTGTTGGGTATTGTCAAAGCGTCATCAAGGAAATTTATTTTTAAAATAGTACAGTAGTGACCTCTGATGAGAGCTACATAATAAAACGTCTCACATTTTTTCATTGCCTCGATTTTACTGACCCTGAAAAGTACGTATTCGTTATACGGATATTCGAGTTACGTACCAAGTTTTTGGAACCAATCAGTACGTATAACGAGGTATAGGTATATGGAAAACATTATCTAGCAATAATTAAGCAACTACATAGAGGGTTGCCAAATGAAAGTGAGATTCTTGTATTAGCATCATTGTTTAAATAACCACAGCTTTTGCATTTGTGCCAAAGCAAGCAGTTATCGCCGGAAAGTGTACCATTTTTCTAGAGTCATGACATGGATTTATACAGATGGATTCATTGCACAACCATTCAATTTTTGATGACAGAAGGTGTTAGTGGAACCAAAATTTTCCATCTCATGAAGGATGTACAGGAATGAATTTCTCATGGTATACAGCATTCAGATGGTGTAGTGAATTTCATATTGAACATGAAGGCCAATTTCTGAAAGTCATCATTATGGAATCAATTACTGCCATGGATAACCTTGCGAGGAATAATCACCCACGGAATTGTGAAATACTGTCTGTGAATAAGGGAACTGTTAACACCATTCTCCATTGGCAATTGGAATACAACAAGGTTTGTGTGCAATAGGCTTGATTAAGAGTAGTCATATGAGCGTTTGCTTGGAGCATCTGTTTGTTTATCATGAAGAAGGGGGAAGGTTTCTTCACATTATTGTTGCCACAGATAAAATTTGGTGCCACCGAATAGCCACACAACAGATGAGAATGTAATGCCAGCATCCCAGCACTCCATGCCTGATCAAAATTCATTCTTCCATATGTATGAGCTGGAAAAGTGATGCTTACAGTTTTCTTCGACAAAATGGCCCATTGCTTTTGGATTGGCTAGATATAGATCATACAGTCACTGCAACCATATTCCAGGAAGTTACAAAGGTCATTCAGAGTAAGCAACCTAGTAACTTGTTATTATAACACTGGGGTTATTCTTTTGCACAACAATGCATGCCTGCATGTGGCAACAGCGTTCCAAGATTTCGTGTGGTGCTTCTGCTGGGAGGTCATTGACTATCCCTGCTATAGCCCTGAGTTGCCACCCTTTGTAGGGCTTCTGGTTTGCTAATGATGCTGAGGTTTGGGATGCTGTTGAAGGATGATCCACAGTCAACTACAGATGTTCTTCATTCAGGATCTCTATATAATAGTGATGTGGAGGGACATTTATTCAGACTGACAAGGTAGCTATGCGTAATGGATATATTTATTTATTTATTTTATGAATTTGGATCCAATACATCTATCCAGGGCCTATATGGCCAGAAGCCGACGAGTTGGGTCCCTGGATGGACAACTGCTGTATGATGGTCGCAGCAGCCGGTGGGAGGGGGGGGGGTGAGATTGTCTATCACTGATGGTCGCCCATCTAGTGACTAGCCATGCCTGATGTTGCTTAACTTCACAGAAGCTGTGTTTAGTGAAAGCCCACCAGGCCACGGCCTCCCCCGTGTATAGTCCATGTATTACTTTTACTTCCAATGATTTACGAAGCCTGTCCGAAAAGTATCCAGATTGAGGCTCCAAAAAAAAGTAGAACTTGCTGCACCTTTTTCCTATCCGGATCGTGTGACAACATTTCTGCTGATGATGTAATTAAATTTGCAACTGTTAAGAGTGCCGTGTGCAATTGTTGTAACACGCTAAAGCAGAATGTTTTTCTTTTCTCGTCACATGATGAAAATGACAGAAACGACATTGCATCAAATTTTGTTTTAAAAATCGGTAAAACTGCAACAGAGTGTTGTGAATTGCTAAAACAAGCATTCAGCAATGATGTGGGCTTCTGGAGATTGGATGCTGCACCACGACAACGCTCCAGTACACAAAGTGCACATCGTGCAGCAATTCTTGACAAAACACCACATCGCTCAGGTCTGGCAAGCCTCCCTTCTCACCTGACCTAGCTCCGTGCGACTTCTTCGCATTTCTGAAGATCAAGAAAGCGCTCAAAGGACGGAGATTCGAGGATGTGGATGTGACAACAGAAAATATGACGGCGGAGCTGCTTGCCATTCCAAAGGAGGCATTCCGTACTTGTTTTGACTAATGGCAGCAACTTATTTTGAAGGTGTCTAAACCTTCATGTGAGTTTGAAACGTATTTTTTTTGGTAGCCTCAATCCGGATACTTTCCAGACCGGCCTCGTATTGTGGTAACTGGTGAAAGGATGTAATTAAAAAAAGTATGTGAATCCCTGGAGGCTGTAATCAATATCCCATAAAAAAAGATTAGAAAGCTCTGTTTAATGAATTTTAGGTCATCTCCATTGTTCATGTACACTTTCTCAAATTTTAAAAAATGCTTTCTTTACCCTATTATCTAGGTACGATTGGAGAGCATAGGTGCTGAAGATATTGTTGACGGGAATCCCCGACTTATTTTAGGATTAATATGGACTATAATTCTCAGATTTCAAATACAAGAAATAGAAATTGATGTGGTAATTAACTTATTTCTTAGTAGAATGTAATTTGCTCTTATATTCAGTGTAAATATTATTTGAGCTCTCACTAAGCCCACCCAGTTGCGGTTTTAATTTCATAGTTTTATTATTTATTCATGAGAGACTACTTGTGTTTCTCCTCTTATACAAAATAAGGAAAATTTGAGCTTTTAAATTTAAAAAAGATTCAATAAAGGACTTTCTGAAACTTCCTGCAATTCTTCTTATAGTTCACCACTGTTTATAAATAATATTACCTCCTTCTAGGCGATGATTCAATAATGTACTAATACTGTGCTTAAGGAAGTGGATATGTTCTCTAA
>JAHWFO010003238.1:127330-171124 GCA_023313115.1 Rhysida immarginata
CAAGTGAGAACTTCTACGAAATAAAACACAAAATAAAGGACATTTTACGTTTTTTTAATGTTTGTGATTTGCAAATGTATGTTTCATTATTCAAAATTTCATAGCCCGAGAATTTGTTAAGTGAAGTTAATGGTGAAACTTATCATTTTGTGAGCATCACTATTAAAATTTTAATACAAGGTCTTGTAGGTGCACTCTTATAGAAAACTTTATTTGAATGTATTACGGAGGGTTTAGCTCGGTTGACTTTGGGCCATTCCCATTTCTGTAGGTGAGAAGACAGTTAAACTCACCTGCGTGTTCCGTGTATGTTTGCGATTTGAGTCTATGAATACATAAGCAGAATTTCAATGTATTCAATAATGGCGTCTAAAATTGTGGACTTATGGCAAGGGTACATCATTTGACTTTCCGATGACAAGTACAGTCAATCAATGATGCTGGAAGCATGTAAAAAAAAAAAAGGGTCTGTCCATCAGCAAGTCGTATTATCCAACTACACAAAAATGGATTCCCACCTGAAGCCCAAGCTTCAAAAAAACTGAACCCAGAAGCTTCCATTAAACGTGTCAAAGCAGCAGTCACCAAAGAAAACCCCCAAACCCAAAGGAGCATTGCCAGCCACATAGGGACTTCCAAAGGCACCATCTGGCGCATCATCCACAACAACCTAGCATTAGAATGGCATCATAAAGCAAGAGGACGCGTATTGAGAGAAGGGCACATCAGGGAGATGTTCTCCAACGCGTTTCAGTCCCTTTTATTTTTATTTTAGTCACCAAATGTGTCATACCTTTTAGTGCTGTCCCTGTGAAGTCGCCAGATGCCTCGCCAATGGATTTCTGCGGCTTTGATCTCTTAAAACGAGGTCTTGCTTTCAGGCACCCCACCACTGTTGAAGGCCTTTGGAAAGTTTGTCAGGAGGTGTGGGCTAACATTCCACGTCCAGCGCTGTGCCTTAGCCTTCTGCAATGAAAACTGCGATGCGATCCATGTCTAATGTCTCCTAATTTATTTTTGAAAACTATTGATCCTAGAAAGCTGAAACTCCCGTCATTTGTCCACATAGTCAACCTCTAGCCGTACACATTTTTCACAATGCTGACGTCACGATTGCATTGCCGCTGCAAACACTTCTATAGTGGTCTGTTTTGCTTACTGAAAAGCCGCTTGATGAGCAGAAGCTTTATTCCGTTCTTGTAGAAGCGATTTTCCAGTAGACAAAACTGGTTCCTAAAGAAGCATTTGTGGCAGCCTACCAATCATGGTGTCAGCATTGTGAAAAATGTCTACAGGTAAAGGTTGACTATGTGGACAAATCACGGGAGTTTCAGCTTTCTAGGGTCAATAGTTTTTCACAAATAAATTAGGAGACCTTAGAACTTGAACGCACCTCATATATATATATATTCAATCTGAAATGAACATATGATATGGTTCTTCCCTCAAATGAAAAACAGAAATAAGGATATTCATACAACTAAAGCAAAGAATTATTTATTAAATATTATTTTCTTCTCCTGTGTAGTTCAATTTACTAATTAAGAGTGAAATGAGCAAGTTTTGCCTACAGGGACCAATTGCATTATCAGAGTAACTCAAAAGAACATTACAAATTTTTATTAAAAGAAATTTATACTGACGTTAATGTCACAACTGTTTAAATTGCATGTTGTCTATCACTCATCTGATGATGTTCTATAAAAAAGGAAAAATATGAGACTGGGCTTAGGGACACCCAACTTATTAATCTATATCTCCTTAATTGTTTACTACAGATCATAGATATTTGGACACATTTTCCAGTCATAATAGTAATATTTTTTTTTAAATGATTTCATAATAGGATGAAGAAAATGAGAGCAGTGAAAAGAAATCTGCTAAAGATGCTCTTTTGCTTTGGTGCCAAAGGAAGACGGCAGGGTAAATAACTACATTTACTTAAGAATTTTGTCATCGCGTTTGTTAGATTTTTAATTTTTATTAATTAACTTAAATTACCGTTTACAGATGTTTTGAGGAATGTAACATTTCAGTTTAAGAGTTTTAAAATTTAAAGGAGTGGTTATTTTTAAAAAAAATTAATAATCATAACGGCTTTTTCAGCTATATTAAAATACTTCTAACATAACAGGGTTATTCATAATTCTCTCGAGGATTTGCAACTCTGTGGTATGGTGGCTAGGACAGGCATAGTAGAGGAAGAATATTTACAGATAGAGAAACTCCAAGTTTGTGTCAAACTTTATAGATGTTTGATGCGTGCACCTTTGTTGATGAAGCAAGATTTCATATTCATATTGCCCCTATACACACATTTGCATGGATCTGCCTGGCTTGTTTTTCTTCAGATGCAGAAAAATATTGCAGCCCATGCCTTGTCTTTCCTAATGAATTACATCATCTTTGGAATGATTCAGTAACAAGCACAATATATACCACTGGTTAAACTGGTTTTGGCATTCATTACAAAAATATGGCTACACAATACCATTCCTGTCTCGATGCTGCACTCTGATTTCATGGTGATTTATGACTGACCCTGTTATTGAGAATGAAGTATGGTTAAGTGTAATAACACTTGAAAAAGGTTTTATAAAATGTTTATTGATATTAGGGGTGGGTAGTATTTTTTCATTTATAGATAATGAAATGATACTTTCGTATTTCAGGTATAATGGAGTTAACATTCAGGATTTCACAGGAAGTTGGAGGAGTGGGTTAGGATTTAATGCTTTAATACACTCACACCGACCGGATTTAATCAATTATGAAGCGCTCGATCCTTATCATCATATAGACAATCTTAATAATGCCTTTGATATTGCTCAACGAGAATTAGGAATTGCCAAATTATTAGATGCTGAAGGTTTGTTACATAAATTACATACAACTGTTTTACTTGTGGTTTACATTTTTTTTGCAAAATCGATTGTTTATTGACACTTAAAAAGTTGTAAATTACTGTATAAAATATGACGTATATTCACAAATATACCCTGTACCCTTGTATACCCCTTAACCCCTCCCACTGATGTAAAAAAAATGTATAACCCGCAGGGTATATTTGCAAACAGATGGTAATTAGCTTCAAATTTTTATTTTAAATGGTTTCCATGATTAATTTTATCCAACTCTTACATGTAGGGTGGCTTTACAATTGAGCAAAAGAAAAAAAATGATTTGATTCTGTATTGTTATACAACTTTTTTTTTCTTTATATTTCAAACAGATGTTGATACTAATAAACCTGACGAAAAATCCGTGATTACTTATGTAGCTTCTTATTATCATACATTTGCCAAAATGAAAAATGAAATGAAAGGAGGTCGTAGAATTGCCAATGTAAGAATGATTTTAACTATTATAAATACTCTCTCTCTCTCTCTCTCTCTCTCTCTCTCTCTCTCTGTATATATGTATGTTAGAGAATAGATCAGATAAATTTTATACTTTTATTTGGATTCATGTTAGCAAACATGTTTCCTACACATGTATCACTTTTTTCAAGTAAGTCCATATTAATTTAATGCATTTTTTCCAGTTGTTCATTAGCACTTTGATTCTCTGGGAGAAGAAGTCTAAAGAAAACCACTTATACGATAATACAAGTGCTTCTTAAACCTCTTTCAAAAATAAAGTTCCATAATAGTCATCGAGTTCCGAACATGTTTTCAGGTTTTCAGTGTATGTAATTGTATTGAACATCACTAGTTTGAGGATTGTCTGGTTAAGAAGTATTGATAGCATTTAATGCATGAATCAACGCTTCTGTTCCACTCGTCCAACTTTGCGATCTTATAGGGTATCCCACAAAGGACTCCCTGATTTTAAGAGTGAATATCTCAGAAACTGAGATCAATAGAAGAATGAAACAAGTGGTGTGTTTATTTCGAAAACCATAAAAATCTGATACAGAAGTTTCAAAATTAGTTACAAATTAGTTACAAATGTTGCCAACAGGTTGCATTGTATGTAGTGACTGAAATTTCATTCTTTGTTTGTGCCATCTCTATGCTGCAAAAGGTGCACATTTTGAATCGATTGTGATGTGATTGCAATGGCAGCTTGCAAAGGACAGTTTATAGCCTATTTCTCAAACTCTGTACTGCAATCTACAGCATGGACCATCTCAACAGATTCATCTGTTGGAAAACTTATTAAAGCATTCAGCAAGTGACACACCCATAAGGTGGAGCTCCATCCTTTGATAAATGATGTTCGAATAGAGGAGTTCCAATTGGGGAAAGGCATGTTGCTGTGGCATATCTATTACACAAGTCTACAAAAAATTTTTTTTGTTTGGTGCCTGGAATGTTAGAACTTTTGATTATATTTGATGTGTCTCCAAATATGAAAACAGTTTCTCTCTGAGCTATAGTTTTTGAGATACAGCGCCACTAACTTAATGTGATTTTACTATTTGTTATGGCACAGAGGTGTGACGTTGATATAATAAGTCTGGGAAAACGTTCGTGGCATTTTTTCCAGATAGATGGCCACGAATTTTACTAAAAAAAAAAAATGCCATGATTATCAGCGCCATAATTATCTACGTTTTCCTTAATTTAGAAAATATTGCAAAATTGACATCTCTGTATTAGCCTACTGCTAGATTGAATGTGTGTAAAATTTGTACGGAACACTTATGGCAATGGACTAATGGACAAAGGAGAAGTCTGAAATTTGGAGTGCTGATGGTTTGGAGGGAACCCAGAAACTACATTGATGACTGCTATTTCTGTATTGTGAATATTACTGGCATCAATATCTCAAAAACTATACGTGATAGAACAAATATGAAGTTATTGTTGAATTCTACACCCTAAAATTTACCTAAGAACACTTGAAAAATCGTCGGCACCAAAATGTGTGTTGACCTGTGTTCATGGAAAGAACAAGAACAGCCCAATTGTCAATTTCAGTGTTATTCCGCAATACACATTCACTTTTGGACTGTCTCACGTGCTCCATTATTATGTGTGAATGCTCACAGCCCCCCAACACCAACATTATGCTTTTTCACTGTCTCTGACACATTAGAAGTGGGTTCATTGGAAACCAAGTTGGTGTTCAAAAAAATTAGGATCCTGATCAATTCTTGTCAAGCAAGACTACAATTTTGTGCATACCAGATTACACTTTGTGCCTTTTTTCTATGGCATTTTTTTCCTTTCACTGACAACAATGCTCCAGAAACGCTGCAAATGATGATGGAAAAATTCAGGCATAAACTTTTGAACATAAGAAACGAAAATTTTATATGACACTTGGGATAAATCCAATATCTGATTTTTACGCAGCCACTGAAATCAGGACATGTTTAGAAGAAAGTAAATTTGCCGCATGTTAAGAAGAAATAAAATAGTTTCCATGACTTAAGAAATGACCCCTGTAGTTGTATCCAGAGTAATAAAGTTTGCATAAGGCTGGATAAGAAAGTGCTGATATGTTATAATTTTTTGGAATCATCTGTACATTACTGTTATTTATGCATGCATGGTGCTTTCGTTTGTGAGCATGTCTGTCTGTCTGGTTTTTTTTCTAGTTTTCATCTTTAATTAAGTTCACTTTTAAAATTTAATTTATTTTCTTTTAATTAAGAATCTAAACAAGTGTTTTAATATTGTTATCAGATTGTGGGCCAAATGATGGATGCTGATCAACAAAAAGATACCTATCAGAGGTTTTCAACAAATCTTTTAGACTGGATAAACATGAAAATTAAATCATTAGAAGATCGTAATTTTCCCAATTCCTTAGATGGAATCCAAGGAGAGCTAACTAAATTTAAGTTATACCGAACAGAGGAAAAGCCAAAAAAGTAAACATTATTTTAAAATTATTTTCCTGATTCATAAGTAAATTTTCTATTATAATATTAGCAATAAAAATTCTATATTTTTTTATTTCTTAATTACAAAAATAATATTTCTTAATAAAAATTATTAGAAATATTTTTTTTCTTTTATATAAACTGAGTGGCCAAAAGTCACAGGAAAGGTTTTCCCATTTGAAGAAATGCCATGTATGATTCCCACATGTTACTGCTATATGCGGCATATGGCACTTGTAGACACGATATCTGAGCAGTCTGTTGCAATTAGATGTGTAGTGAACATGGCAGCACGTCGCGAGTTAACCGACTTTGAATGTGGGATGATAATCGGTGCAAGGCACATGGGTCATAGCATTATATGAGAATTCGGGTTTCTGAGGTCAACAGTGTCTAGGGTGGATCTTCAGTATTGCAGAGACAATGTTTTCACACACGAAAACCGCTGCACAGGATGACCACAAGTGCTTGACGAACGGACGTCATGTCACTTCTACAGAGCCATACAAGGCAATCGAACGGCTACTATGGATTAGTTCATCACCGATTTAAATGTAGGGTGTCAGGAACCCATTTCTACCAGGGCCATCTGGAGACAAATGCACCACATAGGCTTCAGCAGTTGACGACTGACTCTTGTCCGTTTGGCTTGGGCTCACGAACATCGCCACTGGACCATGGAACAGTGGTGGCGTTTAGCAGGGTCAGATGAATCCTGGTTTCAGTTGTGTCGACCTGATGGATATGAGAGTGTGTGGCGTATGCCCTATGAAGCTATGGATCCTGCATGTCAACAAGGTTGTGTCAGGCAGAGTGTGGGCTGTGTTTGGTTATGCGTGGGTCAGTATCTCTCCAGAATGATTCCAACACCTCATAGAGTCTATGCCTCGACGTGTTACTGCACTTTTGAGGGCTTGTGGAGGAGTGACTTGCTATTAACATCATATCCAGTGCTTCCCATGACTTTTGGCCATTCAGTTTATATCTTTGGTGAATAATTAATATTGTCATATCGTTAATTTATTTTTCCATTCATTGCACAGGTTTTACTGAGGTGTATGTTTTCTTATGTTGTAAAGATTGCATTCAGTCATGTTTTTATATAACTAACTACAGTGAAACGATCTTTGAATCTTTATAGCAGATTTATTAGTAATTGCAATTCAGTGCACAGAATTGTGCTTAAAGGGTCTAGCAAGATAAGCATGTTAAAATTATGCCTGCTTAAGATTAAAAGTAGATTTAGGTCCAGACTTTCATATAAAAATTAAGATGTTAAAAAATTGCCCTTGTTTGTGTTTTTTTTTCTCTTTTTAATCTAAACGATACTTCTGTAAAAAAACACACCTTGTATATCCCCCCCCCTTCTCTCTCATCCTGTTTTTCACATTTAATTTTTTTTTGTGTTTGTATGCTTTCAATATGAAAAACACAATAAAGAAGGAAATTTTTATTTCTTCATTTGAAATTTTTTGAAAAACATTTTTTGGCAAAATTAATCTTAAGAAATTTTTTAAAATAACTTCCAATATAGCTATAACCCTATAAAAAAATTCCCCTGTAACTTTTTAGACTTTATTGAAATTGATAAAAAAACAAATATAATCAGAAATATATTTGATGAATTGGGTCAAAAACATCAGAAAGCAGTTATCATCAAAAAGAGGAGTCTGATGGTGTAAATATGTTAATGGTTATAACTGCTTGTAAAATTCTGTTTTATTTTTTTTTTTACAATAATGTTAAGTAATTCATAATTAATTCCCATTTTAAGCATTTAGAGAATAGAAACCGTAATCTTATAGAACTCTCTATTTGTCTTTATTTTTAAAATTAAAGTAATCCATATTCCAAACCCTTGTACATTTTTCAATAGATACAAAGAAAAAAGTGAAATTGAAGCAATGCTATTTTCAATTCAGACAAAATTAAAAGCACTTGGACAACCTTTGTTTGTACCACCAGAAGGCCTCCTTGTACACGACATAGAAAGGGCTTGGGAAGAACTGGAAAAAGCCGAACATTCCAGGGAAGTTGCTTTACGAGATGAGCTATTACGCCAGGAACGGCTTGAACAATTGGCATACAAATTTGAAAGAAAAGTAAAGGAAAAAAAAAAACTTAAAAATTTTTTAATCATATTTATTATTTTTGGAATTAAGGTTTAAAGTGATTTTAAAAATTATCAAAGGTAAACTCCATGTTCACATGCACAACTTTGTTTAAAACAAAAGATGAAGGCATGAATTCAAACTTGGAATTCATAAAATAGATAAAAAAAATTTTAATTCCCCTTTTCCCTGATTCAATAGGGACCGATTCCATTATTTGGATCACTTCCATGTCATAGGAATAAAGGAAAGCAAAGTAGAATTGAAATTGCAAGTTACGGTATAGCATGCAAGAACACATCATGATGCATAATGTAACAACAAATATTTCTACACTGGATCGAAAATGCTCTCTTGGGGATTAGAATTCCGAGGTTCTGTCGGCTGAAACTGATGTCAATTTCCTCGAAGAAATGGAGAGCTGGGAGATTAGATGAAAGCACTAATTTCGTTCTTCTAGGGCATTTTTTCACTAATCTATAACATTAAGTCCAAAATTATCCATTGTTATATTGTTTATTGCCCTTAGATAAATAACATTTTAAATTCAGCGTACATGTTTTGCCAATAGATAACAGCACATGTAGTCTTATCCATATGCAGTTGATGATCGTAAGCAGTAATGAGCAAAAGATGCTAAGTATGTTGCCTGAGCTTCACAAGAAAACAGTGCACTCTTATAGACAGAAAATATTATAATGGACTCTTTCATAAAATTTACTCTGTGTACGATGAGAATCTGTATGTTATGGAAATCGGTGTTCAATTGGATTCAGTAATTTCACAAGGGCTGAAGAAGCATCTCAAATCAGGAGCTGTGATCAGTTGTCCTGTAGAGTTTGCAACCGCTGCCAGAGTGCATGAGCTGTTGCATGTGTTCTATTGAGAATGCTTGGAATATTCATCTTGTAGCCCCAAATTGGGCCCCTAAAAATCATCTAGGTGATTGCTGTTTCGAAGATGATGTAGCTGTAACCCTAAGAGGCCACACAAACATTCTTTGCTGCGGTTTCAAGTACTTATAAAGTGATGGTGTAAGTGTCAGGGAGTTCCCCCTTAGCGCTGTTTTCTCTACCCAATTTTGTAACTTATTATTAACTTGCTATTGTATTATTATAGAATAAAGGTAGTCATAATTTTCCATGGAGTTTACCTCTAAACATTTTTAATCTTTTATTTAAAAACCTTTATCATGACACATTTGTAACTATTTTCTTATTTTAATAGAAACTGTTATATCATTAATTTTTTAAATTCATTTATAGTCTGTTTTACGAGAAGGATATTTGCAAGAAATGATTCAAGTACTCTCTGATCCTCGTTATGGTAGTAATCTATCTCAAGTTGAAGCAACTGTAAAAAAGCATGAAGCCATAAGTGCTGATATCCTAGCAAGAGTAAGCATTTATTTATGTTTCATTGAAGAAAACTTGTGAATTCAGTCAATAACATTATTTTATCTTTACATTTATTTATTTATTTTTTTTTTTAGGAAGAAAGATTCCATGATTTAAATAACATGGCATTAGAACTAGTCAAAGAAAATTATCACGATAAGGATGCAATAGTTACGAAGTATGCATGTTTTGAAGTTATTGCAATGATAAAATTATATGTTTTAAATAATACTTATGCACTGCTCGATAATACAATTGCTCCAATTCCAATCAGCTTTAGTCTATGAATCAGCTGAGTTCACTACAAAGGCATATATCTGTGGGTCTGATTTTGTAAATAAAGGTTATAAATTGCGAATGATTTGAATGATTTGAAAAATGCTGATAAAAACATACATGTATAAGAATTTTGAAGTTCATCTTCAGAGCAAGTTCTATGCTAATTGGTAAAAACTGCTTCTAAGTACAGTATATCTGTACTCGCTTACAAGTTATTGAAATCGCTTAGAGATAGCTAGAAAAAGTTGGTTTTCTCAAACATATTACAGTCAAACCTCGATCTCGAAAAATTTTTATTTCCCTACTTTTTCACTATTAATTCAATGTAATTTTCCCTCTTTATCTCCAAACATTTTCTCGAAAAGCCTCGGTATGTCAAATTTTGGCTGTGTGTGCCAACAAGATGCAAGGCATTTAAAAATATTAGAGCTAAGATATCTTTCTTTACAAGAATTTTTCATATGAAAATGAAAAATATTTGACGTTGCTTTCATTAAAGTTAGAAGATTATCATGGATTATAGAAAAAATTCATGAAAAAATTTTTGATCTTGTTGGCAAGTCTTGGTTGCGTATGCATAGTTTTTGCGTTTCAGATGCTAGTGGCATAACTGTGTACTGAATTCGCGCATTATTTTATCTCCTTTTGTTTTCAGTTATTTCCTTATTGGACTAAGTGGGTTATTCACAGGGTGTTCACAAAGTCCGGATCCAATTTCCAAAGGCAGTAGCTCGTGAACCATTTTACGTTAGATGAATGGCCGGTAGAGGTCTCTAGGAAGCCTTGAGAGAGAATAGTGAGTCCCTCAAAGACGGCTTGGCTGCAAGGGTAACAGAGACTTAGAGATCCCAAGATCTCACAGTGATTTCTTTTTGTGGGGCGTCATCAAGGACACCGTTTTAGTGCCACCCTTACCTACTGATTTGCAAGACCTTAAAAACCAAATAACTGCAGGGGTGAATGGTGTTACACTGGATATGCTGGAAGGAGTTTGATTATTGCCTGGATGTGTGCCATGCAGCAGGAAGGGGGCATATTGAACATGTGTAACAAAACTTGATTTTATATTTAGAATGTTTTGCTGTTTACCGCAACCCTGTACACCTATTTTACAAATAAATATGATTTTTTGAAATCTGATCCAGACTTTTTGAACACCCTGTATTTAATCCTTCTCTAATCAATAATAAATAGCTTTTTTTTCTTATTAACTTATGTTGTATATATTATCATTTCTTTCTACTGTATACAATATCTTTATTAACTTAAAAGTTTTGTTTTAAAAGTAACCCTCCATTTCTCGAACTTTTTTTCTGTTCCTGTGAAATTCAAGATATCGAAGTTTGACCGTATTTCAAAAATTGAAATTAATATGATATTCTTTCCTCTCATTTCCAATTGAATAATTTATCACATGCCATACAGGGTTTGTCCAAAAAGTTATGTCAGTGATTTTATTGTGAAGTGAATACACGTCACAGCATGCTCGGAGCAGTGGGGATCACTGGAGGGAGGAGTCAGTTTACGCATGTGTGGTCGCTCAGTCGTCTCCGACCATCCGGAGAGTAAGGACAGGCATTTTCATGAACCTTGTTTTCATCTCCCGTGCAACCCGCGCTGCAGCGCTCGATTGAGCAAAAGATTGCCATCAAGTTTTGTGTGAAACTCGGTAAGTCCACAGTGGAAACGGCCTTTGGTGATGACTGCTTATCGGAACGCAAGTCTACCGGTGACACAAGGAATTTTTTGAAGGTTGTGAAGAATTCAGCGATGAAGTCTGCGCTGGAAGGCCATGAACAACCACCACCGATGAAAAAATGAGCATGTGAATGTGACTCTTGAACACAGACCATCATTTGAGTGTTTGTTTAATGCCACAGACATTAAACATTCCAAAAAATCCCGTTCACGAGATTGTGACGAACAATCTGCAGATGGAGAAAAGTGTGTGCGAAGCTGGTGTGTTCCTTTTGACCCGCTTCCTGACCGATTCAAAGGTGCCAACAGTTCCCTAGCCACCGTACAGTCCTGATGTGGCTCCCCCCTGACTTCTTCTTGTTCTCGTGCTTGATAATTCCCATGAAAGGACATCATTCCAGGACAGTTGACAAAGTCAAAGAGGCTTGCACCAAGGCTCTAAAGGACATTCCGGAAAAGGCCTACCGTGACGCCTTTGATGCCTGGAAATCTTGCTGGAAATGATGTATCGACGCAGGAGGAGGTTATTTTGAAACCTTTTAATGTATTGTACCGATCGGATCAATAAATGTCTTCTAATCGACTCACTGACATTACTTTTTGGACAAACCGTGTATGTTGCCTTTGAAAAAAGTTTAACAATTTAACTCATTTCAAAGACATTAACATCACTTACATTCAGGAAGATTAGTGAAATCACAATTTTTAAAAAGCTAAACCATTATCGAGAAATCATAGAACATAGAGATGGACAAGCATATAGACATGCTAACAGTGAAATGAATATACATAATAAATAAAAATAACATTTTCAGCTGTCGATGCTGTTAAGAAAAGATGGGTGAAGCAAAGTTTTTATATTTACTACAAAATAGCAGCTTGTAATTATTATCTATACAAGTATCATCTATGGGTGTGTTTGTTTATTGCGACTAGCCATTGTTATGAATCACGAAGCCGTGAAAGTTATCAGCCTGATGATTACAAACGACTTCGTGAGAGCGACTGCTTTCAACTGGGCAATCGACAGCGGCGGCGATATATGCCTTCTAATGCTCGCAGTAAATAACGAAATGATAAAGCAATATTTTCATTAAATTATATTTTCAAAATGATCCCAAACCCTATTGGTACAAATGTTCTGTTCTGTTTGAACTAATTCTTTCGTTTGTAATAACGACATTGGTTAAAACAACAATCACCTTCTCTAATGCTAATCCCGCAGAAGCTGATGATCGTTTTAGCTCGTCGACTTCGTTGGGCGACGAAGTGTAAATGCGTCAGCATCACTGGCAATAGCAAACGGAAGTAGTCGATCTGACGAGACTAAACAAATGCAGTCACCTTAACTTCGTCGCTTTCATCGCACCAAACAAACACAACATCATCATGTATCATCATCATGTACCATCATCATATACCATCATCTATACAAGTGCTTCTTTATCTTTCTGAATATCCAAGATAGACTTCAAAATTGAATGATTTCTTTGTCTTTTGTTCTTGCACATGTTAGTGATTGCATATTGGGTCAATTTAATTGTGAAGCAGTGCATTAAAATTATTTTCAAACTTGTTTCATTTTAATATCAATCCATAGGAAAGAAAAAATTATGGATAAATGGAAAAGTTTATTGGAATTACTTGACAAGCATAAACAAACTTTGACAGCACATAATAATCTAATGAATATGCTGAGAGATGTAGACACCATGTCTTCCCAAATAAAGACCATGGAGGTAATGTAATTGAGTGGAATAGTTTCATTTAATCAAAGGCTAATCAGTTTGGAGGTTTAAGTTAAATTTAAATATTAATTAATTTTTTTTTAAATAGGAAAGCTTCTCTTCTGAAGACTACGGAAAACATTTATTGGCTGTCGAGGATTTATTGCAGAAACATAATTTATTAGAATCTCAAATAGTCATCTTAGGAGAAACTATGAATCGTGTGAGTCAGCAAGCAGAACATTTCATTGCAACTGGCCATAAAGAATCACCTGTGTTAAGTAAACGGTTACAGAACTTGAAAGCACAGTTTGCCAAGTAAGCTTCTTTTTTCTTCTTCTTTTTCTTCTTTAAGTTCCAGGACTCCTTATAATCTCTGAAAGAGTGTAATATCTCATTTTGAAAAATTTAATGTTAAGCACATTTCTGGAAGGAGAATACTGAGATTATTGAGAAGGTTCCCCATAATCCCATGGTTTCCTTTGTACAAATTTGCTTAATGCAAAATTAAGTTTTCAGAATGCACAGTTACTGCATTATAGAGAACTTATTTTACCAGGATGTTCACATAATTGCCTCCCTATCATAGGCTAGTAATAGTTAATGGCTATGCTGCATTATAGTTGGTATCCAGAGAACTCTTTGGGAAGACCATGGGCCTTACACATTTCTGGAACTTTTTTTGGAACTATCTTGAACCTATCCCTAATAAATGAACAAATACGAATGCCATAAAGCTTTCTTTTTAATAATGAAATACCTTTAACTTTAATGACATGCATGATCATATGATCACACTCTACTCTTGCATAAACAAACTCAGCCACGTCATGGTATTCTATAAAAATATGTGCCCTTTTAGGATTGGTTGTTTATACACTGAGTGAGCATATTATTATGACCACCCTGTCAGTATCTCGTTGGGCCACCTTTTGCCTTTAATACTGTGGTGATTCTTCGTGGCATTGATTCCATGAGATGTTGGAAGGTGGTGGGAGGAATCTGACACCATGCCTGATGGATAGCACTGTCTAGTTGTGCTAGATTGGACGGTGGTGGATCCAGCCATCTGACTTCGTCCCACAAATGCTCAATTGGAGTAGGATCTGGGAATTGTGGGGGCCACTGAAGTAAAATAAAGTCCCCCTCATGTTCCTGGAACCACTCCTGCACAATATGAGCTCTGTGGCATGGCACATTGTCTTGCTGGAAGTAGCCATCTCCATTGGGGTACGCCATCAATATGACAAGGTGGACTTGATCGGCGACAATACGGAGGTATGCTGTGCCATCCAGACGTTGTTCAACACGTATTAACGGACCCAATGTATGCCAGGAAAACATTCCCCAGACCATAACACGGCCCGCACCGGCCTGAAGGGTTGTACTCATGTATGCAGGGTCCATGCTTTCGTGCTGTTTCCGCCAGATTCTCACGCGGCCGTTTGCATTATGTAACTGGAATCGTGACTCGTCAGACCACATGATTTGTTTCCACTGCTCGATAGTCCAGTCCTTGTGCTCCTGGGCGAATTGGAGTCGTTTCCGCTTGTTGGCTGCAGACAGCAAAGGTGTGTGGACAGGTCTTCGGCTTCCGTATCCCATGCAATGCAGTGTGCGGTGGACAGTGCATTCAGAAACCGCTTTGGAGGACCCCTGATTAAGGTCAGCAGTGATTTGATGCACAGTTGCCCTTCTGTTATCCTTTACCAGTCGTGATAGTCTCCGTTCTGTCCGATCATCAACCATCCGCAGGCGGCCACAACACGAACGTTCAGACCCTGTCTTCCGGCTAACCGTCCAGTCTTTAAATACTTTAATGATGGCTGCTCTTGAGCACCCCACGAATGCTGCTGTTTCGCTGATACTCGCTCCATAGCTCTGAGCACCTACAATCATCCCGTGTTCGAAGGCTGTTAAATCGCGTCGTTTACCCATAGTTGAAGAATGGAACACGTCTACTGTTGTCGACGACACTCAGCTTCCCTTTTTATATTGGTCCGGCCAGCAACATTGTGGCGATGTCTGTGCGCGCATTTGCATAAACATGTCAGGTGGTCATAATAATATGCTCACTCAGTGTATAAGCACTGTGTTTTTGTTTTGAGAACTATTTCTGGAGTTTTATTGAGAGTTTAGTTTTTGTAGACCATGGAAAGAATATTAGGTTTTTTTTGAAGGAGTAGCAACTTTATATCTGAAGTAAACGAGCTTCAGTCTTATCAAATTTTTGATTTGATGACCATCTGCTATTATAACAGAATTAATGTGTTCGTATGATTACGTTAGGTGCATACAATATCTCAAGCATTATTATATTGTAGAGATATGACTTTGCAAGGAGCTATTGATATAATGGAAGCAAATGATGATTTAGCAGTTGAAAACTTTTTATTGGACTACCTGAAGCTAATGAGAATTCTGATGAAGATTCTTCAAATGTAGATGAGGGTAGGCTAGTTCATAATTTGAATGGTCTGCAATTACAGAGTGAACCAGAAATAGTATAGTCCTATGAAAACCCAATGGAGAATTTGATGTCAAATAAGGTGAAATTTGTAAAACATAAATAAAAACAAACAAACAAGAAAAGCAAAACTTATTCTTGGAAAAAATAAAAGAATCTTCCATATTCTGTCTGTTTTGCCAGAATATGATTATTCCAATTATACAAATGATATCCCCATCCAAGTATTTGAAGAATTTTTAAGTCAATAAATTAAAATTCTAATTTTAGAAGAATCATCAGCATATACTATGTAAAAAAAAGGTAAAGACTCAGAATTGGTCTAGCATTTTTGCCATAAACTAAATTTATCCGGTTATAATTTAGTTCCAAGCAAATGTTCAGAATCATCTCCTGAACTGGGAAACGAATTAGGAGTAAATGCTATGAGAAAGGATAGACTTTTAGATATTTGCAAATGTATACACGTATTGAAGACACCAAAATAGATTAGTCTCACAAAAGTCGTTTGATATACACAAGATATTTGTAAACAGCCATAAGCATTCCTTCAGAAACTGGACGTCTCTCAACTTCAAAAATTTTTCAAAAATTTATATTATAATTATTTCACTAGAATATGTGATGATAAACATTTAGATGGTAAAAATCATTTATTGTCATCAAGGAATAGAAAGCGATATGATTTCCCTAACTCCTCTAAAACAGTGCGAATGCAATGCACAATATGTAATATAGGATTTCTGCATTGGTTGTTTTGTTCCGTTTCATACATAATAGTATTTATTTTTATTTATATTATTTCTTATTAGTAAATAATTTAGTATATTAAAATACTAAAAATGATTTCAGACATTAAAGGGTTAATGGTGTTTCATAACAGCATAGTTATAATGCTTATGCTTAATTTTTTTCTTTTTCATTTCATTGATGGAAAGATTTCCCTCTTCTAAGTATCTGTATAAAATAAATTAGATATCATAATAAAGTTGATAATGTCAATACAGTCGAACTTCGATCTATCATTCTCGGATTTATGGTTTTCCGAAACAATCATTGTTTTTTGTTGGTCCCATCGCAGCCTCTATAGAAACCATGCTAAGAAAACCTGCATCCATTGTTCCTTGATCTATCATTTTCCTGCACCTGTCATTAAGGATTTTTGGTCCCAAAGGTGTCAAAAAGTGAATTTGCGATCAGGCTTCCAATAAACAGTAATGCATTTACATAGAAGTGGAAATTATATTCTATAATGTAATATAGAATATATATGGAATATTTTGTGATCACTGTTCATACTGTACTGTATAAGTAGATTAAGTGTTTTCATTCATTTAATGCATGATTCTGCATCTGTTGTTTTTCTGCAGTCATCGTTTTTTTCCAGTTGTCTCCACACAAACGATGAATCTAGATTCGACTGTAGTAGATTCAATTACTTTATAAATTTAATATCATTTGCATGCTTTTGAATAGCAAGTTTATTACAAAGTTACAGTTACAGGGAACATGAGTACTGGATAATAAGTTACTTAGTCATATCCAGCCCTATGTGATTAAATTTTCAATCTCACTCGTCCAAGTATCTTAAATCTTGAATACAATTTAATTTTTCTTTTAATTTTGGATCTTTCTGTCATTCTGTTACCTTCTTGGTTCACTATAAGAATAATACCTCTGTGAACTCCAGATATTTATACATTTTTATCCCTAAGAGTGGAAAATGAAACAATTCCACAACCCAGGATGAAACAGGGAACATCCATCTTTTTATTCTTACCACAGAGCAGTATCCTATAGATTACTAAAGTCATATGACAGGCAAAATGACATGACAGGCCTGCAAACATTAGTCTTTAATCAGCAAAAAAGTAAATTAGACAAAACTAAAACAAATGACAAGTGTATACCCATATCAAAGTACCATAATTTTCGGCAGTAGCGCCGCAGTGGCTGATACGCCGCACAAGCCAAAATTTTCACTTTTATTAACAGAAACGCCGCGGCGCTACTGCCGAAAATTACGGTAATAGATGATTTCACACTAGCGACAATGAGATACGCGCATGCGCAATAGAACTTCCGGAGGGCAAGAAAATTAAAAACGGCTGCACAAAACTCCGAAATGCAGCTAATAAAGCAGAAAACTTAGGGGGTTTTTTTAGATTTCCCACATATAAACACCTGCAAAATATTTTTATTCTTTAAATGTATTATTAATTACCGTACTGTTATTGCACTAATCTAGTTAATACAGTAGATTCTTATCGGTGGAAGGATGGATCATAATACTGTTCCTATTAACTAAACAGGTGGTGGCCTTACAGTATAACAGAACTGTAAGGCCACCACCTGTTTAGTCAGTAGATTCTTGTTATAATGAATTTCAGGGGGCCAGGAAAAAAATTTGTTATATCCAAATTTCGTTATAAGCAAATAATAATTTATTTCATTTTTTGATTACATTTGTTTCATTTTTTTCTGGAAATAATCTAACAATGTTGACTGCTTTTTAACACTTACAGTATTTTGAACATATTTTTTTAACTTAAACAAAGATTTGAAAATTTCCTCTGGAACATTTTCTTGTGCCGTTAAAAATTTGCCAGTCAAGTTTAAAAAACAGCTTACTTGTGTTTTGGCTGACCATCACATTCATCATCATCATCACTGGCTTCATTGACACAGAGTTCTTCATTGACACAACGATGATCACTATAAACAATGCAGTTTCGTCGGCATTATAAATGTCCGCACGAGGAAAATCCTTAATTAATTCTGGCAGCATTTTCTGCTTCCATTCATCGACGGTTTCTATACAAACTGCATTTCCTTCTCCTGAGACAGTCAGATAAGAAAGGCCTCTACGAATGGTCTCAATTTCACCGCGGAAGGCAGAGATCAAAGAAAAAATGCACAACTTGCACTATAGGCCTATTGCACGAATCTCGCTTACATGTGCTTTAGCGAGAATCTCGCGATAGCGTGGTCACGTGGTGGGAAGTTCCACTGACACACAGAGGGATAAGCAGTGTAGAAATGGAGGAGCAAGCAATGACGAAATAACTTTACTCGATGGAGAAATAAAGAAGGCACACTTGCCCTGCAACAGCTACTTATAGCTGAAATTTCATTTCGTTATAACCGAATTGCCTTTATAAACTGCCGTTATAAACGAAGTTATTTATATGTTTGGAAATGCTAATAATTTCGGGACTTCTGAATGAGTTCGTTATATGCGGAATTTCATACTAACCGATTTCGTTATAACGAAAATCTACTGTATAAAACTAAAAACTGATTTTCTCACCTTGAAAAATTTGTAATCGTGCACATCTTCTGCGTCAGTATGCTTAATGGCTCATCAAATGCCTTGTATGTGGATGCATTGTCATTACGGAAATATTTATAATTTATAAATGTCTATAAATCCCAGTTTAGGCAGATTATTTAATTTCTGATCATTGAGTACTTCATCATTGATACTAATATCTGGAGAGTTCTTCTTCAGGTAAAGGAGATAGGTCATCGCAATGATACTCCATATGAAGGAATTTTGCGCCATCACAGTGATACATAACGACTGCTACGAGATGAAAGGAGCAGCCGGGACTTTACATGCCTTCCGAAGCACAAGGGGGTAAAAAGATAGAAATCATTATTAGGGCTCCAGCTAGTGGCATCCAGCTTTGGTCCAATGCACGGGTCTCACATAACTGTGTTACCTCGATGCTGCCCCAGAAGCATTCTCATCCAGTGGCTGTCACCCAACCAGTGACTGGCCACGCCAAAGGTTGCTTAACTTCACTAAACAGCAAACTGATCAGTGAGACAACTAGGCCACGAGCACCCCCTATCTGGAGATGAATGACAGCAGCTTTATCTGTTGTAGCATTGTCTACTCTCTACTCCCTGGTTGTAGTCACATTTGTTTTTGTATCCAATATTTTTTTAATTAGAATCATTTTTGTACATTTTTTTTTGAATGTCTAATTTGTATTTCCTTGCTGATAGATGAAGTTTGGCCTTCTTTAGTTTTATTAAATTTTTGTCGTTGTTAGACGTAACGCTAACACTTGCGATGCATTGGTTATCCAATCTTTCTCTGCGCTTTGCCCTCCGGAAGCAGAACAGCGCATGCGCCAGTGATGTCGTGCCCCTTACTGTGAAAGGGTCTATTGTTTGTGACTGTGCTGATTTAATAATTGTAATATAAGACTTGATATCTGAATGATAATCATATTACAGTAGGAACTATGTACATTATTAACTGGTTGATGACTCATGTATCCCTGATTATAATAGTCATCGCTTTATGATGTACAATTGAAAAATGTTTATTTTTTGTACAATTCCAGTTTAACTCAATTAAGTGCCAAGCGAAGAGAAAAACTGGAAGAATCTCGTGTTTTTTTGCAGTTCATTCAAGATTATGAAGAAGAAGAATCCTGGATTATAGAAAAACAAAGGGTGTGTCAGACTGTAATTACAGGAAAGGATCTTAGAGCGGTGTTGAGTTTGCAAAGAAAGCATAAAGTAAATAATTTGTCAAATCGATAATGGCTTTTAATCATTATTTACTGCTTCAGTTGTTCATCACAATTGATTTAACCATTTTTTTTAGGCCCTAGAAGATGAGGTTAAGATTCGTTGGCCAAAATCTGAACAGTTGTGCAAATTGGGTGAATTGTTAATTCAACAATATCATCCAGAAGCACCTGAAATAAAATCAAGAATTATCAATTTAAATTCACATTGGAAGGATCTTCATAATTTAATGGCCTTAAGGAAAACACAGTTGGATGATTGTGAAGAGGCTTGCCAGGTAGAAAAAGAACCTTTTTCATACAGAGTTCTTTAAGCGAAATTACCATTTCACATGATTTCAAGTAATGCTCCATTATAGTATTATACCGATGCCAATGAAGCTGATTCCTGGATGAATGAAAAAATTACTTTGGTTACAAGCAAAGATTATGGAGATGACGAACCAACTGCTCAAGTAAGGCAAAATTTTATTTTTTATAGGATAACTTATGCTTTACAAAAATTGTTAAGCCAATCCCTTCAAACCATTAATTTATTATTTCATGCATAAAGTAAATATAATTTTTATGGCCCACATTAAAAACGAAGCATATGGGCTAAAGGCCGAGGCAAAGGTTACTTTTTAATTCTCTTTTGTACATTGCAAATGATTCCATTATTTTCATGGATTAAAAGTATTGATTCGTTTGGATTATATTAGTATTTCTTTAACTTTTTGATTTCATTACCTTCTTTAATTTGTAAAAATTCCTAAAGATCCCCGAACCATACTTACACTTCAGCCGCTCGGAGTTTGAAGGGGCATGGTTTGACCTGAATATCAAGCAATGGAGTCAGTTTCTAGCAAACGGAATTCTGGGATACAAGTTGCATGCCATTTGGAGAGGAAACATAATGGCTCTCTCACGGTTCTACTACTTCTAAACTTGTTGGGAAAATCACTTAATAGCCAAGCTAGAGAGATAATTTGGAAGGATTTTTCTTACATGAAGACAAGGGAACCAGATAATAGTCAAAATGCATTATTTTGGAAATTTTTGAGGCAGATAAAGTTTCATACAACACTGTGAAAGCTATCATCGAAGAAGGAAATACTTTCGACCTGAGGGAGAGCACCCCTCACTTCGGGACACGTGGTAAGAAGAGACCAAGGCCGGCTAGGGTGACAATTTCAAACTATCAGATGGTGAAAAAATTTAGACGATTAACGGCCTATGTGCTCCCACTAAACCGTCCAAGTTTGGTGGAAGCAGCTGCCATAGGAGCCGAGTTATCAACAATCAACAGTATCAGAGATTCACTGAGAAAGTAATTATTCCATACTCGAAAATATACAAGTGAAATTAAGAGAAAATTGGATTTACTAATTAGAAAAACTCATTATCGAAACTGCGGTTCGTGCAAATTAATAACAGAAAATTGTACAGAGTGATAGGAAATAGTTTCTGTGGCAAATATGATCATTGCATGCAGATTCTTCACACTCGATTATTTATTTAGATGAGGCTGGGTAAATAATAATCATGGTCATTGAACATCAGTGGCTTATAAAGAAAAAAGAAGACTACATGAGAACGACAAAAGAAATTTTTCAAGACTTGAAGCGACCATTTCTTGGCTATAATAAATAAATAAAGAAAGAGCCAAAAATCGATGTTATTTATTCTATTATTTCAAACAAAATTTCAAGCTTTTTATTAATGCAGAAGTTATAAATGAATAATAAAATTCAGAAAAACTCGTAAAAGTCCTTAATGTTTTAAAGAACTCATTTTTATATTTAGTTTAATTAATTTCAAAACAGATTGATAAAGAATAAACAATAAAATTTTATAGCATTTTAAATTTGTATCAATTATAATTGTTCAAGCTTTAGATGTTGTGCCGTAGTTGGAGTGATTAAGCACACGATTGCTCTTTACTGTGATTGGTTGGTTAAAAATTTCCTCCACCACACCCCTTCAAACTCTCAGCAGCTGTACTGTAGTAAATTTATAAAATAATTGAAAATAAATGGGCTATCCACCAAATTTTCCCCCCCCCCCCCAAGAATTTTTCCACGATTTCCATTTGAAGAAATGCTGGATTTATTTATTTTAGAATTCTTTTGAAAACTCTTCTTGGATTAAAAGCAAGATGTCATGATAATATTCTATGTAGACACCCTATTATGCACTTCCATAGCAGTTGAGTCTTACACACCTGTCCCATTGGCAGCTGCTATAATACTACCCATTGTGGACATTCTGTTCTTCACTTCTGTTGTTGCTGCATTGTGTTTTCTCAGAAATTTCTTATGTACCATCTTCTGCAATGATTCTATTGATAAAACGGTGACCTTCCTTTTGATACCAATGCAAATGTTCCAAGGAAATACTTCCAAGACACCCACTGTGCTTAGCTAGAGTTTTTTTTTGTCAAAGCTAATCATAGATTCCATTTCAAAAATGAATATTAATACCATGTGTTCAATCTTTATCCACCTCCACTGCTCCCGTTTCAAAAACATGAGGCTCAGTGCTTCTCAAGTTTGTACAAGCATGTGAAAAGGGAGAGTTATGCTCAGAGGGGTAAGTTAAATATGAAAATAATGCTAGTTGCTGGTGTTGAAATTCCAAATCTCGTATGTGAATTTTACATGTAAAATTAGTAATGTGAACAGACCAAGGATAAAATTGATAAGCAGTGAAAGAAAACAAAATTACATGTCTATGATAATTTTTAATTCCTTATGCATATGTTTCATTTACTTATGTAAGTATCTTTTGTCATTTGCTGAAAGATGCTTACAAAAGGAAAATGTACATACAAGACATTAAGTATCCTTGTGAACAAGAATTAATGTTGTTTCTTTCTAGTTAACTCTTCATATATTTATATTAAATGGCTGCAAAGAGAATTCTTTATTCACTGAAACGTACTTATTAATACTTATATTTTCCAGTCACTCCTCCAGAGACATGGACATTTAGAAAGTGAAATAAAATCATATGAAGGGGATATTCAAAGGTTAAATGAGCAAGCTGAAAAATTAATTTCATCAGGAAATTCTTCCTTAAATGTAAAATATTAAAATTATTCTTAAATATATAAATTTCATTTAGAAATGTAAAGCAAATATTTAATTTCAGAACTTTATTTAGATGATAGATCAGTTTCCATTGTTATCAAATGAAGAACCTGAAGAATATATTGAAGAAGTAGTATACATTCCGGAAGAAGTGGAAGTCGAACAGATAGTGGACAAAGAAGTAATGAAAGAAGTCACTGAAGAGAAGCGTGTTCCTCAAGTGAGAGCAAATTACTCCTTTCAAGGACAAGGAATGGAAATGAATAAAGGAGAGGTAAATGAATTACAAATATTGAAGAACAACTTTCAGTTGCATAATTTTTAGATATTAAATGTTTTGAACTTGTTTTTAATTAATCTTCAAGACTTTGATTAATGTAATTTTTGATAATTGTCCATTATGTTGGGAATATCTTTTAAATAATTTTGTTTTCATTTTTAAAGTAATGAATTATCTTTTATTATTAGACATTTTTTATTTCTCGGATATCATTCACTTAAGTGTTTCCCAGACATTTTTTGAGCCACCAGCCTATAGTTACATAATCTTATACCCAATGCTCCCAACCATTCTGGAAACTTTTAAATGCAGTATATGCAGTATTTGTGTTTATGTGTTTATTTTATTGCCCCTCATATATATGGTGTGCCCAAATGAAAAGGAGACTTTCACTGTAGCGCTATTGTATCTACTCAAAATTGGTAAATATGCTTGTCGATAGATGTTGCATCATCCCGGCTCCCCACGTCCCAAAACAGCTCACTCTTCCATGAAGGCCGGAAGAGTGATGCTCAGTTTCTTTTTCGACGAAGAAGGACCCATACTCCTCGACTGGCTAAAATGTGGTGAAACAATTAACGCTGAACAGTACTGCAACATGTTGCTGAATCCAAAACGGGCCATCGAAAACAAGTACAAAGAGAACTCTCGGAATGGATAGTGCTGCTCTAGGACAATGCTAAGCCACTTGTGGCCAAGAAGACCCTCTGCCTGCTGGAATTATTTCAACGGGAAGTCCTCAAACATCCTCCATACAGCCCCGACATCTCCCCATGTGACTCCCATGTTTTCGGCCCCTTAAAAAAAATCACTGACAGATCATCGGTTCACCTCTGACAAGGAAGTGCAGAACACTGTGGAAAAAGGATCCGTATGCAACCCAGGAGTTTCAACACTGAAGCCATCATTTGCTTCTTGTGCTGTGAGATCAGTGCATCATTATCAAAGGCAATTATGTGTACGTCAATCAAACTGTACGTCAAGTATTCTGTAATTAAAATATTCGTTAGATATAACTGTAGTCGCCTTTTCATTTGGGCGCATCTTAATGACCCCCATTCATGTCCTTAATCTTAAATTAGTAAGAAATGATTTATTAAGTTATTATTCTCACAAGTAAATTTTTAAATTTCTATTCAGATAATGATACTTTTAAGTAAAACCAATAATGACTGGTGGAATGTTCGTAAAGCAAATGGCCAAGATGGTTTTATCCCTGCAAACTATGTTAAAGAAGTGGAGCCAAAGATTGTACGGAGAAATGTAAAACGCCCAGTCAAGGTTCCTGAAACGCAACGTGTTAAAAAAATTGTAAAGAAACCTCAAATTATTAAGAAGAAAAAGGAAAAAATCCTTCAAAATTCCTCGAGTAAATAAACCAAAATTTATCTTGTTATTCTAATATAAAACATTCTTTCTGACTATATACTCTGAATTAAAATGTTGTATTTTTCTTAAAAATTTAGAAAGAAGCAGTCCTCTACGTAATAGCCAGTCATCTGAAAATGATACAGTGGAACGGCGTCAACAATCTATAAATAATACTTATGAAAAACTTTTGGATTTAACCAAGGTAAACAGTAACTTCTTTAGTGTCCCTTTTTGTTTTTTTTTTCTTGCAATATTTATATTCTTGGCTTAGTTAAATAGTACCCATGAGCAGTATCCACTAATTCAAGAAAATGAACACACTCTATAAGCATTAGAACACACTTAAAGATATTAGGACTTTACAAACCAACAGTTCATAAACTTTGGATACTGCACCAGAAACTGTGGACAATGTTTAACCAGACAACCATGAAGAAAACACAATTCTACAAAATATATTTTACTCCACGGATGTAATTTCAGGGGCAGTGTCTCATTCATAGCGTGAAATAAATATCACACCATGAAGAAGGCATTGCCCCCGAAATATACATACATGGAGTAAAATATTTTTTGTGGAATTGTATTTTCTTCATTGTAGTCTGGTTAAGCAAACTGCAGTACATGCACTCTCCTCCCCAAAAACCTACAACATAGTGTCTGCTACCGAAAATAATAATGCACACATTCAAAACTGGATGGACAAAATAATTATCATAAGTTTGAAATTACCTTTATGGTGAAATGGGGATAGATTGAATGAATGGTTAAGTAATGCTATCTGTCGGCGCTCAAAGAACATTTACGCTAAATTCGAATAGTTACGAGACACTCGTAATTATTTAAATAGAAAACATACTGTATCATTGAAAAATACCAAGAAATAATTGTAGGCAGAGTCAAATTTTTTGTTTGCCAATGTATTTAGTATATTTAAATCATCCTCTTGTGGAAAGATTTAAATTACTAATACACTGGCAAACAAAAAAAAAATTGATTCAAATTGAATTCTGCACTTTGGAAGCTTCTTTTTCAGTTGCTAAGTTGAATTGCTTATTATTGAAAAGGCACATGTCCACTTTTTTCTATACTGTACTTGGAAAGAAAAACTGTATCAGAAAAAATAGCTTTCAATGAACAACATTTTTGAATGCTTATAAGTTGGGCATACAGTTGACTCAGAAATGAGTCCTTTCAACCATAAATGAATTTGCTTCATTTAGTAAAAACTTAAAGATTTAAAAGGAAAATTTTGCAACTTTAAAATAACAAAACTAATTTTGTCTTTGTTCAGCTAAATTTGGAAAAGAAGCTCTCAAATCCAAAATTGCAGGCTGGGTCTTTGCTTGCCAGTTTACATTTTTTTTTCTCCTAAATATTCCATACTGAAATGGGATGCATCTTATATGCCATAAATTAAGGCAAATGTTTTAAAGAAGAGCATTACTTCTTTGTCGTTCTTTATTAATGATAGCCTACATCCAGGACTGACCAAGGTATAGGACTGTGTATATATTGCTCTGTATATGTTTCTGTATGTGTGTGTGTAAGCATTAGTGTATGTGCATTTGTGACTTATGTATGTTTTGATATTTGCAAGCAATACATGAATTTTCTTTTACATTTAGGCACGCCGTTCATATTTAGAAGATGCAATTGAATTGTTTGGTTTTTATAGAGAATGTGATGACTTTGAAGCCTGGATGAAAGATAAAGTTTGTAAAACTTTTGTTTTCTTTGCAGTTCTTTCTCTGAAACTTTTTGAAAGTCATGAGATTGCATATTTAGAATTTGTTATTTTTTTTTTTTTATTAGGAAAAAATGCTCACAAATAATGACAAAACTGAAAGTGTAGAAAATTTAAAGCGAAAATTTGAGGTACAGTGTATTATGATGGTTATAATTGTTTTTAAAGTACAGAGTAATCCAAGTTAAAGTTTTCTTATTCAGTGCTGTCTGTGGAGATATCTACTGTGTGTGGAATGAAATCATATGAGTTTCAAACAATAAAGAAATTTGTTCAAAATAAAAAATAAGTTCCAAAAGTGCCGCATAGATGGCATACACCTTTCTAACACTTGTAAACTTATTTCATACAATACAAGTTACTAACTATTCGATATCTGGGTTATACAAATTCTCTTGCTTGTCACATCAACTCTTCCCGATGACAGTTTTGAAATCTATGAATATGCCTGCAAAATATTTGAATTTTTAAAATTCTGGTTTTGGATTCTTAAAGATCATCAAAAGATAGAATAGGAATGTCTGAAAGATGACCCTCTCTCTCATTGTCTTCATCAATAAAACTCAGTTCAAAATCTAAAGGTCATTAACTTCATCTTATAACCTGGAAAGGGAATAGGAACTAAAAGTTCGTGATCTTAAGATTTTCAACTCCGTTTTACCAATGAAGATAAACAGACAGAGACATTCCTGTTCTACTTTTTGATGACTTTCTTCCCGAAGCACAGACATATGGACTCATATAGTCCTACAAATGAATCATGAGAACTGTCAATCACTGTGTTACCATGGAAACCAGCTGGGTTAAAGTCTAGCCTTACACTGAACTGACTCTTTAATAAATTGCTGACCCTTAAAAAGGGCCTTTTTTGCAGTGAATGTGAAATTAATTCTCCTCAGAAGAATAGTACAGTTAACTCGAATCACCAGGGAACCAGATTAAAAGTTCGACTTATCATAGGTTCGAATTAAGCATTTGAACGAAAATGAGGCTATTGAATACAGTCGAACCCACATATATGAACTCCGTATAAAAGAACACTCCGCTTATAATATTTTCGAGTCCACCTGGTCGTGGGTTCGAATCCTGCCGTGGGCATGGATGTTTGTGTTTGTCCCGGGCTGTGTACAGATATAACTTGTGTAAAAGGTGCAAAATGACCTTAGTAGTCGATGCCAAAATTTCTAATAAACCAACCAACTGCTTATAATAGCCACATTTCCTTTCCTATAATAACAATCTTTTTTTTTTTTTTGTAAACTTTACCTCTAAAGTGAGGGTATTACATTCATTTCCTACTTCTAGGATTCACGGCCATCATTAAAAAAAAAATTCTTTAGGTAAATGGACAGTATTCCTCAATGGATCTGAATGAATATAATGTATAGTTAAACCATAAGATCTAGAGCCCTGAGTGGAATGATTGATTAACATAAAAAGGGAAGTAACAAACTAAATTAACAAACTAAAAAAAAAGGGAAATTAATTCTCAGACATGCACCCCTTTTTTTTTTTGTTAATGTTCCCTATGTATGAATACAGGATGATTATACGTCATGTTTAGCTTTAAACAAATGAAACGTGTAGAAATTGGAATAAACATCCAATTCCTAATGTTTTTAGCTGACATAATTTAAACGCATAGCAAATGAAATACATGTATAGTCAAATGCACTTACAGAACCCCGTGGAGAATTAAACAATGGCGTTCATAAGTAGAGTTTTCTTTTATCTGGAGTTCTTTTATGTGGGTTGAACTGTACTAAAAAATAAATAATGACCAATGTAATAAATTGTATGGATTATAATCAAAAATTTTAAAAATTTGGTTCAACTTAAGCGTTTTTAAAAAAAATATAATAGGTGAAATTTCCACTAATTAATGCTTCAGGGGGATGGGACCAAGAGTTTAGTTCGACTTATCACGGTTCAGGTTATTCGGATTAACTTGTAATACTTTCTTGTTTGACATGTTGCTTGAGCATGTCATGAACAAAATGCTCTTTAACAAAATGCACTTTAATATGAATGATAAATAAAGGACCTGTGCAAAGAGGCTACAACTACTGATCGGCTGATGAATTAGCCAATGTCATGACCTATTGCAGGAGGAGTGATTCTTATGACATATCGGTTCCATATAGTTTTGATAATGCAAGCTCATGCATTTATTTTGAAATCCTTCCATGTGATCTGAAACTGCAAACAAGCGTATGATATTCTAATTGCTAGTTATCTCTGCAGATGGCACTAAATAGGGATCAACTTAGTTTGAATTACCTTGTAAATTACATAAGTAAAATTCTAATTTGAAAAGTATATATTCTGCAGAATTTTCTGACAGATTTATCAGCAAGTACATGTCGTATTGAAGCTATTGACAAAAAAGTAAAAGATTTCATTGAAAATGGCCATAGTAAAATAGATGCTGTAAAATTCAGGCAGAAACAAATTCATGACAGGTAAACTTAGATATTAAATAATTATTTTCTTAAAATATCTGGAAAAAAAATTACCAGTTAAAATAAAAAGTCTTAAGTTGAAGTTAAAAATTAGAAATTTAATAATCACTAAGAAAATCATCAAAACTATCACTCTATACAGGATGTCATAGAAGTCTTTGCCCAAACTTGACAGGGAGGTAGAGGACATGTATATGAACACAGTTTGCCAATAAACCCATGGTCGGAAATGACTCAGTATTCAACAATGGCACATTGAAAGTAAAACCAAATAGACTATAAAATCTTATCACACTCTCAAAAATAATGGGATTTTTTTTAGAGAATGTTCTACCAGAGCTTTTGGAGGTGTTTTGGCGGATGATTGTGTTTCAATACGATAGGGCACCTCCACATTTCACGCTCGAGGCTTATGATTATCTGAAGCTCATATTTTCAAACAGATGTATTGCTTGTGGGGTTCAGTTAACTGGCCACCACGATCCCCAAATGAAACAGTCAATGTTCTTGTAGGGCGCATGGCAGGTGCTACATCAGAAGTTTAGGAGATGCCTGGAATCTTCAAATGTTTGATGTTGTGGCGATGTGAGAACCTGTATTGAGACAGGTGGTCATTATTTTGAACACATACTGTAATAACCTTTGCTGTAAGCTACATGATAAATAAAGTTAATTAGATATCATATCTCATCATTTGTGACCTGTAAGGCAGTCTTTCAATGTGCCGTTTTTGGAGTCATTTCCGACCATGCGTTTATTGGCAAAAAGTGTTCATTTACACTCCCTCTACATCCCTGTAGAAGTTTGGGCAAAGAATTCTGAGAACGCTGTATATCCACTTTTTAATGTAAGCCATGGCTCTCTTTTTAAACTTATTAACTTAATTATTTTATATCATTATATTCTTATCTTCTTTTTAAACAATCAATGTATTATGCTATAGTTTAGTTACATGTCAGTCTTATCAATTAATTATATCAATAATGAAATTTGATTTTAAATTAAGGAATGAAGATATCTTTATAATTCAGCAAAGATAGCTTCATATTTTTTTCCCTTATAAATTTACATAACTCGACCATTCTTGGGAGCTAATGCTCTACTGTGTTGTTAAATTTTAGAACTTTTCCATTTTAATTTAATTAAAAACTGTTAATTAAACATTATAAAAACTTTCCATGATTTTATATGGAAAAATTAATTAATTTGGGAAAAACTGAAAAGCAAAGATACAACTTTTCTGTTTACAAGAATATTTGGTAAATCTGAAGCCTATATGATCTTTTTAATGTCTTCTTCATCTTCAAGGTATTTTCTTAAGTTTTGGGAGGTAACCTATGGGAGGGGATTATGTTTTTCATGTTTGACAGGTTAATTGTATTATATTCAGGATATAAAGTTGTAAATATCATGGGCTCTACAATCCAGGAGGACAATACAGTGATATTTTATGCACATTATTTTTCATTGATGAAGGACAAACACAAGCATCTATAGACGGGATGCATGTTTACAAACATTAGCTTACTTATTACTTAGACGTATTTCCGCTTTCATAATAACTGCACTTCTAGCTATGGGTGTGAATAAAAGTCTACATTATTCTGATTGACTGCCGAGTGCTGCGATTTATCATTAATATATTACTGAGTCGGAGATTATAAAACAGTACACGGAAATCAATGAAACATTAGTTTACTCAATAATTTTGCCTTTTGCGAATTGATTGAACCGGGAGCAACACTTACTTACTTACTTTTTAACTTATCCGTTAGGGTCGCGGGGACAGCAGCCCTATGGAGGATGTCCAGCGATCGCGATCTTCCGCCATCAGGCGCATGTCCTCCCTGGTAATACCCAAGCGACTCGAACCCAGATTCTCCATGTTGTCTAGCCACCTGGTTCTAGAGTGACCCCTTGGTCTCTTACCCACCGGCTTGGAAAATAACAACTGCCTAGGAAGGCCAGTTTGCGGCATCCGTATCACGTGGCCATACCAGCGCAACTGAGATCTCTCAATGCGGAGAAGTAGCGGCTCAACACCTAAAGACTCCCTTATTGTGCTGCTGTGCACTCTATCTAGTAGGGTAACACCTGCCACACTTCTCAGAAATCTCATTTCGGCTGCTTGTACCCACGATCGCACTCTTTCGGTCATTACCCAAGCCTCATGACCATAGGTGAGGATGGGGACAAAGATAGATTTGAAAACGGAGAGCTTGGCTTTGTTACCCAGCTCGTGTTTTGTTACCACGGATCGCCATAGTTCATGTCTGATACAGCTTGCTGTACCGATCCGAGCATCCAATTCTTTCTCCTGTCTCAATAAGTCCATCACTTGTGAATGCAATCCCGAGATACTTGAATTTCTCCACCTGTCTCAATGAGGCTTCCCTAACATGGAGAGCGCACTGAGCAGGCTATCTTGAAAGGACCAGAACCTCAGTTTTAGCCACACTGATCTTCATCCCAGCTTCTTCACATTTGGCTGCAAACCAGTCTAGTGCATGCTGAAGGTTCGTGCGAGAAGACCCAAGGAGGACAAGGTCGTCAGCAAAGAGCAACCTCTCCACCAGGCAGTCGCCCACACAAGCACACTCATCGCTTCGGCTGCCCCTGTCCATCCAGTCCATAAAGATAATGAACAAGAGGGGCTACAGTACGCACTCTTGGCGGAGTCCAACACCCATGATGAACGGTCTTGACTTAATGCCATTTATCCGGACACACATCTCAGAGCTTTCGTACAGAGACCTGATAGCAACCAGTAATTGCCCATCCACTCCATACTCTTGCAACACTTGCCAGAGCTTCTCCCAAGGAACTCTGTCATATGCTTTTTCGAGGTCCACAAAGCAAGCGTAGACCTCTTTGCATACTCCCAGGATTTCTCAAAGATTTGCCTTAGAGCAAAGATGTCATCTGTCGTGCTTCGGCCAGGTCGGAAACCACATTGCTCCCCCAACAGTTTGGAGTCTACTATTTCCAGACTTCTCTTCTTCAGACACTTAGCGTACACTTTCCCAGGATTGCTGAGCAAAGAGATGCCTCGATAGTTGATACAATCTCTCTGATCTCCCTTTTTGAAGATAGGGATCACAATTCCTGTCTGCCATTGCTTAGGGACCTGTCCAGATATCCAAGCAACCTGATACACTCGAGTCAGCCACAGAATACCATCCTGATTTAAGGCCTTTAACATCTCAGACCAGATTTCATCATCACCTGCAGCTTTGCCAGTCTTCAGGGACTTAATTGCCCATCTGACTTCTGCTTCAGTGATACTACCGTGACTATTCTCCACTCCAAGGTGCACCTCATGTGCCTCAGTTGTTGCTGTCACAGGATTAAGAAGAGATGCAAAGTATTCCTTCCACCTATGCAACACGCTCTCCTCCGTTTTCAGAAGCCTCCCATCTGAACTCTTAATAGTTTGTGATGAAAGAGACTTCTTTCCATGGAGGCGGCACACAGTCTGCCAGAATACCTTGTTTGCCGAACCATAGTCTGCCTCCAATTTCTCCCCAAACTTCTCCCAGGCCTTGGCTTTAGCTGTTGATACTGTCTTTGCTGCTGCTTTTCGCGCCTCAGTGTACCGCACTTGACTCGAAGTTGACTTATTTGCAAGCCATAGCAAATAGTCTTCCTTCTTTGCCTTGACAGCTTCTTGGACTTCACCGTTCCACCATGCAGTCCTTTTCTCACCGCCCTGTGCCAGACTCAGCCGCTTACGATCACAGCACAATGCAGCTGAAGTAATCACAGCAGTTTTAAACAACTGCCACTCCTCTTCAACAGTACCACGATCACTGGGTAGTTCTTTGAAACTTGAAGATATGTTATCTGCAAAGGTCTTCCTCATAGCTCCATCCTCCAATTCCTCCCATTTGATGCACCAAGTTTGTCAGAACCTAGTATTTCGCTTGGTTGGCATGGATTCAGAAAACTGCAAAGTGCAGACAACAAGATGGTGATCAGTTGATAGTTCTGCCCCTCTTCTCACACGAGTATCCAACACTGATCGAAATAAGTCGGCTGAAACGATTACAAAATCAATCAGTGACTTCTGGTCCACTGCATCCCTGTACCAGGTATACTTATGGACATTCCTGTGCTGGAAGAAGGTGTTTGTGATGGAAAGTCCATTGTTGCAAAGAGATCCAACAAGCACCTCCCATTCGTATTTAAATCGGGGTCACCATTCCTCCCAATCATGCCTTTCCACGTTTGGTCATCAGCCCCTACGTGTGCATTGAAGTCACCCACCAGGATGACAGAATCTGCACTCTCTCTTCTGCTAAGAGCAGCATCATCTTCATCTAGAAAAAGTGGGTACTCTATGACTGCATTCGGAGCATATGCAACAAATAGAGAGAGAGAGACCGTTTCCCTATCTGAAGCCTCAGGAGACACAGTCTTCCACCTAAGGGGGTCCAATCTGCAACATAATCTGCCAGCCGGGGACTTGTGTGTATCCCCGCTCCCACCTGAGCAATCATGTTAGGGTCGACACCAGAGTAGAAAAGCTTCCACCCTCCTAAGTCCACAGTTCTAGAACGGACGTTTCGTAGAGGTAATACCTATGATATCCAGTCGATACCGTTTGGCTTCCTCCACTAACTCTTGATTGCTTCTCTGTCATGGAGAATACGTTCCAAGTGCTGATTGACAGCACCTGATCCCGTTGTCGCTTTACCCATTTCTCCTCCTGGGTAAAGGCATGCGCTGCCCCCGACCGTTTCCCCAAGCGCATAGCGAGTGCACTGGTGGGGCTTCTCGGAGGCATTGCTCCGAGATAACAGCCGGGAGACTGCCGACTATTTTTCGAACGAGAGCCTCTGCCTAACTCCCGAACGCGGGTGTTTTTAACCTGCACCACACACGATGCAATATGAATTCTCTCATTCGTCGACATCATGAGATATATATTGGATACTCCTCGTCTCCCTTCTCAACCATGACCTTTCTGGTAAGGATGACCCTAAAGTAGCAGTGCTACAACCAGCATAGCTCACAGAATCCCTGAAGCACCCAAACCCCTGACCCACGGTAAGGAGACATCCACCAGGAGCAACACAATATGGAATTTTTTTTGGTTAAATTGTTCGTTTTTTTTTACTCTTTCCTGCCTCAGAAATTCTAAGGTCGGAAGTGAAAGAAGGCACAGAAAGTGGTGCATGCGCTTTCCTACTTCCTGCGCACCCCGTCTATACCCATGCTGGGACTCGAACTCTGAAGTCAGCAGTCTAGCCACTTCACCATCTGGATGGCTACATTTTAGTCACAACATAAAAAAAAGCAAATCAATAAAAGAAAAAAGAACAAATAATCAGCAAGGAATGCAAAGGATGATGGCACAAAGATTTGTATTTCAAGTCTTTTGCATTTGATGAATGATGGTTAAATTGTGACTGATGTGTGCATACTGCTATAACATTTGCCGGGTATTCTTGTAAATGAGAAGATTATATCTTTTCTGTTTGTTTTTTTTAATGAAATCTTATTTAATCCATAAATGTTGTTCTGATTTCATGAACAAGTTTTTAGAGTACGGTCATTTGATTTTACTTAATTTACAAGACTGATTTTACTTTAGTCATGCATACTTACTTGTATCATGTGAAAAGAATAGTCGAGTTATCCAATAAAATATCTAACAAAATCATTCATTCAATCAATCATAGGATCTTAGCAAATTTTACTTTATCTGTACTCTTTATTTGTAGTTTTACCTTGTGTGTTATTAACAGTTTGAAAGATACAGCCAGAGTTCTTTTATGCATTTTACTCTATCCAACAAAACTTGGACTGGGCATGTCCAATTGAACTTCCAGTTTACATTGTTAGACATTGTGCAAAGTAAAATGAAAAGTGTCTAACAATCGATCGGAAATATAATTGGAAATTGGACAAGCTCAGTCCGACTTTCGTTGGACAGACAATAAAAACTCTTGGTCATTATGAAAACTTTCTCATATAAAGAAAAAAACAACACTAGTTTATTATAAAATAAATAGACACAAATTAGCATTGAGTAAGGATAAAGTTTGAATGGCTACATTTTGTCGTAACATTAGCATTGGCTATTGGACTGTTGCATTTCTTCTTCTTCTTCTTCTTCTTCTTCTTCTTCTTCTTCTTCTTCTTCTTCTTCTTCTACACAGCCTTCATCCCTCTTAAAGGCGGGGACTAGCTGATTGATATAGATAGGTCGGGATGTCAATAGAGGACGGTTAGAAAGTGATCAGTAAATAGATAAAGGACCAGTTATTCTCTCAAACAATCCAGTGCTTTTCAGGTAACAGGTGAGAAGACGCATTGTGGTTCGTTTGAGATTATTTTTCATAGGCGAAGCAACGAGAATATTTTCTAGCGACACTTCGATACCTTGTCTTCTAAGGTTTCTCGTGAATAATGCTCTTTTTCTCCTGATAGATGGGACAGTCTAGGATGACATGTTTAACTGTTTCCTTCTCACCACAACGGCGTCTATCTGATTGGATTATATTTATTTTGCGGAGAAAACTGTAGAGGGACACGTGGCCGCTTCTTAATCTAAAAAGTATCGTTCTTTGAATTGAAGTCAGCCAATTGGGAGCAAGTTTCTTTGCACTTACAATTTTCGGGAAGAAGTCCTTGTAGTGTGCTCCTCTGGTTTCCGTAGCCCAGTTCTCATTCCATAGGTTTAAGGCATGTTTCCGGACTGTTCTATTTACAAGCAATTAAGATTAATTAGAGAAACTTATTTTGTTTTGCTGAATTATATAAGAAGACATAAAACAAAATAGCCGGAAACTGTGGACACCAATATACAATATCGGTGTCTCACTAATGAAAGAATTAGGAATTCCGAAGTGTACATCTGAGTCAATAAAAAAATCTTTGTGGATTTGTGTTTTCCTTTTATCCCGATATTGTATACAAGAAGACAGTGAAAACTTCATTCTCATATAATTTGGAACTCTGTCTCATTTGCAGAGGAGGTTCAAAATTATCTGGATTAAAATGTCCCACAATATCAACAAACAAGAACATAACACTCACACATTGCCATCAAGAAGTTCAGATCTAATGTCTGGTGACTTTTGGGGGAGTGTCAGAGATAATGTTTCATCCCTCCATTTCCTATAAATGTAAATGATATGTAAGAATGGACCATAACATCGGTTACGAGTGCTAACAAGAACAACTCCAAGAAGTTAGGGAAGAATAGGACTATCTGACTGATACCTGTTGATACTGCTTTGTAAACATGGAATATTCCGTGACTTCTAATACAAAATTATAGAGGTTCTGTTATAAAACCATCTAAAATAGCCATCTACAGAGGGTCATTTCTCCTTAGCTGATTTTGGATGATTGTCACTTCACGTGAAGCCCCTTCACCACCATTTATATTAAATATTTCCTCCGATTCTTGGCAATAGCTCAGCAGTGCAATTTCCATTCAAGCAGACTTCTCTGCAGGATGGCGAGAGGAATTTCATTCCATACCTCCTTGCACACTTTCCAAAATCCAGCGATGGTTTTGGGGCGAGCCTTCCGAGACCACTTTTGAGAAGGCCAAAGCCACAAAAGTCCATGGCGGAAGCTTTAGGTGACTTCGCAGGGATAGCAGAGAAGGGTATTGCACAGATGCTGGTCTTCTTCCATTTGCACCATGAAATTCTATGTTGAAAGCACAGTATGGCTGGATGTCTTATGTTGATGAACACAAACTTTGTTGCTTGCTCTCCGTACAATGCCAGGATTTCCTCCATGTAAAGAAGTTTCAAAATTTTCTTGATAGCAATTTGCATTTACCTTAGTGTTTTTCTCCACCCGACAAAGTTGTAACCGCCCTTTTGAGGAGTACCCCACCATCACCATGAAGCCTTTCGGAAAACTTTCACAACAATTCCGCACCCAATCAGTCTGGCCTTTCACATTTGCTGGACGGTAAGCAATTACACGAACTTTACCACAATCTGTGAGACAACAAACCGTCATTTCTCACCTGCAAGCAAGGGCGGCGCGAAGCAGTAAGCAAAGTAAGCGTCGCATGGGGGTGCATTGTAGGATGGGGCGCTAATGTGAGGTTGAAAGGGCGCATATTTTAGAAGTTTCTATAGCGTCGCATGGGGGCGCCGAAGAAGCTAGCGCCGCCTTTGCCCACAAGATAGCCTTCTTAGGGTTTGTGGGCGTTGGTTTTACGTTCACGGATGTGTGTGATGCTCATTAAGAGCTTTATGGAATTTGCGCAGTCCTAAGTTGCATTTAATTATGCGGTTTACCATTGTTGCAGATGTTCCTGCCTTCTGAGCCATGGCCTTCTTGTGTCGGAGGGTTTTCCTGTGCTACCATCTTCCTGATCTTTTTGATTGTGTCAAATGAACGGCTGGGGTGGGATCTCTTCTGAGGAAGCTTTCCATGGATGAACTTGTCGGGAATCCTGAATTGCGTATGTCAGCCAGAATGAAGTTAACTTCAGCCTTCGATAACGAAATTCCTTCCGCCTTGCACTGTTGCACGATACATATGGCACAAAATCCCGCCTTGGAAAGTGCTCGTACGTACCCTCTCCAAAAATCATTAATTTTTCTAGTCATGCCATGAATTTTCTGTGCTTGTTTCCTGAACAAATGTTTATGATTTACATAGACTCGGGCGCATGCATTGCTGGAGAGGGGGTGTTCAAAATCGGCTAAGTTAAGAAATGACCCTCCATAAAACACTTGTCTCAGCTTGTTGGCCGAGAGTGCTGAGACGCAGGTCTTATCGCTCTCACAACCAACAAGTCGCGGGTTCGAATCCCGCTTAGAGCATGGATGTTTGTGTTTGTCCTTTATTTCAAAAACCCCGTTTTGGGCTCTGGCCTGTTGGGGGACAACCCGCGGGTTGTTTAAATAAATTTAATTTGATTTAGTAATAGTTTGGTTTGTATAAAATATTGAAGATGTCTTTCTTTAAAGTAACCTATTTACTTAAAAAACTTACCTTTAATATATCTAGATTTTCTTATAATTTTTTTTTCATTTTATCTGTGTGATAAATTGAATTTTTTATCGTTTAGATGGAACAAATTAAATCGTTTGAAAAACTTAACTGAAAAGAATTTGGAAGGTGCTACCAGGTGAATTTTTTTTTCTTATATCAAATTACAAACCATAATTAACATGGATTTACTAGTGTAACTGCAACGTTTCTTTATTTTCTTTAAAACAAGTGTGGAGCTATTTAACCGCACATGTGATGAAGCTAATGATTGGATGTTAGAGAAATTGGATAAAATGGACACCGATGAATTGGGAAAAGATTTAAAGACTATACAGTCTTTGCAAAGGAAGCATCAAGTAATTCATTAAAAGCAGAATATCATCATTAAATGTTTCTAAATTTATTGTAATATTATTATATTAATGATTATTATTGTTATTATTTAAAAATGTATTTCTCTATTCCTTCATAGAATTTGGAAAGAGAACTAGCTCCGGTTGAAGAAAAATTCAACCGAGTTAATTTACTTGCTCAATCGTAAGTAAACAAAAAATATTCTATTTTTTTTCTTTTTAATGAGATGATTTTATGAATGTTGCAGTTGAAAAGCTTATGACATAATAAAAGCAAAAAATTATTAAAAACTTGAAAAAAAAAATCCCTAATCTAACTCCATATTCTCAGAGTGAAATTATCAAACATAAAAGGCTCCATGCTACAACTTTTTTGGGGAGAGGTGGGGGCAGCAAAATTTCTGCAATGTATTATAGACTAGGGCTAGGAACCTTAGGTCCTAAAAACATGTAAAATTATGTAGGTTCATATTCCCTTAAAATTACTGAAATATATATATTATATTCTCTTAAAATGTAAGTACTTCTTAAACAAATGTTATGAATAATTAGAAATTTCATCATTTTATTAATCAATCTCGTTTCAGCATTTCATTAATTTGGAACATTAAGTGATTAACAGCGTATAGCTTCAAGTTTTCTGGGGTGCATATAAAATAGATTTATACTGTGAAAATGATCTTTCTACTTCACACAAAGTAATTAAGGCTTTGGAAAACGCAGCAATTTCTTCTGGCATGTAGTCTTGGTCTGGAACATAATACTGTTCTCCGGATAAATTTTTGAAAACTAAAAATATCAGAAGCTAGCTGCAATGGCAGTTAGGGAAATACGGAATGGGGTATTTACAAATTCGCCTTAGCAATCGGAGTCCTGGATAGTCGGTAATCACGAAGTCTAGAGTCCTGATCGAGCGTCAAAATTGAAGCCAATAAAATTTTTCGCTACTGTATTAAAAAGATTTCGCAAATTTATATTTTCAATAACAAGGAATTAAACAAAAGAAATTTAAATAAAAAGAAAATTAAAAAATATCAGAAGCTAGCTGCAATGCCAGTTAGGGAAATACAGAATGAGATACTCCAAATTCGCCATAGCTGTCAGAGTTGGTAGTCATGGAATCTACAGTCATGATCGAGCATCGAACTTGAAATCACGCTGATGCCAAGCGAAAATGGCCCCTTATATATCCCTCACCACTGCGATGCTGCGCCAACAAGCATCGAGTATTCTGATTTGTCGAAACCAATAATTGTGGTGGCGCCATCTGTTGGCGAAGGCAGAAACTAGTCCAGTTGATCATCGATCACATCAGCGATAACACAAGAAGCTAATTAGCCTCTCTTGTGTAGGACAAAATGCAATTAGAATATGCCTTTTAGGTCTGATAATCCCAAAAACTGTAAAATCTTGAATAAAGGCCGGGTATTCAAATAAACACTATCTCGATTAGCCTTTGGGCATTGTTTTAAAAATATATTAAACACTTGGTCTCAAATAAAAGCCGGGTCTCATTGGTTATCGCAGATGATGAAGAACTTTATAATAATGAGGCAGTCATCTCCAGTGATTCCAAAACAGAAGATCAGGTTATCTAATGCGTATGAGATTTCCTAAATTTTTTGGTACAAAACTTCGTATGATATTGATTGATTGATTGATTAATTGATTGATTGATTGATTGTACCCAATACGTCCATCCAGGACCTGTATGGCCAAAAGCCGACGAGTTTGGTCCCTGGATGAACCTGGATTAACGACTGCTGTAAGATGGTCGCAGCAGCCGGGGGGGGGGCCCGGGCGAAGATCGTTTCTCCCTGATGGGCGCCCATCCAGTGACTAGCCGTGCCTGATGTTGCTTAACTTCCCTGAAGTTGTGATCCGTGGAAGCCCACCAGGCCACGGCCTCCCCCCTGGTTTTAATATACTTTTGACACTTTGATATACTTTTCTGATTTAAATTTTAGTTTTAATAAAGAAAATTTTCACTAAACGCCCGGTCTTAAATAAACGTCACTTTCGATTAATCGCTGGGAGAGTCAGGACCATTGTGACAAATAGATGCCCGGGACTCTATTCAAGATTTTACGCTATGTCGAAAAAAAATATTAAATATGCCTTTTTAGGTCTTTATAACTTTTAAAACATATATACCGGGTATTAAAATAAAAAAAACATTTTTGTGCATATCTCTTATTACTGAAAACATAAACAAAATATTTTGTTCCTGAGGTTCCTAATCCTAATTATACTTATTATACTTATCATAAATCAGTCAAGCTCATTCTCCCCTAGCAAATGCCCATGTCGAAAAGGATATAACAATAGAAATAATAACATTTCAAATTAAATATTTTGTAGCTTCCGACAGCAAAAATTATTCATCAGAAAATCATGAAATGTTGTAATACCTTAATTCCATAATGGGAATTTTTTCCAGAGAAAAAAAAAAGTTAGTTCCAAAAATCACCAATAGAGGGCATATTACTGCTTTATAGGGGGAGGCTGTGGCCTGGTGGGCCTTCAATGAAACACAACTTCTGTGAAGTTTAGCAACATCAGGCACGGCTAGCCACTGGATGGGCGACCATTCAGTGACTCACAATCTTCACACCCCCCCCCCCCTGGCTGCTGTGCAGTTCTAATCCAGGTTCATCCAGGGACCTAACTCGTTGGCCTCAGGCCATACAGGCCCTGGATGGACATATTGGATTGCAATACATAATAAAAAAAATAAATAAAAATAAAAAATAAATAGAGAACGTAACAATGAGCTAAACAATTGTTATGCAGTATTTTTTGAAGAATCCTGTGGACAGTTGCACGAGGTGGTCTATAACTCCTGCAATACACTGAACATGAAATTTGACCTCCTGTCCTCCATCTCTTGTTGAACACTACATCATCCATCCCTTTTTCCTCTTCCTCGCTGAATAACTAATGAGCATGTCTCTTCAAGTTTCATAATCATTCTTCTTAATTTGTTGCCAGTGGGCGGACCTTTTCATAAATGGCTTCAAAGAATGAAATGTTTGTAAAGCCTCAGTAGCAGATTCACCACTTTGGTTCTGCATTAGCAGCTTTACACAATCAAAATTAGCATCTGCCAGTATCTCTTTTGAAATGCATCCTTTATTGGTGGGTTTTTTTTTGGAAATAACTTTGTTTATTATTATTATTTTGTTGCTATGGGAAAAAATCCCCATCATGTAATTAAGGAATTCCCAAAATTTAATGATTTTCTGATGAATAGTTTTGCTGTAGCAAGCTACAAAATGTTAACTTTAATTTGAGACATCCTGTAGATCTCTTTATGTAAAGCATCATGAAAATTAAACATAAGGGTTACAAACAAAATAGCCTGTTAGCCATCCTTAGATTCAAAATCAAAGATATGTGAAAAAATTGATCATTACTAAGCATTTTGAAATTAGCAGTTTCTTATACAAACACCTGATACACGTTTCTAAGAATTTTTCAGTTATAAATATTAAATAACAACAAAAAAATATAACCCAATCTGACTTTTAAAAATATTTTGGAATATTCTTAACTGTAGAGTAAAATCTTCTTATCCAAATGAAAGAACAAATGTTACTGGCAGACAAAAGAATTTACATGATCTATGGAATAAAGTGAAAGTAATTGAATTATTATTATTATTTAAAAAATAAAATAAATAAACATTATTAAGTTTATGGACAAAATTTAGATCTTTCTTTTAATAATCATAGGATAAGGCAGCAGAAAGGAGATCAAGATTGGAGGAAGCTGTTGGTCAACAAATTTTTAACAATACTGCTAAAAACTTGGTAAGTTCAGAAAAATTTATTACACAGTGTTAAGTTTTGCATATCCACATTAAGTGTTGCAAAAAGATAACATTTGTTATTATAATTAATTCTCGATAACACTCATGTAATGTGCACAAAAATAATGCTAAGCATTTAGGGAAGACAAGAAAAAAAAAAACAAAAACCAAACAAACGACGGTTACTGAAACATACGATGGATAAAGAACATTTAATATTCGCATAGGTTGCTTCGTTTCATGTTTGTTGACTAAGATTTAGATAGTTTTAATTAAAAATTCCTTAATAAATTATATTCACAATGCATGATTTTTTTCTTTACAGTTTTGAGTATTTTTGATAGTGCATTTTCAGAATAGACTGTTAGGCGCAGTGTGTACATATCGATAGGCCTAACTGCCGACGAATTGCTGCACTTTTAAATTTTGATTTAACATAGACCCTAATTGAAATTTCCTGCAATTTCTAACACTCTTCTGCTGAAGTAAAAATAATGCACAGTAATAAACGAATTCTTAGAATCATTGGAAAGAAATTTTGACAGTGGCTATCCAAACGTGAAGAACTCGGACTTGATTGGAAAACAGCAATTTTTCTTTTTGAAAATATTTAATATACTTAATAAATACTGAATTTACATTGGTTAGTAATTAAAAATGATATTCCGAGCTTGGAGATTGTTTTTTGGAGATAGAATGTTTAAACATTTTGAGAAAGATTTGAAATGAGCCACTTTTTACATGAGTGGGATCATTTAGGCCTTGAACTCTCTGATAGCCTGTGGATTTTCTGAGAAGCAGGATATCTGAGAAAATTATTTCAGGAAAGGTGGTTTTCTTTATCCTGCGAATTATCTGGGAGGCAGATTATCTGTGCGAAATTATGGTATGTTGAAAGTTCTGGACATGTTGACTGAGGGAAAGGGTGGCTGAGGTCGGCCGAATACTTGGATTGAACAACTCCACTGTTTGTAAGTTAAAGAAAAACAATGAGGCTATCATGATAAAAATAAATAACAATCACCTTTGAGTCAAGTGGCAACTAATTGCTCCTTCCTTGGAATAGCACTTTTTTAGATCTGGGTAAAACACTCAGTGGATTGTTGATATTACGTGGAATATAGAATGAAATTCAGAAGAGTTAACAAGCATAACAAATTTGCCAATATTGTATATTATAAGCTGTGTGTATAATTTTATGAGGATTTCTTTGTTATTCTTATGTCCAAATTATTAATTCTATTGGTTTTCTCTTCTTCTATTGTGAAAGTTAAATTTTGATCAAGTTTGTTGAATGAGTCTAAAATGTTATGTGCATTTGTAACATTTTTGTTATATATTATTAGATGGTTATCTATATATCTTGAAAAAGTTTAATTTAATGTCTTTCAGTAATATACAAATGTATTGTGTATAAATTTGTCTTCAAAATCTTGTAGATGATATTCAGATAGTGTTCTGCTAAGAGGTGACCCCATGGGTAACCCTGGAGATTATAGATAGAATGGATATAGAAAGCAGAAATAATTTTGTGTTAAAGTTTCATTGAGTAAAGTTTCATTCTTTCTTTTCTGAGCTATTTTCTAGAAGAAAGTTATTTTTAACAATTTTTTATATAATTTATTGGAATATTCTTATACATATTTGTTGTGCTGAGAGAT
>JAHWFO010003238.1:171134-194674 GCA_023313115.1 Rhysida immarginata
TATAATTTATTGGAATATTCTTATACATATTTGTTGTGCTGAGAGATTTGAGTGTTGTATTTTAAAAGATTTTAGTTCTTCTGTTAATTCTAGGATGTTTTTAATGGTGAAAATGTATGGTAGTTTACTTGTTTTAATGCATTGAAAAAAAAAATGGCTAATAAGCAATTAAGGGTATTTTTCTGCAATTTACTATCCATCTTACGGACATTTCACGTTTGTGAATTTGTATAAGAGCTCTTAATATTGACCATTGAACATGTATCTCTAAAACTAATGCACATTCTGATTGGATCAATTTAGGGATTATGTAGTCTCCATAAGACATCCAATTTCTGTGCCGATAGCTGCGGCAGAAGTTGATATACAGGGTGAGGCATTTATCTTGAGACAACTGAATATCTCGGAAACTAAGCATTGTACGAAAAAATGTCCAAAATCAAAAGTGAATTATTTCGCGGGGGAAATTCATTAGTTAAAAAATTACCCCCCCCTCCCTTGTGATGGGGGCTGGGGGGAGGGGGTAACTTTGAAATCATAAATAGGAATCCCTATTTTTAATGGTACACTATATGATCAAAAATATCCGGACACCCCTCACAGATCATCGATTGGCCCAGTGTCACATGATAATGACTTGCACATCATTTAAATAGCTTCCCACACCTTCAGACACAACTCTGCTTGGACATTGGCAAGAATGGGTCGTTCGGCAGAGCTCAGTGAGTTCCAACGTGGAACCATCGTTGGATGTCACCTATGCGGCAAGTCCGTGCGTGACATTTCCAGCCTTCTTCAGATACCCAAGTCAACAGTAGGCGATGTCATTATGAAATGGAAGACCCGGGGATCAACAACAGTTCAACAACGAACCGGTAGACCCAAGAAACTAACGGACAGAGACCATCGAGTGCTTCGTCGTGTCACCCGCAGCAACCGGAAGTCCTCGGCGGAAAAAATTGCCACAGAGTTTCAAAACGCCTCTGCAAATGATGCCAGTACCATGACAATTCGTCGGGAACTGCACACGATGGGATTCCATGGCCGTGCTGCTGCCCACAAGCCCCACATCAGCAGGGTCAACGCCAAGCGACATCTGGAGTGGTGCAAAGCCCACAGAAACTGGACAATGGAGCAATGGAAACGTGTAATGTGGACAGACGAATCTCGCTACACACTCTGGCAATCCGATGGACGAGTTTGTGTTTGGCGCATACCTGGAGAACGCTTCTTACCTGAGTGCACAGAGCCCACAGTCAAGTTCGGAGGAGGAGGAGTCATGGTGTGGGGCTCATTTACATGGTACGGACTGGGCCAGCTCGTTCCTGTGCAAGGAATCATGAAGTCCGACCGTTATCTGAAAGTTTTGGACAACTGTGCACTTCCAACGTTGTGGCAATTTTTCGGAAACGGGCCATTTCTCTACCAACACGACAATGCTCCGTGCCACAAAGCGAGGCGTGTACAGCAGTGGTTTGCGGACTCCGGGGTCGAAGAAATGGGTTGGCCGGCACAAAGTCCCGACCTCAATCCTATAGAGAGTCTGTGGGATGAATTGGAAAGACGCTTGCGGGCCAGATCACATCGGCCAACTTCTGTACCTGAACTGATTCTCGCTCTTCGGGAGGAATGGAGGAACATTCCGGAAAGTACCTACCAACATTTGGTGGAAAGTCTTCCCCGAAGGGTGGAAGCTGTGATTCGGGCAAAGGGTTGTGCAACGCCCTATTGATTTCCATGAAATCGTGGCTAGAGCGCAAACGTGCATGTGTCCGTATATTTGTGATCATATAGTGTATATTCAGATTGTACACAATATTTGAGAAATGTTTTATTCTTGGTGTTTTTTCAATTGATTCAACCGTTTAGGAGATAGAGGCCCTGAAACTGTGGACCTTTTAAAGTTCTGAACCCAATTTTATCGATGAAGACAAAGAGATAGAGAGAGGGTCTTACAAACATTCCTATTCTACTTTTTAATGGTCTTTAAAAATCCGAAGTTAGAATTTCAAAAATCCAATATTTTTTTCAATACACACGCACAGACTCTGTCTCCATAGGACTGCTCCCCCAAAAGTTTACTTGTGCACTAAAAAATTTTGAATTCTTGAAATAAAGAATTTGTGCTAGTGGGTCACACTGTCAATTCATGTTTTTCTGGTGAGTAAGGTGGGTGGGGAAGGATGGTCATCGAATTCTTGGTCAAAAGCTGTGGTGTGCTCAATGAACGGTGGGTGAGTTATCGTTATGAAGAACCCACTGTTTTGCTCACCACAATTCCGACCGTTTTCTTGTGACATCTTCTCGAAGGTGCCTCAGAACATCACAGTAGAATTGTGGATTGATAGTGTGACTCACTGGCACGGATTTTTATGAAACATCAAAGAATGAAAAAACGCAATGCAACTTCTAAGGAAATGGCTTTTATACAGGCGAGAATTGCTTCATTCACGATAAAATTTCATACCCTAGCTCACAATACTAGTACCTAGTGCCCTCCATCGGCATGCATTGAAACTATTTATGTTTTGGGTATACTTGCTCTAATCCAGGAAATTTTGGATCATGCCTCGTATATTGTGGATTAGGAAATAGTAATTGCTTCTGGTTTTCCAGTAAAGCCAAAAATAGATTTCTTTAGATATTTTCTGAGATTGTTTTAAAGAAGCACGACAGTTCCATTAATGATGGACATTAATCAGTGGTAAACTATTTCTTATTTCGAATTCAGTCACACAATTTTTCCTGTTGTTTTTCATTCAAATTTAATTATTTAGTAGTAGAAGAATGGAGCATTACTGGTATTACAATGTCAGTCTGTTCTCTTTATGTTTTCTACATTTTTTGACATAGAAGATTAAAATTTGGAATCTAGCTTACCATAGGCATGTCCTACTACACTATTTGGTTTGGTTTTGATTCGTCCACTGGAATTGGAGTTATAGGGATGGAAGTTAGAGGGGACCAAAAGGTGTACATGGTATTTAAGTATGTAAAGGAGTGAAATTTGGTATGTAGATTCCTCCAGACAAGATCTACATTACTATGAGGTTTGGCCCAAATTGTTCCAGTGGGGTCGAAGTTGTGGGGGTGGCAGTCACTTGGTCTTTAGAACTGTGGCAACATATGTCATGTAATATTTCATTCATTGAAAATCATGAAAACAAAAAAAAGATAGAGGTCTTTTACATTTTTTAAATACTACGATCGAGAAAAAAAATTTTTGGTTAAAAAATTGGGAGGGGGGGTTAAAAAGTGCAGATAAAGGGGTAAAAATAGATGACCTCAGGGCCTCCACTACTTTCCTATATCCTCTTCAGGAGGATTAATTTCTTGTTTAGAAACTGAAGCTCTAAATTCTTGTTTTTAACCATCATATTAAAGTAAAATTTAATTGATATACACATAAATTTGTCCATTATTTAGAGGGAGGACTGCATTATAAAGTATTTTAAAATTTATTTGGTAGTTTGCATGGATTGAAAATGTTAAACAAGCTTTAAAAGATAAAGAAGCAGCACGAGATGTGGCTACTGCTGAAGCTCTTATGAAAAAACATCAGGAACTTAAGGATGATATTAATGCTCATCAGGATGAGTAAGTAACATTATATTGAAATTGATAGAATAGTTCATAATTAATATGCTTTCATTACTTCCAAGAAGGGAAACCTCTAATCCACAAGGAATAAAACTGAAATACCGGATACATATTTCGGGTACCAGGTACCCATCTTCTGCAGAATGACAAAAATGAAAAGAAAGAATGCTTATTTCTTATTTTCTTTTCACTTTTGTCTTTCCGCATAAGATGGGTACTTGGTACCCGAAATACATATCCGGTTTTTCAATTTTATTCTTTGTAGATTAGAAGTTTCCCCTTTTTGTTTGTTCCACTCCACAGTAATTGTTTATTTTTTGTTCTCACTACTTATCTAAATTCAGATGTAAAGCTTATATTTTAAGAATGAAACCAGATTTACAAAAAAAAAAAATGAAGTCAGAAATCTTAACAAAGATTTTTTATTAATTGAAAAATGGAAGGAAAAATTCTGCGACTTGGATTCAAACAGGAACCACGAGTGTCATACGTTTGACGCCTCTACCATTTGGGCTATTACAGACACTCGTACAGCCATGCTGTCACTAAGTGTCTTACAGACAATCAAGTTGTCTTAGTGACAGCATGGGTGCCCAGGAGGCGGGCACCCGGCTCACAGATCGAGAATTTCTCCTATCCGGGCAAAAGACATCTCCACCAATTGGGCTGCTGCAGATACCCATACAGCCATGCTGTCACGAAGTGTCTTAAAAACAACCAAATTGTCAAAATGGATAGTTCAATGGGAGGCGGGGACCCAACTCAAAGATCAAGAATTTCTCCTATTCAACTATCTGAAAGTTTGATGAACACACATAATAAATAAAGAAATTAAACTGGAGCTGATTCCCCAAGCATCAGGTAAAGATATTAATTAAAAAATGGAAGGAAAAATTCAGCAACGGATTTGAACCAGGAACCTCAAGAGTCAAAAGCTCAATGCCTCTACCATTGGGCTTTCCATCTTGACAATTTGGTTGTCTTTAAGACACTTGGTGACAGCATGATTCTGTGGGTGTCTGCAGCAGCCCAATTGATAGAGACATCGAGCATATGACACTCGAGGTTCCTGGCTCGAATCCAGGTCACAGAATTTTCCCCTCCATTTTTCAATTAATATCAGCTCCAGTTTAATTTCTTTATTTATTAAGATTTTTTAATCAAGAGGCCTTGTATGTGGAAAAGCAATTATAGTTTCTCCATTTCGAGTGACCTTAGCTCTGGTAAGAAAAAGACAACAGAAAATAACAAATTTACGTTTAAATAAATTATTACAATGTGGATATGGGTCCTGTTGTCTTTTTCTTATCATGATATTATGTCCAAGTTTATAGGCTAATTGCATTTAGTTAATAGGTGACCTGATCTCATATCAGTATCAAGCAAAATGAAGGGTTATCTATATCCTTTATAATTTTAAATTTACTCTGTCCTCACTCCACTTCATTCTGTGTTTTCACCAGCACATTTCTTCATTCATCAACTTTTATAAGTTGAAAAAAAAATTAAAGAATTACTTCAATTATGTGACAGTAATTCTTTAAATTACTTCCATTTAAATTTTCAGTACTTGATATTCATTATGGTTTATTTCATTTTAATAATATTATACCAAAATTAGATCCATCAGTCATTAATGACATGAAAGTTATTTGCTAGTTTTCATTGAAATGAATTATAAAAGTCTTTAAAAAAATGTATGTGGAAAACTGTGTTGTTGTTTTTTTTTTACATTTCTTTATTAAATTATTTAATTTTATACTTTTTTTAAGATTTGAAGATTTATACAAGTTAGGAGGAGCTATCATGCATAATAATCCAGAAGCAAAAATGATTCAAACCAAACTTCAGCAGCTGCAGGAGGAAGAAAAGAACATTCATAAAGGATGGGAAGATAAAGAAAAATGGCTTGAGCAATGTATTAAATTTCAGGTTAAAACAATTCCTTAAAATATTTAAATTTCCAAATTGCTGATATTTATTTTTTTATTGCTTATCATAATAAATTTCAAGTGTTTATTATTTAGAAAGATAGATAATTCTTAAGTAATGATAAAAAATTATCATCAGTGTCTCCAAAAAACAAAGATAACACATCAAAAAAAAAAATAATAAAATAAATAAATAAATGGATGGAAGAATCCTTTTACAATTCTTACCAATATTTTGGTTAACATGACCATTAGGGCTCCAGAACGAAGTCTGCTATGAGCAATTAAGTACAGTGGACCTCACATAACGAACACTTTGAACAACGAACAATTCGCATAACGAATACGGGTTTGGGGTGAAAATCGACTCGCTCAACAAACCACGTCCCACATAATGATCCGAATACGTGCGCTCACACGTGTTTATGTTGTTGTGGTCACATGCGCTCACACATCTACTTACACGTTCAAAAGTTGTGTACACCACTCCATTCGCGTGGCGTTTTTCATCTTCTTAAACAATTGAGTGAAATTGTAAACTTTAATAACTTAAGGTAGCATCTAAAAAGGCTTCTGCCACTAGAAAATCTCTTTCTATTGAAGTTAAGCAAAAAATCATATGGAAGAAAGAAAATGGAGCTAGTAAAGTTGTAGATTTTACAACCAAATATGGTGTAAACAAGTCAACCATAGCAACTATTATTTCTAACAAGGAGTCAATCTGTAAACTAAGATTGCAAAAGGAGTATTGAAAATATTTTCCCAGATTCACAGGAAATCAGTCAGTGATGAAATGGAGAGACTGTTATTGGTTTAGATTAACGAGAGGCAGATGAAAGGGGAAATAAACCACTGAATTTATCTTCGGTGAGAAAGCTAGGGTCTTCTTTGAAGAGTTGAAAATATCCACTCCAGGAACAAGCTTACAGCAAGACGAGTAAAGAGAATTTAAAAAAAGCAGGGGTGGTTTCACAGGTTGAAAAATAGAAGTGGCAACCAGCATCATGCATGCTGAGGCTGGGAGTGCTGATGAAGAAAGCTCAGAAGCCAGATGAATTGCTGGGAAATTCCAGGAATTCATTAAGAAAGAAGGGTACAGTCTGCAACAAGTTTTCAACTGTGATGAAACTGGATTGATCTGGGAAAGGATGCCCAATAGGACCTACATCAATTGTTCAGAAGGAACAATTATCTGAACAAAGCCAATGAAGGACAGGTTAACTCTCCTGTTTGAAGCGAATGCATGTGAAGATATGAAGATGAAGCCCTTCCTAATTTACCATTCGGAGAATCTCAGAGCTTTCAAGAAGAGCAATCTTATCATATCAAAATTGCCTGTTATGTGGAGAGCGAACCAGACAGACATTGAAAACATTGCATTTGGTGTGTTCTTTTTTCTTTTTAAAAAGTTTGTCGGGAATTTTTTTGTCTCAGGAACAAATTAAACTCTTTTCCATAGGTTACTATGTAAAACAGAATCTCGCATAACGAACTTTTCTTATAACGAACTTCGCTTAGTAATGAATTAGGTTCGTTATGTGAGGCACCACTGTATTTCATAATTGAAATATTGCTTAAAATATTAAAGCTCACCCAACATGGTGCTAGATCCCTAATGATATTATTTATTCTTAAATATAATAAAACAAGATTACAGTTGAATAAATCATAAAACAATTTGCAGATATGCTGAAAAAGCATATGAATTTTGTTTTTGGCTTTGAGAGCTTGTAATATGCCGAATGGTGAAAATTGCGTGTAACTCCCTGTATTCGCTTACAAGTTATTGAAGTTTTTTCAGAATAAACTCTGGAAACATTTACACATGGGGTAGAGCTTGTTAAATCTATTTATTAATTCATATGCAACCCTTCCAGTAATCGCATTTTGTGGGCACTGTACATATGAATCATCCCATGCTTATGTTTTAACTTGCTGTATGTGTGTTCTTTCCATTGTTTCTTCCTATGGCAACTGCAAAGTATAGGCAATAAGAAGCAAAAAATCATTGTTGTAAAGCATTGTGGGTAAAAACCATTGTTGCATGACTAAAGCAACGAACGGTTTGTTTTTTTTTTTATTTGGTAATGAATTATTGAAGTTTTTTGAGTTTTTCTTAATGAGCCATCAGTAATGAGTATTTTAGTTATTTTTAATTGTTCCTAGCAAGATAATACTATTAAATAGATGAGTCTAACTGCCATGAAACATATTAATTAACTGTAATCAGTTCTCTTTCATACAAATAGAATAACACAGTTTAGTTTTATATTCATTGACATTAATAGAAGGTCGTGAAAACCTATTTTCCCGTTAGTGCAGTTATCTTTGATAGTATTGTTGACAAACTTTGCAATATGTTTTCCTTACTTTTTAGATGTTTAACCGAGAAGCTGACCATATTGATGCTATCACTGGCAATCATGAAAAATTTCTTGAAAATACTGATTTAGGGGTGAGTTTTGCTTATTTTAAATAATTTTTTTGCTTGTAAGCGCAGCTTCACATTTATTTCAATGATATTTATACTCTACGCAAAAGCTTAACAATATATACCAATTTTTTATATATTGATACACAGTAAAGATATTATTAATTGAAACTTCACAATTGGCTCTTTCAAACAATTACTTATCCAATTATAGGAATTATTGGGTTTCACAATTGTTCCATGATTATTGGTCTATTCTGACACAAATAAAAACAACAGCAGTAACACAATCACTTACAGCATGAATCACAGCCTCCTCCTAGTGAACCATTTGCCCTTCAGGAAGTGGTCCAAATGGCAAAACATGAATATGTAAAATCTGAGAGGACCCCAAGGTGTTGATTTTCTGCATGCTTCCAATAGATACGTAGTCATGCTCCATGTGTGGAGGAGTATTAGACCAAATAATGTTTGTTTGTTGCTTAATTCCAGCTGACGGGAGTACATGTCGGTTATGATTGTGTGGTCACACAGCAAAAACTCATAATGTACACGGTTCTGTGTCACCACATGGGAATACAAGTCTTTGGGATGCTCTGGGTGCAAGTCTGGTTTAAACATTTGTTTCGTGGTTCCCCTTCATTGAGCCCCTTGCTGATGATATGAGAAGGTCAGCCCAAAGCTCACGTGTTGTGGATGCTGGTTTTTCTTTGTCTTTCTGCCTTAATTGTGCCAGGATTTGTCATACACCCTGATGACCAGCTCCTGGCTTATGTCAACATCACTGGCGTAGAACTTTGAAAACAGTCTATGGACAGTTCTTTTGCTCATGCCAACCCCCATGCTTTATTGACATTCACATGCATTTTGGACAATTACATCCAAACAATATTATAGAACTGTGGATAATGTTAATTAGAAAATGGACCTCTTGTCCACATTGTGGTCGAAATATACATTCGAGATATTTAAAAGTTGTTATTTGTGGACAAGAGATTTATGTTTTCTAATTACAGTAGAATTGCAGTGAACCGAGCGAGCCCCGGTTAGCCGAAGCACTGGGTCAACCTTAAGAAAATTGAAAAAAAGACTTCTATGACAAAAACTAATTAAAAGTTTTTGTTTATCTTACCAATGTAATTATATACTCATGTATTGTTTTGTAATGTACGTATTAAATGAACACTGTCTTTACGTTAATGCAGCTAGTTATTGTCAAGTTTTGGTAGCCATCCAGTTTTTACGCATCCAAGGTAGTCTCAGTCCCAATTAACTTGGATTATTGCGATTCTACTGTACATCCAAGTTTGAATCCATGCAAAATCACTAAACTCACATCAAGTTGTTCCATCATGTCACAAACTGCATTGATCTGACTGAAATAATTTATTCAGCACATTTGGCTGAACCCATTCATTTCATACAGATGTTTGGTAGTTCTTATATAATGCTTACCTAATAACTGGCTCAGAAAATTAAGCTTATGGAACCAGCCAATAATCATGAAACAACCCGATGCATTCAGACAGAGAATTTAAATGCAATATAAACTAAAAATTCCTCAACAAGAAAGTAAAAATTGTCTTAAAAATTTGAACATTTAAAAAAAGCAATTAAAACTTTTGATTATTAATTAAAAATAATTAAATCATCCAATTTAAATTAAAGTTTCATGAATCATATGACAACATATTTACAGTATACTAGATATATCCATATATATGAAAGAAAGGCCTGAAAAATTTATAAATCTTTAAAATTCAACATCAACTTATCCATAGGTAAGCGCTAGTTTTCAGAGGGCATGAATAAAAATGGACTATTCATTTAATAAAGACAGTAAATCTAGTTTATTGCATACTTTTATCCCCAAACTATTGTTGCAAAAATTGGAAGTACATGTACTAAGTGCATCAGTCTCCTCCATACCGTCAGAAAGGTCTTCACAAAAATCATCCAATCAAGGCTGCAAAAGCATCATCGTGAGGATCAGAATAACAGGCGAGATTTAGACTCGGGTGAGGATGTTGTGATCAAATATTCACAATTCATCAGCTGATGGAGGAGAGGGCTCAGTGTTGTATTTATTGAATTCAAGTCCATTTCGACTGTGTCCACAGGTCTGGCCTATGGAAATCGTTGGAGGTCAAACACTTGCCTCAAAAAGTCATCATACTCCTCTAAATCATGTACAGTGATTCAACCAATTAAGTGTGCATTCGGAATGATCTATCTGAGGAGTTTACCACCCAAACGGGAGTCTGACTAGGAATTGTAGCTTCACCGCTACTTTTTCAACACCGTGGTTGATGCCGTCATGCGGAAAACATTCAGCAACAGACCCACGCATTCAGGGGCATACTTTATAGTGAGGATCACTACATGACCAACCTGATGTTCGCCGACAATAGTGCTATCTTCGCAGATAATGAAGCTGAGGCACAGATATTCTCTACGATATTCCCCGCATCACCCAGCCTTGAAGATCAATTCAGACAAGACAAAGGTCCTGACAACGGATGGGTTGCAGGCCACAGTCTATCTTGAGGGCATCCAGATCAAGCAAGTGTAGGATTTCAAATATCTTGGATCACTGGTCCTGGAGTTTTTTCTGCGGAATTGAATGGGCAGCCGCTGCATTCGCTTTGCTCAAATGGTGCTTGTGGAAGAAGATCAACATTTCTACGAAGACTAAAATTCGACTCTTCCGGACTCTGATTCTGCCCATTCTTCTTTATGGATCGAAAACATGGACCTGCCTCAAACTCGATTTGAACAAACTCGAGGTTTTCCAAACGCGATGCTTGCAGCAGATCTTGGGCATCTCAGTTAGCGATTGCATCATTTGTGACATTTCATGTCAGTGAGTGTCACATGGGTCCGGCGGGAACGTGGGGGTGTAATAAATGTGAATAAACAATTAAGGGAAGTTATTAAAATTTTGTATTTTAGTAGTTGGTTGTTATTTGTTCTCTCTTTATTTATGATTTTTTATAGATTGAAATTTTTTTTTTCCCTCGTTTAGTAATTTATTTAATTTATTTTGTAAGCTGTTTTATAAAGTGAAACGATTCAATTTAAGTAATTGTTGACGATCGCTGTTTACGACGTTAGTCGTACAACAGAGTTCGTAATTGTTAGCATGTTTGAGCATTGTTTCTGGGAGATTTTCCCAGAAGGTGTGTCATCTTCGATTGTGGGTATTGTTGGGTTTAAGTAGGTATTTTTTTGTATTATTAAGTTTTTTTTTTTGACTTTGAGCCACCGAGGAGAGAGGTTAACAAGAGATGTTAGAAGCCTCTAATTGTTCGAAATGTGTTTTTGTTTACTGCTGCTGCTGTTTATCTGGGAGCTTGATGTATGCTAATGCTGTGGACGCATTAATTTATCGCCCTCAAAGTTTACCGAGAGAAAGTAGAATTTTGCTGTCCTCAAAGTTAAGTGACGATTTTGGTTCGATTGAACATTGGAACGTATCGTTCATCTGAAGATGACAAGCCAATTAGATGACGTACCTGGTGAGTCTATTCTATGTTATGAACGTATCGAAACGTTTTAACAAGTTAAATAAACAGTTCGCTATTTGCAATCCGTAAAAGAATTTAAAGGAAGACAGAACAATCATTAACTGTATTAGTACCTGTGTATAACGGAGTTAGAAAATGTAGAGTTCAGTTGTATCTATTTTATCGTCATCGAAAAAAACATTGTAATGAGAGTGCTCCGCTCGTATAATGCTACGCTATTTTATAATTACATTGCTTTGTAAATAAATAATAATAATTATGAACTGGAGATGCGTCTCCAAGCATAGGTAATGATTTTTCAATTAAAAATGGAAGGAAAAATTCTGCGACCCGGATTCGAACCAGGAATCTCGACTATCATGGCCGATGCCTCTACCAATTGGGCTATCGCAGACACCACGGACAGCCAAGCTGTCTCAAGGTGTCTTAAAGACAACCAAGTTGTCACGGTTGAAAGCCCAATGGGAGACGGGAACCTGGCCCGCAGATCGAGAATTTCTCCACTCCAAACCATCAGAAAGTTGATGAACTCACAAGTAAATAATAATAATTATGAACTGGAGATGCTTCTCCAAGCATAGGTAATTGGTAGAGGCATCGGCCATGATAGTCGAGGTTCCTCGTTCGAATCCGGGTCGCAGAATTTTTCCTTCCATTTTTCAATTGAAAAATCATTGCTTTGTAAAGTAAATAAGTCTGAATAAGTAAATATAGGAGGAGGTTTGGCAACGCAAAAGGCAGATATCTGTATTTGAAGTAATCATTCCGATATAGAATCTTAAACTGACGAACTACGTTATGTTCGCACAATAGGAGCCTCGCTATGAGTGTGACTGTCAGAGCGTGGGAAGGATGCTGCAACTGAGTGACGTGCGCATTGGAATGCTAAAGGGGTTACCACGGTCCTCCTCTTGGGCATTAAGCTAATAAAAGGGCCATACAATGCGGGTGTGCGTTATTCTAGGAAAATAAAAGCATTACCTTTGTGTTCACTATAGCTAAACTTTTGCATACTTTGTCGGAAAACCCGTCTGAACTGCTGAGGTGCGATTCATGTAGTAACATAGGTTAGAGCCAATTGCAAAGCCTCACTCTCAATTAGGAGTAACCACATGCCCTCTATATATTTGCGTATATAAGAATTATGCGTCTGTTGAATAACTATGTTTGATAGGATGATCATTTAGGCACCTTAACACTGGGAGGGCCCTCTACAGCTGTTGCCTTATGAAATGTGATAGCGCTTGTTAATGTGGAATTGTATGTCAAACGAAGCTAAACTGAGTGTTGTTTTTTTAATTACCATCTAATTAACATACAGATTTAATCTTGTTTCTATATACTGTCAGAAATAAAGAGAGTTGCGATGATAAATAGTTTTAGTAGTAATTTTAATTTTAGAATTCATACCCTCGGGTATCAGTCCCGAACCCTTTGCGCCCATCCCACCCGACACTAGGTGTCTTTATAAGTAAAGTAAGGGGAGGGGCGTCACACGTTAACGACACCAACAGTGCAAGATGCCAAGAGCAACTAGCCATCGCCGACCGAATCGAGAAGGGAAGGCTAAGATGGTTTGACCACGTGTACAGAATGGGCATGAACAGAATACCACCCAGACTCCTTTGGAGACAACGACCCGCCCAATGGAGAATTAAGAATCAATCGAAGTAGAGGAACAATAGATGTAGAGGAGCAATCGAAGTAGAGCAGAAATCAAATGGACTGTGCCTAGGAAAATGTGGGCCAGGCAGGTGGAAGAAGACCTGAAAAGCCGATGTCTCGACCTTAACCAGGCCAGGGCTGTCACCATGGATCGTAAAGCATAGAAGAACATCAAAGAGCAAGTTTGAAATCCTGGAGTATCTACAGCAGAGTATTGGTTGCGTGGCCAACTACCTCATCCAACCACCAGCTAAGAATGGAAGATGAAGAAGTGAATACGTTACTGAAAAACATTTTTTAGTAGGTACATCAGTGAATACTACAAAGCACAAGGAAATAAATTCATTACAGTAATAATATTTTAATATTTCTTTTTATCACTAAAACAGAAACAATATGTTACAACATAAAAATGTAACACAAGAGAGAGGGGAAGGGGGTAGGTAGGAAATTAAAAAAGTCCATAGGTTAGTCCAAAATTGAGTAGGGTATGTTGCTTGCTTTAACAATAATATCAGACTTATAAGATAAATGAATTTTATTTATTTTGTTAAAGTGAATAATTATTGTCATTAGTAAAATCAGTATATTTTACTTTTTAAAGAGTTCCCTTGATGACTTGGAAGCACTGATGAAACGCCATGACGATTTTGAAAATACTTTTGCAGCACAAGAAGAAAGAATAAAGAATTTTTCTAATACAGCTGACAAATTGATTGCTGCACATCATTATGAAAGTCCTTAGTAAGAATTATCTTGTTTTGAACCTTAACCTTGTGATTAACATAGTGAAATTAAATCTAATGTTTTCTTTGTAGCATAAATCAGAGACGAGCTCAAGTTTTAGATAGAAGGCAAAATGTTAAAGATAAGGCACTCAAAAGAAAGAATTTATTGCTTGAATCTCAAGCATATCACAAATTTAAAACTGATGCAGAGGAGGTGAGTGATAAATAGTCTATTAAATTTCCTTCCAAAATAGTTTTCATTTACTAAATGATGAAACTTGTTTTGTTTTTTATAAATGATATTAATGTTCAGAGGCCATTTTTCTTAGACTCCATGTCAATATCTTAAAAGAAATAATTGAATAAAATTCTATATTTAGGGACATATTAAATAATTTGTAATGTATCTTTTCAGAGACCGTTACATATTTCCTTTCATCTTAAGGATTGTATATACGAGGGGAAATCAGTAAGTAAGTTACAAATGGTAATTTAAAAAATACTAATTGGGATAGGAAACATAGCTAGATTTGCACGTTATTATCTTCTTATTTCTCAACATAATTCCTGATGTTTTTAATGCAGTTGTCTTATCGACGTAATAGTCTTTCGATACTTTCTTGTTAGAAAACTGGGCTTTGCTGCCCAAGCCAGTGTTGCACTTCATTTTCACCCTCCTTGTCATTTGCTTTATTCAGAGCGACTTTCACCTCTCTGATCTACTCAGAAAACCATCTTGGCTAGCATTGTGCAAATGACAAGGGAGGATGAAAGTGAAGTGTGAAACCGTGTCAGGCAGTGAGCCAGTTTTGCAGTTTTGAAAACTATCTTGGCTAGCATCCTCCCTCTCATTTGCACAACGCCAGCCACCAAGGGGGTTTTTGAACGGACCAGAAAGGTGAAAGTCGCTCTGAAAAAGCAAATGACAAGGAGATTGAAAATGAAATGCAAAACTGGCTCAGGCAGTAAAGCCCAGTTTTCTAATGAGAACTTATTGAAAGACTATTGTGTCAATAGGAAAAATGTATCAACAATATCAGGAATTATGTTGAGAAATAGAAAGATAATAATGTGCCAATCTAGCTGTGTTTCAGATTCCTATCCCAATTAATATTTTTTAAATCACCATTTGTATCTTACTGTACTGACTTCCCCTCGTATCGTTAATGTCACAGTAATTCCCACCAATTCATTTATAAAAATAAAACTCTGGAAGTTTTTTTGGAAATGTGAAAATTTGCTGTCTACCATTGTTCAATGTTATCAGTCACATCTTATAAGTCACCTCGGAGGTTAGGTTTAAGAAGCATCTAGTGAACAGAGTCCATTACAAAAGTCCCATATTACAAAGCGTTCAACAAAAAACAACAAAACCCTACAATTCATTCCATGTGAATGACTAAAGTGGAGTTCTTTAACCTTTTATTTTTTTTTACACATAGGTTAATCCAGTGAGTGAGAATTTCAAAACAGTTATAGGAGAAAATTATAAAAAAATTCCTGTTTGCAAACCTGTTTTTAAGTAAAATATTTACTACTCAAAAGCAGTCTTAATTGGTGATCAGGAACTAATTCCCATTGAGTTTATGTACAAAATTCTTTGGCATGTGCACTTTATCCTTTCCCAATTCCAAGCATCAACTAAGGTGGATACACGGAGATAAATGTAGTAGATCCATCAAATTTAAGCGCCTTCTGAATTGTTTTGATGCAAATGTCATTTGCAGAGGCAAAAAGTGAATCAACTCATTAAATTTAATTGATGAAGATAGACATAGTGCGACCGATCCCCAACTACTATTGGCTGAAGCTAAACAATGCTTTCCAAAGAAAATAATGAATGCACAACTCGAAGTAGTGCTGATGTCGTTTGATGGTTGAGCTTATATTGGCTTAAAATAAGAGAAAAACTTACCAGGCAAAAAACAAACACAAATGCAGTGTTTGCATGGAATTGTTTACGTAACCCAAGCACAATTTATTTTCACTGCCAAAATGACAAAATAAAAGGTTTTTGAGCACCCCGTGTATGAGTCCTGAATTTACATAAACTGCAAATCTATAATAAAATAATATCATAGTTTTGCTTATATGATTGCTTCTTTTTTTGTAGTTAGCTTCTTGGATTCAAGATAAACATAAGACAGCCAGTGATGAATCCTACAAAGATTTGACAAATCTTCAACGAAAGCTACAAAAACATGAAGCGTTTGAAGGTGAATTAAAAGCTAATGAAGGAAGATTACGAGCAAACAACAGGGTAAACAATTCTTTTTTTTTTATTATGGTTTCTTGTAGCTATTTTTCATATAATAGTTGCTTAATTTTTTTTTTCTTTCATACGTTTGTTAAATGTTACAAACAGAACTTCTACAAAAAAAAAGAAAGGAAAATTATTATTGATCTAAGGAGTTTAAATGATTAATTTTAAATTTAAATGTGGGTAGTCTCCTTTTAATGGGGAAAATCGTAAAATTAAATTTTAATAAAAAAAAAAAAAAAATAAAGTCACCAATCCAAAAAATGTCAAGATTGGTGACGTTATTTTTGTTTTTAAAAAATTTAAATTGTTGACATTTAAAATTAAAAAAGGAAAATTATACTTATTTTGAATAGTCTAGCAGAAGCTTATTCTCTACCAGTTGATTATTGTTTGATTAGACAGTTCTGATACATTATATAGCCAAAAGAAGTAGATCTGACTGTTTGCATGGCCTGATACTTCATTGAATGATATAAAATTGCTGGTGGAGGATTGGAAGCTCATATAGGTGCATTAGACAGACAATGAGTAAGTTGATAGAGCTCAGTGATTTCGAACTGGGATGATTATTAGATGCACCTTTGTGAAATATCCACCTTGCTACAGCCGGCCAGGTGGCCAAGAAGGCTAGGGCATAGGCTTTGTAGTTCTCGAGTCCGCCTGGCCGTGGGTTCGAATCCCGCCGTGGGCATGGATGTTTGTGTTTTTTTCCCGGGCTGCATACAGATATAACTTGTGTAAAAGGCGCAAAATGACCTTAGTAGTCGATGCCAAAATTTCTAGAACCCCCTCCCGACCTTGCTATAGGTGCCAAAATCAACTGTAAGTGATGTAATTGTAAAATAGAAATGTTCAGGAAGTGAAAGTGCAGCAGGGCAAAGTGGTAAGCCAAAGAAACTCATACTAATCCCATCCATCAAAACCTGATGAGGAACATCACATGTCCTCGGTGGCATTGAACACTTATGAGTTTCAAAATGCAATGAAAGTGAGTAAGGTGTAGGTCTTGTTGCTCTCAACATCTGTGAGTCGTGGGTTCCAATCCCACTGAGGGCGTGGATGTTTGTGTTTCTCTCTTTACTGACAAGCATGGAAGACCAAGCAAACCTCGGTAGGCTGATCTTCTGCTAAATCCCCAGTAGGCTGGTTAAATTTAAAATAAACCCAATGGTTATTTAACACCCGAAAAGGTAAAAAAGGGATATAAGAGAGGGAAAAATCATCACCAATGGCAGCTATATAGCTCTACAGATTATTTATCATCCTAAAATTGAAAATGAATGAATGAATTTTATACGTAAACATCACTATTAAAGCTATTATTGAAAAAAAAATGGAAGGAAAAATCCCAATGACCTGGATTTGAAGCAGGAACCGCAAGTATCACACTCGTCACGGACAGAGTAGACCAAGACTGTTTCCAAACAGAAAGCAGGAAATACCAAAGCCTGATTACAACACCAACTAGTGGCCACATACATAAACTAATTTCCTTCCAGCCTCCTACTGAATAAAATTAAGAAACAGCACAAAATTATTTAAGCATTGCTTTTTGAAATCTGTATTTCTAAATTTTGATTTTTTAATTTCATTTTATAGTTCAGCCAACAGCTTATAGCAGATAATCATTTCAAATCTCCTGAAGTTAAGGCTATTGTCAGCGATGTAACTCAGCAATGGAAAGGTCTTTGTTTGCAAGCTGAAGATAAAGGGAAAAAATTGCGCCAGGCTGTGGCCTTGCAGACTTATTACAAGACCTTAGAAGATGTCAAAGGAAAATTGACTGATATCGAAAATGACCTGGCATCAGATGATTTGGGCAGTGATTTACGGCATGTTAAATACCTTCTTAAAAAGCATCAGGTAATAAAATTGTTTTTATCCATTGTTATTTCAATATTATCTAGGATATGAAAGTGAAACTTCATTAATGTTTAACTTTATTCAGAAGTAAAGCTTTTAATCAAAATAATATTCTAATTACATACACATTCCTGCACATCAAGAAAATCCTTATTAGTGCCATTTTAATAAAATTCTTGATATTCTGGGATTCTAAACTATTTTGAAGCAAAGAATTCATCTTCTCTTATTTTAGCACCTTTCCTGTAAAACTGTCCTGATGTTTATTAATATAATAATTATTAGATTAGGTGAGCAGAGTTTGGGGTTATTTTAAGTTATTGCAATATTTCAAAATTCAGCTCAAGTACTTTTTGATATTTCATTTGTTTAATGTGCATTATCACGAGAGACCCATTTGTCAAGTTTATTTGATTTCCTATTATGTCTTAAATGGCTTAAATTTGTAAAATTATCAATTACCATCATTTCTCATGTAATTTCTTGGGCATTTTGATAAAATAGGCAAAAATGTATACTGATTTCTTTAAAAAATAACTTGGAATAAAGTTCATGCTATCAAGTTTCATTAGCTAATTGCTATAAAATTGTATATTACCTTAATCTGTGGATACAACATCAAAGCACACAAGAAGCCAAACTGCTTTTCCACAGTAAAGTTTTATTCAACATGAATACGCATTTCAAACGGTAAGTGTTCATTTTTCAACATGACTGAGATTACATTATCACACTGGTCTATATGTATATATACATCTGGGCCCAACCAGGTTCCTTAATATCGTTATGATATAACTACCTGATGTAAGTTGAAATACCAAAAACAAAAGAAACGTCGTTGGCTGACTAATGATAAGAATACAGTCTTCATCGATGCTGTCCAGTCCAAGAAATAACCTCCTTTAGTGTAAGTGCCTTAAAATATTGTTCCAGTTGCCAAGATCCATAGGACCCTTTTCCAAATTTAGAATTTCCTTCCCCTGTTCCTTATTGAGCTCCAAGGTTTCGAGGAAGTTAAGTCTCTTCCAACCTCCGGTTTGGTGGAGGATCTCATATCCATCAGTTTTTGCTCTGTAACATGATGAGCAAAATTTGAGCACTCGGGACAGGGGTTTCGAATATGTTGGAAATGCTAAGTGCTTTCCTGTTTAAGAATGACATAAAAAGAAAATCTATGGACAACTGCTATAACAAATTTATTTCTCAAAAACTGAAATAACATGAAAGATTAACTCTCAAGTTTCTGTTAGCAACACTGAAGAGTCTGTCATTTCGAAAATGCTCACTAGAGCCCCTATTTATTCACAATGGTGGCATCGGTAAAAGAAAAAGTTTTGTGCACTAGAATAAGCAAAGACTTCATCAGTAACTGTTGTTCAGAGGCATTTCTGGATCAAATTTGTGAAAGAAGCAACACCATCATAATTGTTGTGTTTTTTGTAGTGAGTTCGTAATGGCTGGTTTTCATAACTATACTTTATTGTAAGATAAAGGAGGAATATACATGAGGAGCTTACATTTCAGAAATCGAGAGTGAAGTGCTCAAAGCATCATGGGAAATCTCACAGAGGCATTGTGGGGAGAACAATAGAACAATGATACAAACATTACAGTTTCCTCCCCTTTAAAAGGATAAGAACATCGAAGTTCCAGACAATATTTTATATTCTTAATACTTAAAACTAATTAGTTACATAGTCTTGTAAGTATGGTGGTGTGCGTCGTATGCGTGTAGAAACACGTGTACTTGAGTCCACCACTGGAGAATTTATTTCTCTTACACTAGGCATTAACCATTCAGCTGAATTATCAGGTTCTGTTTCAGCTGTAACATTTGTGCTTAACATTTGATTAATGTGACGTCGCCATTGATAGTTACCTACTTTAATCAGATAGTGTAGTTTACCTAAACGTTTAATGATAATACCTGGCATCCATTTTTGTTTACCTATGTAATTTCTTGCTAGGACTTTATCTCCACGCTTAAATTGTCTGCTAACCTCCTGAGATTTAACTAAATTCTGTTTTGGAGTGTCAACTGATTTAAAAGGTTTAATCAAATCCAAACGTGTTAAAACGTTACGTTTCAAAAACAACATGGAAGGGGACTCTCCCGTTGTCACATGTGGCGTACGACGATATGCCAACAAGAAAGCATACATACGTTGTTCAAGTGATAAATTATGTGAACTTGATTTTAATCCATGTTTAAATGTTTTTACAAAGTTTTCAGCCAAACCATTTGTTGCTGGATGATACGGTGCAGGTGTTCTATGTTCAACACCGTTTTCTTTTAAAAACGTGTTTATTTCATGGGAAACAAATTGTGGACCATTATCTGAGACTAACACACGCGGTAATCCGTACCGAGCAAACAGTATTCTCAGTTTTTCAATAATTTTATTACTGGTCACTGATTTCATTTTAAAAACTTCAGGAAACTTAGAATAAGCATCTATGACTATTAAAAACATACTGTTTTCAAAAGGACCGGCAAGATCTATATGTATTCTCTCCCAGGGACTTACAGGAGTCTCCCATCTATGTGAACGATCAACTGGGGGATTATTTTTGTACTGGGCACATGCTGCACAAGAAGAAGCGAGTTTTTCTATGTCTATATCAATATTGTGCCACCAGCATATTGCTCTTGCTAGCATCTTCATTTTGACTATGCCAAAATGACCTGAATGTAATTCATGAAGAATTTGTGATTGTAATGTCCGTGGAATAACCATACGGTTTCCTCGCACTACACAACCTTGTTCTATACTAAACTTGTTTAAATCTTTTTCTAAATATTGTGGGAGTTCTTTCCGCACTATACCAGTTAGTAAAGAATCATAAAGCAAAAATAATTCAGAATCCTTTTTAGTTTGTTCAGCTAGAACTTCAGTAGTAATAGGTAAATTTTCTAATACACCATTATAATATAAAGTAGCTTCATCAAAACTATTGTTAAGTTGAATTTGTTTCATTGGTAGTCTTGACAATGCATCAGCGTTGGAATGATTTATTGATTTCCTATATTGTATTTCATATTGAAATCCTTGGAGAAACATTGCATAATGCAACATACGCATTGCTGAATGTAAGGGTAAACCTTTTTTAGGATTAAAAATAGAAACAAGTGGTTGATGGTCTGTTTGGAGGATAAATTTTCTTCCATACAAGTACAAATAGAATTTTTTTATTGCCCACACAATAGCCAAAGCTTCTTTGTCTATTTGACTATAGTTACGCTCTGATGATGTCAGGCTGCGTGATGCAAATGAAATAGGTCGCTCATCTCCATTTGGGTAACGATGAGAAATGACTGCACCCAAACCATATGGTGAAGCATCGCATGCTAGAATGATTGGTAATTTAGGATCAAAGGTTGTTAATACACACTCAGAAGCAATAATTTCTTTAATTTTTGTAAAAGCTTCTTTACATTCCTTTGTCCAACACCATTTTGCATTTTTACATTGCAAATTGTTTAATGGATGTGCAATTGTTGACAAATTTGGAATAAATTTATGATAATAATTCACTAGTCCTAAAAATGATCTTAATTGTTCTACTGACTGAGGAGTTGGTGCAGCTAAAATTGCTTCTACTTTAGCATTTTGTTTATGCAATCCTTTTGCATCTATAACATGACCACAATAACTTACTGAGGGTTTAAGAAATTGGCATTTTTGTTTGTTTAGACGTAGATTATATTTTCGTAATCTGTCAAAAACTAAACGAAGTCTCTCAAACATTTGAGTTTCAGACTCAGCTGCAATTAAAATGTCGTCCAAAAAACATTGAACCCCTTGAAGACCTTGTAGAATTTCATCCATAGTCTTCTGCCATATTGCAGGAGCGCAAGATAATCCAAACATTAATCTTTTAACCTTGTATAAACCTTTAGGAGTTGTCAAAGTTAAAGCTTCCTGTGCCTTGTCATCCATTTCTAAATGTAAATAGGCACGAGCTAAATCTAGCTTAGTATAAAATTTATTTCCACCTAAGGTTGTAAAAATTTGGTCAATTAATGGTAAAGGATAAGTACTAGATTCAATTGCTTGATTTACAGTAATCTTATAATCACCACATATTCTTACTCTATTATCTTTTACAACTGGAACAATCGGAGTTGCCCAACTACTATGTTGTATTGGTTCAATAATATTTTCAGATTCTAAACGATCTAACTCTGCTGCTACCTTTGATTGAATAGACAACGGTATTTGACGTGCTTTCATAAATTTAGGAGTCACCGATTCTTTCAGTGGTAAACTTCCTTTTATTGAAGGGATCAGACCAATTCCATCTGAAAATATATCTGCAAAGTCGGTACATATTTTTGTTAATTTTTGTTGACCTTCCCTGCTCACTTGTAAATGGTGGAATGGTGTCAATTCGGATTTTAGTAATTTATCTAATCCAAACTCAGACATCCATTGTCTACCCATCAATGGTGGAGCCTTAGTATCAATTATATGTAATGGTAATAACTTATTTTGTCCCTTAAAATTAACGTTTAATTTAACTACCCCTTTAGGATATACTTTTTCTCTAGTAAAGGTTTCCATTACAACATTTGTATTTAACAGTCTCTTTTCGGGAAATAAAAGTTTAAAGTCATACAGTGACATCACTGACAATGCAGCACCCGAATCGAGTTCAAATTTTACTAGTTTACCTTCTAGAAAGCATTCCAATATAATAGGATCCAAACTACCACTTATCAATTGTAATACAGGTGTTTGTTGAAGGATGGAGCCGCTGTCTTCCAGATATTTCGTCTTGGAGACCTTTGGAGCAGTTGATTCCTGTGATGTTTTTGTCTTATTTCTTGACTTGCACATGGGGCTTAAATGTCCTTTCTTACCGCAATGATGACAAACACAGTCAATCGCTGGACACTGAGACGCCTTGTGTTTCTTTCCGCATCGATAACACTTTTTAAATCTTGTCCTTGACGTTGAATTTGTTGACGTTTCTGTGACGATCAACTTTTGAAGTGGTTTCTGCAACAGTTCTGCAGCATCTTTCGTAGCGGATTCCATAGTTGTGGCTAGTTCATAGGCCTTATCGTATGTAATGTCTTGTTCTGCAAGCAATCTCTTCAGAATGGCTTCACTCTTTAATCCAACTATCATCTGGTCTCGTAGTGCATCGTTTAGGTTCGCACCGAAATTACAGCCACGGGAAAGTTTACGTAATTCTGCCACAAAAGAGGAAATAGATTCATTTTCTTCTTGTTTACGTGAATGGAAACGATACCTTTCTGTAACGATCGTTGGCTTCGGGTTGAAATGATTTTTCAAGGTCGTATCGATCTCGTCATACTTTTTAGTTTTCGGATCCGTCGGAGCTAACAAATCCGTCAAAAGACGATACGTTTTGAGTCCCATTGTAGCCAGTAGAGCTGATAACTTCTGTTCCGCAGGAATTTCATTCACTAAGAAGATTTGTTCTACGTACGCAACATAAGTAGGCCAGTCGCCATCGCTCTCCTCGTAGGGGGGCACGTGCGCTAACACTCGGGCTGTCATT
>JAHWFO010003238.1:194684-219396 GCA_023313115.1 Rhysida immarginata
CAGAGGCATTGTGGGGAGAACAATAGAACAATGATACAAACATTACAATAATATCTCAAGGTGAGTAAAACAATTTGAAGAAGATGGGCTGCTTATGCAAGGGAAAATGTAGTTATCTCAACCAGCATCTTCCAGATTGGATGTGCTGGGTCGAATGATGCGACCTTGATGTCGTGGCCCCCCTGATCTCCTGAACTAACTCCTTGCAGTTTTTATTCCTTTACAGATATATAGATGATATTCAGTAATTGTCACCTGTCACAGCATTTACCTGATTGATTGAGTTGATAACATTACCTATCTGCTGCTTTAACTGATGTAAATCTTGTGGAAATGGAGGGATGTGAAAGACAAATTGTTCACAAGAACTTCAGCAGTTACAGCAGCGGATTAGCGATGCAGTCAACTTTATTGATCAGGTCATGCTGACATGCACATGGCCAGAATGGCACCCACATCAAACATCTTTTGTGTTATTATGGTTTTTGTGAAATAAATTCATTGTATAATTGTTTTCTTTTTGTACCATTCATTTTGAATTACCCTTTATTTATCTCTTAAAAGTGGTACTGGTTTAGAATGGTCCCATATAAGAAGAATTATAGAAAGTTATATTTTCACAAAGTTAATTGCTTATTTAAATTATTTAATTTTTACTTGCTGTAAAGGTATATGAATTAATATAAATTTTCTTTAAATATATTATTTAACAGGCACTGGAAAATGACATGAACATGTGGAACTCAAAGATCACAGAATTAGTTACATTTGGAGATGACATGGTTGACGATGGTCATTTTGATGCAGCTAATATACAAAAACAGACACAAGCTTTAAAAAATAGGTAAATTTATTTCTGTGACTGATGTAAATATTTTGTAAGTTATAAAAGTATTGTTCAATTCTTTGTTCTTTTTTTTTTTTTTTTTTCCTATTTTTAAGATACCTTGGTTTGAAAGATCCTGTATCCATTCGACGACAACAACTTGAAGAATCTTTGAAATTGCACCAGTTTAATTTTGAAGTTGATATTGAGATGCAGTGGATTAAGGAACATTTGCCTATTGCTTGTTCTACAGATATTGGTGACAATTTAGTAGAGGCTCAGAATCTTGTAAAAAAACATAAGGTTTGTCCTTTTTGCCCCTTATCCCCAAACTATTACCATATTTATTCTACTATAATGCACTTCTTGCACAATGCGATTCCACTTTTAAAGCTCAAAAACCCAGTAAAAATGCTATCCCCTTGTATAATGTGATCCCCATTTTTGACTCGTTGCGAGAAAACCTCTTTATTTTTTACATTTTAAAATTTGCATAATCTGGAACTTTACAATTAAAAATCTTCAAAATCTGATTCATTATCATCTGTGTTTTCAAAAAGGTCCCTCCACTCTTCTTCAGTTAGCTTGATATCTGTATCCCATTCTTCTGGTGAACTATCTTCTTCTTCTGACGTATTGGTTACATCATCTGTCCTCCCACAAAAGATGATACTCAGTACCATCCATTCTGTTGCTAATCCTCATTTTCAAGTAACTTTTCTTCACCATATTTTCGGGTATAGAATCCCAAGCCTGTTTAACCCAAGTAGCTACCAAGAGAGGCCTGGCTTTCTCAGGTTTCCTGCTGGTGTCAACTTCACCTGGTCAGATGCCATCTATCTTATCCAGTGTTGCCTCACTCCATCTTTCAAAGGTTTGCATCAGACTTGTTAACCCACCTGGGATGACTGCCTGGCTTGTGTTCATGTTCTTCAGCTTGGCTTTTATTGGCTTTGTGAGGTGGCTTCTGAACTGGTCCCGGATCAGCATTATGGGCTGCTTCGACATTGCACCAGTTCTTGTATTCCAGATTTTATCCAGTCAATATTTCACACCCTCTTCATCCATCCACCCTTTAGAAAATTTTTCACCTTTTGGGAAGGTCTTCCTCTTGAAAGTAATCATAGGCGGTAGTTTGGATCCATTTGCGAGACTGTAAAATGAGTCTTTTCGTGGCCAGTTGTTCTGACGTAGACTGGTTTTTTGCCAACTTTGCCTGTGGTTCAGTTACTAGGCATATCGAAAAACACAGGCGTCTCATCCATGTTTCCAATATGTCCCAAGTCAAAGGGGTGTTCCTTCCGTAAATTTATCAGAAAATTTTGAAAACTTACCACCTTATCTTCCAGGTCCCTAGGAAGCTTCTGTGATATTTTTGTCTGCTGGTGTATCGCCAGAGAATTTCTCCTAATGAATTTCGAATACCAGCCACAGGAAAATTTTAATGGCTGGCTGATCCCATATTTAACATCCTTGGACATCTTCAAAGTGATGGAGGCACAGTCTTAGAGACATTCCTATTCTATTTTTTGATGCTCTATCCGAATCTGAAGTCAAAATCAAAAAAATGAAAAAAATGGCAGCAGAAAAAACAACTTCGCAAATCCATCGTTTTAAAAACATTGTTGAAAATAGACATCCTTATGGGACTTGGACATTCAAGGATATCAAATTTCATTTCTAAGTAGTGACTGGTCACCTTTTAACTATTCAAATGGATAATAGTGTTGAATACATTAATTTACAATATAGGGGAGAGTGGGGTTGGTTCGGATGAAAATCAAATTTTTTCTCCCTGTAGGTTAATCATGAACCAAATAGTGAATGTGTATATCGTATTTTGCACTCTAAACCTTTCGTCATTTACCTGTACATGTGATTTTTCAGTAGTCACATGATAACCTATATATTTATATATTTTAAAAAACCTCTGCAATGTCCGAAGTAACCCCTAGATGTGGGGTTGCTTCGGACTGTTGCAGGGCTGTTTCAGATAAACTGCTTTTCGCCATTTTAATGAAATGCAAGGTAACTTTATTATCAACTTGCCTAACATTATCACATTATTTAAAAAAAAACCACAATCACTTGACTAGCAGCTTTATTTTCTTTAGAATTAAGGCTAGCAGACGTGACATTTCTACTGCGGTTTCATTTTCTGTATCTTCTGGTGCTCGCTTCATATCTTCCCTGGAAGAAAGATCTTGCCCTCTTTTCCTTTTGTAAGTTCTAACCAAATAAGTTCTTTTGTAAGTTTTGTTGTGTCCGAATCAACCCCACCACGCCAGAAATCAAATAAAACTTTGTTGAGGCCTAATGACACACATGGTCGAAATGAAACTGCAACACGTTTAAGTATAGTACTTCCCCTCAGGAATAAATGTCTGTTATCATTTCTCGTATAACCTACTCAAACAAACCTACTCGAACAAACCTACTCAATTTTTTTTCACACTCCCGAAAACAAATTTTATTTCTTATTTACTTACCTTTGTTGTGATCGTTCTGGTGAATAGATTTTCATAATCTGTATAGTGTCACACACTAGGGATAATTTTTTAGGCAGTGTGCGAATAATTTCGACTGAAAAAATCAATTTGTCTGAATCAACCTGCGTCCGAACTGACCCCACTCTCCCCTAATTAATATAAAAAGTAACTTGACACTAACATTTTGCTTATTATGGAATTCTCTTTCAGAAATTTGAGATTGAATTAACTGGACATCAACAAGTAATAGAAAAAACCCTTGGAAAAGGGCAACTTCTTATCAAGGAAAATCATTATGCTTCCGACTCTGTTAGATCCAAATGTTCAGAATTGGAAAATGCCTGGCAAAATCTTTGTTCCCTAGCAGAAGCACGTAAAAAGAAGTTGGAATTGTCTTTGAAAGCTCAATTGGTAAGTTGGAATACTTTGTTTTTTAAAAAAAAGTGTCTTAGAAAATAATCTTGATGCATTCTTAATAAGCATTTGATACTTATATCGATTTAGTAATTTATAATTTTATACTAACTTTTCTTTTTTGCATCTCCTGAGTTCCATTTTTGTATTTCATCATCCCTATCAGAAACCTATGACCTCTCATATCATTTTAACAGTAGAAAGTTTGCAGATTTTCATGTTCAATTAAATAAACACATAGGATAAAAATTACAGAATACCGGGAAAAAATAAGGTTTAAAATATACAAATCTTCGCTATAATCATTTGTAAAGATCATGATAGTGACACTACTTGCTGATCACTATAAATACGTGTGTGGTGTCCTGTGCATAGATATTTAAATAACCTTTGTTTTTAGGTTGAATCATGGATCATAAAGACATGACTGAGTGGCAAAAAAGGCCCATTATTTTGGTGAAGAGCATTGTTGAAGAAATGCCACACTTCTGAATGTTTCCATAAAGTCTGCCGCTCGCCAACAAATCATGTGATATAGTTGAAAACTAGGTGATTCTCTGCATTTGTGCTTTTAGACAATCCGATAATGATCAATCAAAACTGAAACTGCATTGTTAGATCTCAGCAACTATGATTAAAAACATTTGATTATCCAAATTTTCATAATTCATTTTCATCTCTTGGCTCATCACATGCATTAACTTCATTCTCGACTTGCTTATAGATATGTATTTAGGTGTATTTATTGTTGGAAAAAGTTTTATCACATACCAGACATCTAAAGATTTGAATTTCTTGAATTTCATCTGCCATTTTGATTCCACTCTTTAGGTGAAATCCGGCCTTGGAGTCTGGGTGCTGAGTGTGCGATCGGGCGTACACAATAAGCAAAGCATTCGGAATTTTTAGGATCATTTTCACAACTGCTCTCAAATGATTCCGACCAGCTGGACTTTATGGAAATACCCTTAGACAAATTAGACAGCAATACTTTTTGTCATGTTGCCACACCAGTGAGAGAACTTTTGGCAAGATGGTTTTGGGACACACTGAGAACCCACTGGATTTTCCAGATATTACTTGATCAGTGTTCCCTGAAAGAAGGCATCCATATGTTGGTAATGTTTTTCAAGTATTGCAAAGATACTCCATGTAATGGACTGAGCTCTTGCAACTTTCAGTAGAAATGAATCTCTGGTGATTATATTGAGTCAGTGATACCTCATATTCTTTCCTAAAAAAGTATTATTTGTTTTACACTGTTGTTAAAACTTTTTACTGAATTTTCCAATATGTATTTTCTTTCTTTGTAATGCAGTGTACCGTATTTTCACATCAGTAACCCATGAACGGGAAAACCTCGCACCCCTGAATAACCCATGAAAATTTCGTTTATATTTAAAAAATAAAATAATAATAATAATAATAATAATAATAATTTATAGGCCCCATACCCTTGCATTCCCTGTGAACTAAACTCATGAGAATATAGATAAATAATAGCTTTTCTTCTCATCACCAAAAACTAATACAAAAGTGACTTTTCAAAAAGATGGCAACTTCAAAACTGCTTCAATCTGATGAAGTTGCATTCTGTCCTGATGAATTTCAAATGAAATTAGTGTATAATGTATATCGCAGTACTGTACTTTAATTATATAGTTCATTATATCGCAGTACAATGTAGAGTTCATTATATAGTATATTAATTCACTTCATTTTTGTTTAAATGTAACCTGTCTCATTTAATATTTACTGATTTTATATAATAATATAAGACTATGAGACCAAAGCATTTATTAAATGAACACTTCAAAACGTGTACTTCCATTTTTCTGATCATTTTTTCTGATCAATTAATTGCAATAATCTTCCATGCAAAGCTCTGGATTACTAGTCTCTTGGACACCCTCTGGTGCCAAGGTTGCTTAGTATATTCTATCATGGTGGCTAGAGCAGTTGGGAAAGTTCAGAATCCGCCGTTATTATAAAAAAAAAGAAAATTAAAACCCACACCCACTTAAATCCCTGCACCTCCCCCTCTTCGAGATGTAAAAACTATATTCTGTGGGATATTGATGAGAAAATACAGTATTTGTTACCAGAAATTTCTTGAGATGTTTTTGGAGAATAATCTTTACAGTTGAAGAACTTCAAGTTGTATTTTTTAAAATTGTGTTCACATAACATTGAAGAAAATTGGACTACTAAACAAATATAATTATAAGCCTCCACACAAAAATTTATATAGTAAAACCCCAATTTTACATTTTTCATTGGACCGGCAAAAAAAAGAAACTTATAATGCAGGAATGTAAAACCAAGGTCAATAAAAAAAAATAAATTAAATACTGCATTTCAAGCAAATACAAACTAGTAAATAAAAAAATTTTAAACTTGAAAAGGTGGAAAACCTATTTTAGTGCATTGTTTTTCTACTATAAAACGCAGCAGTATTTAGGAATGAAACTTGCATTACAAAATTTGCATAAACTAACAGAAAAACATTGAAAAAAAAAACATTTATGAACATCGGGAAAAATCAGTTTCGTTTGTGTTTTCTTTTGAGTAGTTACTTCACAAATTGCATTTTCAAGAATCGAAAAAGACTGCTGATATTGGTTTTCGCTTGATAGGAAAAAGATTTTAAAGTGTTTAGTGCATTCATAGTTTCATTTGAGGAAGGCACTCAATCTAAACACAAATTGGAAACGTCAATTACTTTTGACATCATGACTTTTTTGTTACAGTCATCGTATTCGCAAAGATCAATTATTATCTTAGCAAAGTGATTTCTCACTGAATCTTCATGCTTTTCTGCAACAACTGCTACATCCTGAGGTAAGCTTCATATTCAGTTTTCAGAAAACAATGAGTTAAGCAGCTCTCTGTGTCACAGTACCGTTCCAAAGATATCAGGAACAATAAGGGAAGACAGAATAGTTTACATGTATACAAGAAAATATCAAGTGGGAAAATTGCAATAAAAATGTAGCATGCATGAAAATTTGGGTTTGCATTATGTAAAACCAGGGTTCTACTGTAATAATTTTATATAATTAGAAGAATAACTCTTTCTATGTTTGATAAAAGTTCATATATTGTTAAAGTCATCTGGGTTTTAATAAATTTTTGTGTTGAGGTTTGTTTCTTTGTACTCAATTTAAATTGACTTGTCTGATAGCAAAATAGCCAGATATAATATTCCAATTTGAAATTTTCAAATCAGATTTCAGGTTCATTTAAAAAAAAGAAATTTAAATCTTTCCCTTATTTTAATGAAACAATATTATATTTTCAAAGATCGGTTCTATAAGCAGTTTAGTAAAATATTTATTGACAAGGCTGTGCATGCTTTGATTGGATGTCTTCAACAAAGTCGGAGCAGAAAAAAGTCCTTATCAATAAATATTCTGTTACATGTATATTAGTTTGTGCCCTGAGGTGTGGGTGGGGTGGTGCCAGCAGGCACCTCAATAACAACAGTAACCACCCATGCGAACAGGAGCGGGTTTTTAGAACTTGCACGGGTGATATAAGGAGGAGGCGAGAGTAAATCATCAAATCTAATTTTATTCTTTTAAATAATTATAGCTTAAAGCAATAAATAGTTAATCATCTAATTTAAGCTTGGGGCCCCAAAATTTAAACATCCAGTCCATCAAACAATTCAAAAAATCCCTTAAACAAGCTTATCAATGTATTAAAACAAACTCTTTGCTACACATAATAATCCGGTACCATTAGCGCAACAGATAGAATTCGAGAACGTGTCGTACTCTCCTTTGATCAAAGTTTCCCCTAAGGTCAATATTCAGTACCCTAGGTTCAGGAATCAGAGAGAGAGCTGTAACCCCGTAAAAATAAAAACCAGGTGATATGACATCTATAGCAATTAAGACGCTATTAATTCACCCTCTGTGCGCTAATATACGTACAAGTGACACAATTATCTTGCTTGACAATATCCTAACAGAACTTAGCATAACTTATGCATCCCTTCTGCTTAATTAAATTCTCATACTTGGCTACTAAAGATATAATCACAGATATAAATGTATTACCTTACATAAACAAGGAACAAATTCACTAGTTCAAGTAAATAACTATAGTCTGTTTTTTTTTAAAAAGTTGCAGATCACAGTTAGAGCTTAAAAGTGAAAGTTACTCATATCAGAAGTGTCTCTCTCTGTCTTAATATTCCATTTACTTTCCCGTTCACCGAAATTAAGTTAGCAATTAACTATTTTCCGTTTAACAAGAACACACATAAGCCCGTTGATCAAAACTCTCGTAACACTTTATGTTGCAAATTTACCATTACACCCCGTTAAAAACAATCAGACTGACTACACAAAATTAATAAGAAAACCAGAACGCTCTCACCAGTCTGCAGAGCTTCTGTACGAAGGTTCTTCTCAACTTCGCAGAAATGTCTGACACGCATTCTATACGCACAATTTCTCTTATCGGCCAACAAAAGACATCTTTAATTGCAACATCCGTCTACCCATGTGAAAGTTTTGCGTCCACCATAACGTTGATTTGCCTTATAGTTTCCATTTATTTTATCGGCCGAATTTCTTTAAATTAAACATTAACCAAAAAGTTTTTAAGCGATTGTTACCCGGTAATTATCGCCGCAATCGGATAACAATCAACTTCTACAACGAAGGATCGATTTATAAAAAAAAATAATATTACAACATTCTGTAAAACAAACAACACAGCATTCACTCTCCAAATCGCCACAAACGATCACAGCCACAATGCCCACACATTTCACACCCACTACACAAACAATACAAGCACACAATTACAACTATCAAACAAACGGACTCCGGAAACAACAGTTTCAAAATAAAATAATCTTATATCCTTTCTCAAACTATAAACAAAAACACATTGACACCAGTCACAACTTATCTTGTATAATCTTCTCTCTTATTTAGTCACAACAGCAATACTAAAAACTATGAAAACTATTTGCTTTATTTATAAATTCTTTTGAAAATACTTCAAGATTTCTTTTTCTTTACATTGTAAAGTTTTATTCAGAAGCAAGTGAAATTGAAGGATGGATGAATGAAAAGAATGACATTTTAGATAGTCAGGATTATGGGCGAGATGAAGATGCTGCAGTTAAACTTCTTACAAAGCATAAGGTTTGGTTTATTTCTTATTTTTAATTCAATGTTAAAGGAATTTACGAAAACCTATTGAGAAAAATGGAACACTGATATTTTTTGTAGGCCTTGGAATTAGAATTGGATTCTTACAATGGTTTAATCAATGAAATGGGTCATCGAGCTCAGCAAATGATTGATGGAAACCATCCTGATTCAAAAATTATTCAAAATAAACAGGTAAGTGAAATGAATAAATTTTTTAGTAAATGATATTTGAAAGCAACATATATCTCGGCAAAGTTGACTTTTAGTAACTGCGAGCACTGCGTGCACTGCAGTGGAGCCTCTCTCAGAGACACCCAAAGTTTTCTTTGTAAACTTTCTCCTCCAAATCATTACCACATAGCCTGTACAACAATAGAAAATGCTTGTGTGGCACAGGACGTGTGCAATTAGCCAATTAGAATGCTTGTTAAATCAATAATAATTATTGTTTTATAAGCTTTTTAGCTTATTTTTGTATTGAATTGCTGTAATAATTTGAAATCTTGCTAACTTACGGCAAAACAATTCGTTCAACAATTAAGCAATTCGTAATGATTTTAATTTAATTTTGTTTTATTCATTAATCAAAATGACTTACCACATTCTGTTTATTTGCGATAACCCCGCACCCCTCCCCAATATATGATATGCTAATCTGTCAGACCTGCATGGAGGTGCGGGACCATCAAGGGTTCGGGACCCAAAATGAGGTGTGACTCGAACAAGTGGCTATATGGTGAATCATGCGTTTTTATTTATCAGCTATTGTTACAGTACATACATACTTAAATACATTTTATCTTTCTAAAAGGGGCCCCCTTGGCATGCAAATCAAAATAATTAACAAACGTCAATAATGACTTGCCAACATCCATACGGCCCTCTATTTCTTTTAGAATTATATTGTATGCTAATGATGTTGTGTTTCTTGCCGCATGTAGAGAGACTCTCCAATTAACAACAACAATCAACGACGCTTTACGAGAACTACAAGCTTGGTCAAATAGTAATAAGATGTCTGTAAATGCTGATAAGACCAAATGTAAGATTTTCTTCAGCATAATAAACGCGATGTTCCCAATATATATTTAGGTAAATTATTTAGGTATATTATATACATCACGAGGTTTAATAAACGTGATGTTCCAACTGTTATATTATGGCAATTGTTTATTGTCAACCGGTTACTACAGTGCTTCCTCTATATAACGGGACCCTGCATAATGTCAAAATTATAACAGCAAGTCCATATAATGAAGTTTTATTCCGGAAAAAAACTTCGTTATATGGACTTGCCGTTATAAATTGGCATTATGTAGAGTGCTGTTATATAGAGGGAACACTGGTACTTTCAAACATTTATTTAGGTATTATAATTGCACATGATCTTAACTGAACCATATTAATTCATTATTAATCACCTTAAATAAGAACCAAGGTATCATTTCTCATTTGTGGTTCTTGACACCGAAGATTAAACTTCTGCTTTATCATGCTTGCATACATTCATTGTTGTATTCCAGTATAATATTTTGGAGTTCATCATCCTCACGGAACCTCTCTAGAGTTTTTAAACTGCAGAAGTGGTTCCTTAGAACGTATCTTGGATTGACCAAATTCTCATCTGTATCATCTTTCTTCTCGGAACTGGGGCATACTGAGAGTTTACCAGCGATTTTTTATCAGTGTGTGTGCATTTATTTTCAAAGTTACAAATTCAATGTTAGTGATTTCTACAACAATAAATTTTGTTTGTAAAGCCAGTAACCATCGTTACCCAACAAGTTCTGCTTCCCAACTAATTCTTCCGTTGACTAAGCAAAACTACCTTCGGCGATGTTTATCTTATGTGGGTGTCAGTTGTTGGACCTTGTTGCCCACCGATTTACAATTAGTATCTTATTATTTGGGTTTTTACAAGAGTTTGAAACAGCATGGTTTTAGACTTCCTCTCGAATTTCGACCTTAGCTGATTGATGTTGTTTTTTGATATTATGAAATGACTTACAGTTCCTTTTTAGTTAACCTATCTGGTATCCAAGCATCTTGAGGTTTTTTGATTTAAATAACCTTTAATTTAAATAACCTTGGTAATCACTATTGCCTGAACGAGTTCTGTCTTTTTTTTTTTTAGTCAGATTGTGTCTTTAACCCAAATCTTTGTGTTAGTACCTGTTTGGTGGCCAATTCTTGTCATTTATTTTATTTTTCGAGCTTGTTTTTGTTATTTAATTTATTTATACGTGTGGTTCATTTTGTATTGGTATTTTGCATTAGTGGCTGTTATCCACAGAGACCAACTTGTTGGTCAACTTGATCATACCGGTCTCTGTGGATACCTCTTGTAGTTACCAATAATAAATAAAATAAAATAAAAAATATATATATATATATAAAATAAAGTTATACGTAAATTTCCAGCATCTAATTGCCCAGCAGATTAAAACGCTTTTAAAATTAGCAAATGTCAGAAGGCAGAAGCTCATGGAATCAAAACACATGCATGAATATTTCCGAGAAAGCAATGAATTAGAACAGTGGATTGGGGAACAGTTTCAAGCAGCATCTTCAGATGAATTTGGACAGGACTATGAACATCTTTTGGTATTAAAATTTTTTCTCTTTATTTATTTATTTTTTTTCCCATCAGAAAAAAAAAAATGCAAAATTTTTTAAATACTTTGGCACATTATTCTTTATCACTGATTTAACAGATACTGCTTAATAAATTTGATGATTTTAAACATCGAGTGGAAGCAAGTTCAGATCAGTTTGTTCAGTGCGAGGAACTTGCTAAAAAATTGATTGCTAATGACAGCCCGTACACTTCAGACATTGAAAAAAGACAACAGCAACTTCAGTAAAGAGATTTTTAATCATATTTTGACATAAATGTATAATTAAATCATATTTTGACATAATATTTTATACATTTTTAAAATTTACATGATATTAAATGGACTATTTCTTGACGGAAAAAAAAATATTCATTTTTATGTAGAATTTCATGGAATTCGTTAATGGAACAAATGGAAACACGAGAACAGAAGTTGCAAGCAGCTGGGGAAATTCATCGATTTAATAGAGATGTAGCTGAAGCACTACAAAGGATACAAGTAAAATTATTCAAATTGTTTATCTTATATGCTTTCATTTAGACTAATGCAACCTTTAGCTTATTAAATTCTCTTTATTAAGAAGTAATTTATAAAAATACAAGTCAGAACCAAAAGGGAAAGTGAATTTATTAAGAGTGTATTGTGTTCTTAACCTAATCACCATGGCTGTGTACATATAAGCACAATACTTATGCACATATCAACTAATATTATCTCACTGTCTGTGGACTGACTCCTAGCCTTCAACACCATAGGTGACTGAAGCTATACCACAAACCTTTCTTATATAGACATTCTTCATTCTGCTAGCCAATGACTCGAGTTAAAGTAAAATTCACTCAATGGCTGAAACACAACTTCTGTGAAGTTAAGCAAGATCAGGCACGACTAGTCACTGGATGGGCGACCATCCATGGCTCACGATCTTCAACATATTTTTGATCCAAGAAGTATATGAAGAAAGGCAATTTGCTTTCGCAAATCAATATTTTCATATATTGCATTTAATATGAATTTTCATGCAGTGTTTTTTGCCACAAATGTATGGAGCATGTGAGAGAATGCCAGAGGAATTTGTATGCAAGAAGGTGTATAATGGTGCTGTGGTGGGCCATCGATTGCAAGATAGGCCTAGGAAAACCTGGATGTATCAAGTGACTGAGCATTTGAAAGATAAGCAGATTGTTAATTTGCATGTTCGAAGGAAGTGCATAGATATTATGAATGTTGAAGAAGAGAGAGAGATATTCAAGGATCGTGTATTGTGGAGAAAGACTGTGAAGAATGTCTAGTGACTGAGTGTAATGTACTGATTCATTTCCCACTCATCTGGGAATGGCAAGTTGAAATTGACTGATTATTGATATACATAAAATATATATCATTTATGAATTGCCTTCTACAAGGCTGGACTTGATAGAAGAAAGTAATGGGTTAAAAATTGACTATATGAAAACTGTTGAAAGTCATTTGAAAAAAATTTTTATATGATACACAATATGTATACATGTTTTATGTCTGAAGATTTACAAAGAATTCACTTTTTTCGTGATTTCCTTCATTTTTACATGATCTTTTTTAGATCACGTAAGCAAAAGTGTATAGCTACTTCTAAAAATTCATTCACAATCGTTCATGTGAGTCCATACTGTACTGTATTACTTTTGAAATATTCTAGTATAGTTCTTTGGTTTAAAGTTACAAACACCTATTCATTAAAACCAAAAATTTCTTTGAATTATCCAGGATTTATTAAAAAATTTGTGTGATGTAGGATGAAAGAGATTCCAATGATCTTCTTGATTTCTCATTAGCCATTCTGGATAATATCTCTTGACTTTGTTTGTGAAACCTTTAGTTATTGTTGAGGATTAAAAATATTATCTTATTATTTATATTAGCCGACTAATTCAAATATTAATTTGCAAATTCAGGTTTTCATTGTATTTTTATAATATCTTTTAAACTCTCTTTGTGAACGTTAATTTCCATACAAAACAATCAAGTTAATCCGTTGTTTCTTTATATAAAGGAAAAATATTCAAGTATTCCTGATGATGTAGGCCGGGATTTAAATTCTGTTCTCAGCCTAATGCGTCGTCATGAAGGATTTGAAAATGACCTTGTTGCTCTAGAAGCTCAGGTATTTATAAGAAAATTTAATATATTTTTATGAAATATGTTTTGTTAAATATAGAAGAGCAGTTAGCATTTAATGATTACAGCAGCTTTGTACTGATGAAAAAATACAAATGGGATGGAACTGGTTGAACTATATTTTAGCCTCTCGTAACAATTATTGGTTAAAGCTAGTTAATAACTTTAAGTCAAAGAAGCAATTAGGTCCTAGTAACTTTTGGATATTTCCACGTTTTACATAGTTGTTTGTTCACAATTCCAAGTAAGATCTATCACAAAGGTAGTATGTATAGTCCTCATCCGATAAGTTAAACCTCGTCCTTGAAGGGATAAAATTTATTCTATTGCTAAAATGGGAGGCAAGAGGATGGAAAAAAATCTGATGTAGTACTAGTACTTCCCTGCACTACATCAGAATTTTTTCCATCCTCTTGCCTCCCATTTTAGCAATAGAATAAATTTTATCCCTTCAAGGTCGAAGTTTAACTTATCGGATGAGGACTATACTTTATTTGTAATCATTTACAAAGGGTGATTATATTTATTTTGCTCAACCTTTCATGCCTGGTAGTGCGGGGACTACAATGTCCTGGTAGGCATCATGTGCCGGTAGAGAATGTTTTAGTTAAAAGACTGCTGTCTCGCGTAACCATTCTGAAAAAACTCCCGTCCGAAGTGAAAATCGTTTTCCAGAGGCGGTATGAGCTCTAGAATATCATAAAACGTCTCAAAGCTGAAGGATTCTGTGTTTCTCAACGTTCAGTTATCAATATCATACAGTGCAGTGGAATACATCACCATGCAAAATCAAATGGACTCAACTCGCGGAAAAACTATCCACCCCTTCTGTTTGCTCGCAGCATGTGATATACAAGATTGATGTCCTGACATCGAAACCAAAACAGCCGAGTCGGAAAACCATTGCGAAAATGTGCAAAATATCCCAGTCCATTGTTAATAAGGTTATTCATAACGATTTAACCAAAGTAACCAAGCAAAAACAAATTGTTCATAAATTCACTGATGCACACAATTAATGTCGAAAGACAACCTCTCGAAAGCTCTATGAGAAACACCCGAGTGGCACAATGTCTGAGTTTATGGTGACCCTCGACAAAGCTTTATTCTGGCTGCAAGATTGCAATGGTGAATGCAAGGTATTTTACGCGAAAGTGGGAGAAAATGCCGATGAAACGTTGCCAAGGGTGGGGAAGGAAAGATTCGGTGAAAATTTTATGGTTGTCAGCGCCGTGAGCAAAAGAGGACTCCTTCCACTTATCAGAGAGCCTTCCAAGGTCAAAGTAAACTCAGACTACTATATTGACAATGTTCTGACACCGCTCCTGGAGATGCCTGTGGCCCAGCTGTAATGGGAGGACATTAAAAAAGTGTTAGTTCATCATGGCCTTGCAACCAGCCATATCTCTCAGAAAACACAGGCCTATGCTGCAGATCTTAAAGATCGCTTGGGCATAACCATCCTTGGGAATGAGGAGATACCTGTAAAATCCCCAGATATGAATTTCTATGGCTTCTATTTTCTCAAGCGGAGGCTTTTCAATTGTTGAGCGACAACATTAAACGGACTTTGAAAAGTGTTACAAGAGGAATGGAATGGAATATTGGTTGAAGATGTTTGTAAAGTCTTTGCAGCCTGGAAATGACGATTCTGCATGGTTTCTAGACATTCTGGGGAACACATTGAAAACAACAAAAACATTGACTGTCGAGGGGTTTAGAGTTAATCATCTCTGTAAAGCTGAGCAAAGTAAGTGTAGATTTGGATAAAAATTTAGATTCGTATCCACTGTAGATCAATGAAAGTAAAATAAAGAGATAAAGATTTAAAAAAAAAAAGCATATATATATGAAATTAAAACTGTGTCATACATCATAATGGATGATATAAATAAAGTTTAATTGTATAAATAAGGCCACTATGTGCTTAGGTTTATTTTAATAGTAGACTAAATATCTCTGCCATTTTAAGTGAATTATACTAGATAAGTTCAACGACTCTTCGTATAAATTAGCTTGGCACCAGAAAAAGAATTAGGCAGTGCATCCATGTAAAAGAGCTTGGAGAGAACACTGCCACAGCATTTAAATGTGATTTTGGGCTTCCCATGATGTAGATTTTATAAAAGGCTTTGGGTTTAGATTGAAAGTTCCATTATAAGGTGGTGGTGGGGGGGGGGGGGGCTTGTATGTCTATTTTTGTAAATTGGAAAGAGCTTTAAACGTCCTTTATGCTATTATTTTTAGCTCCAAGTATTGATTGATGACAGTGCACGACTGCAAGATTCTTATCCTGGAGGAAATGCTGAACACATACTAATGCAACAAACAATTGTCCTTGAACAATGGGATGCTCTGCAGGAATATGCTGTTAATAGGAAAAAAAAATTGCAAGCCTCATGCGATTTGCAAAGATTTCTTGCATCAGTCAGTATTTTAGAGAAAGAAAATTTAATCTTCATGTCTTTTTAACAGAAGTATGTTAAATGATTGCGTATTTATTTATTATAATCATTCCAATTTTAGGTTCGTGATTTGGTAAGTTGGGCCAACAGCTTACAGACTAGTATAATGACAGAAGAAACTGTACGTGATGCTACGAGTGCTCAGATTCTTAAAATTGAGCACGATAGGTTGAAAGCTGAAATTGAAGCACGTGAAGAATCATTTAGCGCAGTTGTTCAAACTGGAGAATTTATGATTGAGAATAATCATTATGCCAAAAATGAGGTAAAAAAAAAAAAAAGATAAATAAATATGTTAATTTTTTAAAGATTATGAAGCTGTATTCACTTTTTAAATAACTTTGTAGATTGAAGATAAAATTAAGCTGCTTTTAGATACTCGTCAAAAACTTCATGCTGCCTGGCAACACAAGAAAATATATTTGGATCAACTTATAGATCTTCAGTTTTTCTTGAGAGATGCAAAGCAACAAGAAACCGTTGGCTCAACACAGGAAGTAAGTAAATTAAGATTATGGTTTAAGATTATAATAGTTTTTCATTTTGTTTTCGTAATAGAATTTTTGAAATACTTCATTTAAACATTTTAAAAAGAAAAGTGAACTTAGCCATTTAATATGTTCAGTAAATTGTAGTTTGTACTTTTGAAGATAAACAAAGCATAACATGTAATGGTTGCTCATAAATAATTGATTCTGATAGGCCTATCTCTCTGGGAGTGATTATGGAACCACAGTGGAAGAAGTTACTTTACAATTGAAGAAGCATGATGCATTTGAAAAATTGATGCAAAGTCAGGATGAAAAGGTGATGAGTAGATAACTTATTTCTGTTCATTAAGGGTTTCTTTAATATATCTAAAATTATACCTAATGATAAATTTTTATTATCAGCTTTCTACACTCCAAAATCATTGTAGCAAACTCGTACAACAAAGTCATTTTGATGCACCCAATATTAAACGCAGAATGAGTGAAGTTCTTGCGAGGTATACTATTTTTGATTTCAGTTATTTTTCTTTATGAACTTTATTGGGCTGTTCATAATTATTGGCTGATTCCACCAAGGCTAATTTATCATAGTACTGCCCCCACAAAATGAAGAATTTCAGTCCATGTGCTGAATAAATTATTTCGGTCAGATCAAAGCAGTTTGTGACATGATGGAGCAATGAGATGTGAGATTAGTGATTTTGCATGAATTCATACTTGGACATAATTCCAAAACAGTTGTGAATATCAATAAAGCATGAGGTATCAGCACAATGAGTGAAAGGATTGTCCACAGACTGTTTTCAAAGTGCCATGCTGACATCAACTGTAAGCCAGGAGCCAGTCATCCAGTTATGTCTGAGGTAGTATAGTTAATCAGAAAGTTTAAGGGGGGGAAAAAAACAGCATCCACAATATATCAGCTCAGTGATGACCTTTTCTATCACCAGCCATGAGCAAGGTTAAAATAACTGAATACCTGGGTTCATATGTACTCACCGAAAAGCAGCAGATACAGTGTCTGGCAACATGCATTGCGCTCTTTAGTGAAATTGGTTCGAGTTCAGGTTGCAGAATTTCTCCTTCCCTTCTCTATTTGTAATTATCTTGTGTTTGGAGAGTCTTTAAGTACACCGCTGCCCCTCCGTGTCGCAAATGTTGGGAGCCAAGATTTCACCCCCCCCCCTCCCATTACATAGTAAGTTTGCTGTTTTGCGACAGATGGCGCCACCTTCAATAGCACTGTGCTTAAATGACAATAACATGATCATTTCATCCTTAATGGGTTTTAATGGCATACTAATTTAAGCAATAAAATTTTCTCATTAATACTATTTATCATACATGCGTCTTTTTAAATACAAAAATAGAAGAAGAAAAAGACAACATACGAATCATAATTATGATGAATTTTGAACATTTTTAACTCCGATGGATACTGTTCAGCTGCTTTTGTATCTGCTGATCTGGCTTCACCAGATATTGCCAGTTGACACACACCCTGGCGTTTTTTTTTTACCATTGCATAAGCCAGCTGTTACTTGTCTTGAAATCGTTGACTTTAGATAATCCGTGATGCTCTTCTGAAGATCTTTGCTTCGTATTATCTCACCTGATATTGGGATTCCTATCGCTCTCTGCTTCATGAACCACATGAAAACTGCCTTGTCTAGTTCCTTAATAGCGGTTACTCCGGGGATCAAAATAGGTTACTGTATTGCACGAAAGCAGAAGACAACTGAAAGAACGTCGTAAATTGATTGCCTCAAAAGGACCTCATCCAAAGAGCCAATGAGAACATTCTTATATAGCTCACCCTTCCCGAGCCAATGACTAACGTTGTTGGATGACTTGTCTTCCTCATGTAGGGAGGGCAGCAGTGTATATTATCTTTTCTTTGATGGAGCATCAGTGTACTGCCATCATTTGGGTGAATGTTAGAACAAATTAAGCAACAAACAACCATCCCTCATCTATCGTTTAAGTCCCATATTCCTCTGCGATGGAGCACAGCCACATGTCTGTTGGAAGCATGCAGAAAATCAGTGCCGTCGAGTATGAGGTTCCCCTTCACTTTGCATATTCACCAGATTCGGATTCACAAGACTTTTGCATGTTTTGCCATTTTGATAATTTCTTGAGAGGCAAATGCATTGACTGCATGATTTCTGAAACTGGACATTCTATTTTTTAAATAAAATGAATTTCTTTGTCTGTTACCACTGTTTTTTATTTACCGGTATGTCAGCCAATAATTATGAAAGAACTATAATAAACATGATTCAAGTTATTTTCAACTTTTTTTTGCACCGGGATAAGGAAAATAACTTCAATCTTCTTGAACAAATTATTTCTCTACTTCAAATTTTTAGATGCAAAATGATAAGATTTTATTGTTTTCTTTTTTAATATAGGAGATCACGTATCAAGGAATTAAGTAGTAATCGAAAGCAAAAATTATCGAATACATTGTTATATACACAATTTAAAAGAGATATTGCTGAAGTGAGTAGTTTTAAATCTTCTGAAAAAGTTGGACTGAATTCTGTGTGCTTACATTTAAATTTTTTTTTAATTTTCCTGTGGAAAAAAATAAGGCTGATGCATGGATAGAAGATAAAAGAAAGAAGTTAGAAATGGAGAATCAAGCTGGTGATGCTTTAAGTCTTGAAGACAAGATTAAACGATTGCAAAAACACCAAGCTTTTGAAGCTGAACTTGCTGCTCGTGAAATCTCTATAAAAGAAATAAAAAAAGTAAAAACTTTGAATAATACATTAGAATGTTAAAATAAGTAGATATTACTTAAAATTGACACTATTAATTTTATTGTAATATTTTACATTTTACAATGACAGAAAGGGGATATGCTGTTAAGCAAGCACTACGAAGCAATTCCTAGCATCCGAGAACAGATGGATAATCTTCTTGCTCGGTGGAACCAACTATTGCTTGATTCTAACAATCGAAGTAGAGGTTTGGAAGAAGCACAAGATATTTTGCAATTCTCGAATCAAGTGGAAAAAGTAGAAGCCTGGATTAGGGACAAGGTGATATGTCTTCTCCTTATTCTTTAAAAGAAATATTAGCCTATCCGTCACGATTTTATCCACATATTCTGTTTATTATACTAGATGCCTCTAAAATCAACTTTATAATCTTTATTATCAACTTTTTCCTATTGGGTAATTTTATTAACAAAATATTGTCCATTTTTAATGAATGCATATTCCATGATTAGAGTAGTCCCATTTGATGATACATTTTAAACATTTTGCATTTGACTTTCTATTGCTATGACATTCTTAACTGTGTAATTGTGTGTGTCCTGTGCTAAAAAGCTAGATTTTGTCATATGGGGCGTGAATAGTTCTTTCCTGTTTTCTTTGGTCGATGATATATTGGGATTTTTGAATTGATTGAAAAACTAGGGATTAGATGGGTTAGATTATAGAAATTAGTTATTTATTATAGTCTAATTTTAAATAACTCTTATCAGGAAATGATGATTCAGGCTGGTGATATGGGAAAAGATTATGAACACTGCCTTGCAATTCAGCGTAGATTAGAGGACGTGGATTCGGTAATAAACAATTAATAGCTTTAAAATATTAGCTTGATTATATTTATATATTTTCATATACTTGTATAATTTTTAAAATAATTTATTCTCGTGTAATTTCAATCAATAATTAGGACATGCAAGTGGACGAGTCAAGAATTAAAAAAATCAGTGCCATTGCTGATAAACTTATTCGCCAAGGTCGTTCAGATACGAGAACTGTACAACAACGTAAAGAAGAAGTAAACAATAAGTAAGCATTCGTATCTATAATGTAAAAAGTGAAAAATTTTGTAGAAAATTTTTTAAAAATTACTTGGATGATTGATTTATTGCAATAGTCACACTTTTTACAAGACATACTTACAGGGTACGTAGGGTATTTGAGGACACGATACAGATAGAACAAAGCATCAGATATGCCAAACAACTACAGTGGGTGATCGAATAACGAACACTTTTGCATAAGATTTTTATGTTCTGATAACGAACACTTTTGCATAAGATTTTTATGTTCAGATAATGAACACTTTCGCATAAGATTTTTATGTTCGAATAACGAACACTTTCACATAAGATTTTTATGTTTTGATGACGAACACTTTCGCGTAAGATTTTTATGTTCGGTTAACGAACACCTCACAGAAACAACACTCGAAGAAGAATGCTATGTGTAAGATTTGTAGAACTGTATTTTTCTGTCTCTCTATTAACGGTTTGTAGAACGAGAGACTGATAGTTGTATACATAACCAAAAACATTAGTGAAATAAGATTTTAGGACTCATAATTTCCCGAACACAGATTGAATTGCTCATTGAATAGCTATCAGTTGTAGAACAAAGCAGTCCACATTGGACAGATTCTTTACACCCCACAAACAAAAAAATAAAACAAGACTGATGAAAATGCAAGACTGCGTATGTATGTATTATTATTATTATGGAGGTTGCCGGATATTTGACCTTGTTTAATAACCAATTTGCTCAAAGCAGTTGTTGTTCTTTTGTTTATGAACATCAGTCTTCTAAAAGGACAACCTCACTACTGATTCCTGATTGGCTGACTCCTTATGTATACAGGGTGACAATTAATTCCACTACCAAATTTGGAGAGGTAGTAGGGATAGTCGAAATAAATAACTTTACTTTATATCAGTTTTGCAAGAAAAATTTATTTACCAATACAGAAGAGTTACAGCAGTTGTTCAAAGTGTTTGTGTCGTTCCGCACATGGCGGTTGTGGCAGTTGAAGAGACCATTCTTGGTGAACTGTGCTTCATCAGAAAACAAAACAAGTTCACCAAGCACGGGATTGATGGCAACATTCCGAAGATGCCAGTCAGAAAAGTGCACACGTAGTTGGTAGTCATTGGGTCGCAAAGCCTGCACAGTGTGTTCATGGTATGGATGTTGCCCATGGTCATGCATGACGTTCCAGACAATTGTTTGACTGGTACTCACAGCATGTGCGACTGCACGGGTGCTTGTTGAGGACCAGTGTCTCCTCTTCCGCACGTCCTGTTCTCACATATCTTGGAGTTCTGCTGTAACTGTTCTGCGTTGGTAAATAAATTTTTCTCGCAAAACTAGTATAAAGAAAAGTTGTTTGTTTTGACTATCCCTACTACCTCTTCAAGTTTGGTGGTCCATTCTCTATTGCTTGTTCAATTCCTATGATAATGGTGTTCAACCGAAACCCACAAGATTCATATTAAATTTCTTTTCATATTGCTCCAAAATTTCTATTCTTAATTTTGGAATGATATTAATCCTAACATGGAATTTTTTTTTTTTAATTTTTTTGCTTATTTTAGCATTGTACTTTATTTATTTATTTATGCTTACTTTAGCAATAATTTTAGAATTTACGCATTCCTAAATTTTTGACCATTGCTTTTGAAACCTCTTATATAAAAATATAGGAATACAGTACTAGAATCTTACATCTACATCAAGACTAGACAACCAGTGTGGGAGCTCAGGGTGTGCCTAAGAAGTCTGACCGATGCCGAGCAGTCGAAAACAAATCATGTGATCAAACATCAATTTTTTGTGCCTCGTCAATATAATATTCAATTTTTCTTTTTAAACATTGTCTATGTCTAAAAATTCCTACTGCTTATGATAAATCACATGATCTAATATCAATTTTTCCGTGCCAGATTTATTTGAAAAAAAAAAATGCTTTGTCCTTGAATAAAAAAATAAACAACGCCACTCATGATTAATTGTGAAGGTATCAATTGTCTTTGACCGATTGCCACGTTCGCGATCAGTCGGACTTCTTAGACACACCCTTATTGTTGCTTCTGAAATATGGGTATCCTAGAATTTATCTATTCTGCTTTTGTTTATTTGAGATTATAATTTTTTCTACATTTGCAATAAAAAAATCGACATTAATTTATTATCATAGATGGAGATGAATTTGAATTGTTTCGAGTCTATTTTATTCAGTGTATGCTTATTTAATGATCTGTTCAATTAATTTATTATTATAGATGGAGAGCATTGCAAGGTGCATTACAAGAATATAAAGATCGATTATCAGGAGCACTGGAAGTCCATGCCTTCAATAGAGATGTTAATGATACAAATGATAGGATAAATGAAAAGGTAAATTATACAAATACTGAATGTTTCAGATCATTTTAAAGAAATGTAGCACTTAGTTCAAATTAGTTGACCTTGATTCTGAACCACTCCTCAAATTTTAATGCAGTTTTGCATATATATATCTGTTAATAGGAAAGGTTTTATAGAGCAAAATAATGTTAAAGAAATGACAAGAAAAACATTCGAAAGTCTTTCTCATAGTAACTTGTTTCTCTCAGACTAATCAAGTGATTATGGGGGGTAGTTAAGTTTCACAACTTGCCTTCTCGTCCAAATTCCTGCACAACGATGGACTTATGAGACAGTACATTGTCATGCAACTTCCACCACTTTCCACTGTCCAACAATTTTAGCCTCAGATGATGACAAGAGCACACAAACACACTTTACACGAATGAATGCTCACAAGTCAGAACTTGTCAAAACTGAATGACACTTTGTATGGGTGTGGCCCAAGCTCATTGCTGTGTTATTCCATTTACATACAGAGATGGCGTTACTTGTACTGTTTAACGGGAAACAGTCCTGGAACTTTTTGAATACAACATTTCAAGTTTGTGTTCAAAATTTCTTGAATGACAATGTTTTTTCATGAATGCTCTTGTTAATTGAATTTGGGACTCGGATCTCATCATATTTGAGATCACCTTATGCTATATAAAACCATTATAGCCCTCATGATACCACTCATGCAGGTCTGCCTCTTAATCAGTTTGGCCACGATTGGTCATGTTTTTATCCATTGCTATCTATCTCTTGTAAGTACGGTATCTTTATATGTCTGTAAAATTTTCTGTCAAAAAAAATTCAGTTACTACTCTTAGTATGTAATGCTTCGCATACAAAATCCATTCACAAGTAACTCTTTTATTGCTTATAGTGGAAGATGATGAAATTGCATGAGGTATTGCAGGAAGGTTAAAGGATGCTACACATAGAATATTTTAGTTTTCTTATAACAATTAGTCCAGGGAAAAAGATATATAATATTGCTTATCGAATGCCCTTGTAAATTTATTTTCTTAATAGGCTATCATCATGTCAGCAGAAGATTATGGCAAAGATCTATCAGCTGTAGAAGCACTGCAGCGCAAACAAGAAGCAATAGAGCGTGACATGACAGCCATTGAAGGAAAATTGCGGGTAAGAAGATTAAAAGAAATGAATTTTTCAAGAGTTTTAATGTTTTAATATATAAATATGCAGTTAAATCAATTTAATACAATATACTGTTATTTAAGGAGCATGATGGTGAGGCACGCCGTCTGATTCCAAAATATCCTGACATGGCGACACCGATAAGAATGAAATTAACTGAAGTACAAGATAACTGGCGTTCACTTAACAATCTGTGTCATACAAGGTAACAGTTAATTAATGCTCTGTTTCTAATTATATCATAATGGTTTTATCAGAAGTAAATTGGTATAATGAATTCTTTAGTTTTAATAAGAAAATAGGATTCTTAGCATACCAAAAATGTATAAGGCAGCCATTCATCTTACTCGACTAGTTACATCTGCTAGAGATATGAAACATTCAAAATATTTTTTTTCTCTAGCTATAATATTTTAAAATTTGCCAGGTATTTGAAAAATCTACGTATGTACTATGCATTACATTTTAAAATGAACGCTATTTCAAACCTATTTAAGCTATTCATTTGATTTTTTTTTTCCTTAGTCATTGAAGTGAATTTTAGCTTGGTTTAGTTTAAATAAGCATGACGATTTTACTATAAAGAGAAAAATAATCCATTTTTACCATAAAATATTATATCTTTCGATTAATTCAAAAATTTTGTTTACATTATTTCCTCAACAGCAAATGTCAAAAAATTAAGAAAAAAACTTACTTACTTACTTACTTTTCAAACCCGCTTATCCGTTAGGGTCGCGG
>JAHWFO010003238.1:219406-315163 GCA_023313115.1 Rhysida immarginata
TGTGTTATTTAATAAAAAATTATTTTAATAGAGAATTTAAAGCATTTGCCTATTCTAAAGAAACCAATAAATTTCCCCTCCCCCATCTCTTATCTTTTTTTTTTTTTTTGCTTTACAGCTCTTTAACACTCAGGCTGACCAAGCAGATGATTGGCTGAATAGTAAAGAAGCCTTTTTGAATAATGAAGATCTTGGGGTAAGGAAAATATAAATGCTGATTTGCCATGTTAACTGTTTATTTATTTTTACTGCTATTATCATAATAAAAAGGAATTAAAGCACAGAGCAGTCCCAAAAGAGGCCTTTGGAAAGAGGAAAGCAGAGGCAACTGGAATGATATATGAATAAAATAATTTTAAGTATAACTTAACCAAACCCTTTTTCAACAAGTAAACAAATAGACTTTTGCTTAAACATAGAAGTCATAGATAAACAAGGCAACAAACCTGATGCATACACATACCATAATTAAAACATTCAGGAATACTTTTGCATTTTCCTGGACTTTGCTCTAGCTCAGACCCTTATAGCAATCCGTGATTTTCCAAGGTGGTGCATCCCTAATATAAGTGTGTGAGCACCATTGAAATTTCTTGAACCTCATAAATGAAATTTATTGATAGACTTTTCAATCATTTTGAATTTCCTACATTTGCAAAAAAATAAAAATAAAATAACAATAAAAAAAATAAAAAAATAAAAGCAAAAAAAAAAAAAAAAATTAAATTACTGTATATACTTGCGTATAAAGGCTGGTTCCCACAGCTCCTACAGGCTGCTACTACTGGCGACTACGACTACTACTGTGATTGAGAAGCTCGATTTCATAAGCATCGACGCGAGTAGTACTCGATTATCGGCAGAAGGTGCCGGTTCCCATAGGCGCGATCTGCAATCACGATCTAACACTGCGCATGCACAGGTTGGAGTGAGAGCCTCTTGTCGAAAGAGAATAAACATGGCGTCTAGTTTATCGATACGTAGGCGAGAGTGTTTTCGTACGTTGCATACAGCTTTAAAAAGGCCGTGTGTCCCTTAAAAATATCAAATAATAATGCGGGGTACAGTTTCACATTCATCGGTGATAATTTATTTGACAAAGGCAAGAGTATGAGAAAAACAGAACAATTCAATGAATTTCCCTCCTCCCCCTTTGCTGGAGCACATTGGCTAACGAGAGAGCTGGAACAGAACTGACAAAGCCCCCAACTAGCTGGCTTTGGCACTGATAAAATAGAAAATTTAAAATTCATTTATTTCACAAATATAAAAAAATTAAGCCTTTATAATTTTATAACTGATTGCGATTTTATATATTACTAGCTGATTTTCCCGGCATTGCTCGGGCGGTTTATTTGATGAAATTTTGCAATATCTGATTTTGAATATAAACGAAAAAGCCTTAAGAAAGTATATATTAACTTCGGAAAAACAAAAGAATTTTGTGTCCAATTGGGCTCACCCAAGAAAATTCAACATTGCATCCTTAACATTTTAAAATATCAAAGAAAGGCTATGAGTATTGATTTATTTCTGTCTATATTAAAAAATGCTTAATAGATGGATTGAGAGAGTTAAGGAACTCGGTTTACAGCCTCATCAGCATCTCTCATCAACATGCAACTGTTTCAATAAAGTGGTATTCAGTCACAGAGCGTGGAATCGTGTCCTGATTGTGGTTGTTCATATTTACAGTATCAGTTTTAGTAGCAGGGATTGGCATCTCACACAATCAGTTGAGATCTTTAGAATTTTCTGTTTAGATAAACATTATCTATAACTTCTCTAAAGAGAGTTACTACATCTATAACTTCTTTAAAGGAATTTACTAAATTGCAAAAACTATATAAAAAATATACTTTCTCCAGTTATTAGCTCATGAGGAAAAGTACCTACACCTTTTCAGCAAAAGCTTGAGCAGGTGCATGCCTAGAAGTTGTATTCTCTTATTTGTTTTAGAATAATTTCTTACGTCTCTCCAAAGATTTTAATAAAAAATATAATAATAATGATTTTTTATTTATTTATTTATTTATTTATTTATTTATTTATTTATTACTTTTTTTAACTATCCCCCTTAAAACGTGAATCATTAAAAGACAAAAGACAGTCCCTGGCATGGAAAAGTCACCTCATCTTCTTAGTCGAAGCAACAATGTAGCCTTTATTGTTTCTAACAAACGAAAAAATACTTGTTGCTAAAATCCAACATGGAAACAATAAATATTACATTGTTGCTTGGACTAAGATAGTCAGGTGACGTTTCAGTGCCAGGACGTGTCTTTTTAACACCTCTTAGAAAGAAAGCCTGTGCACTGAAACTTCATACATTGTTACATGATCAGAAGAAGTCATAATTTATGTCTTATTATTGGTAGAAATACGATTAACAATGTCTTTTGATGATGCAACAATGTATGAATTTTCAGTGCAATTCTTTTTTTGTATTTTTCAGTGCAATTCAGTATTTTTCCAGACAATTTTGTATTGTTTCAATTTTATTAACAATGTCCCTTTAAAGCCTTAATTGTTGTTGAAAGTTTAAGTGCTGTTCTCTTATTTACATACTCATGCTTTGGGGAGTGATTTCCTATTGTCACCACGTGCTAGCCGTATGCCTCTAGACTGTTGCTCCAAGAGTATAAATTCAGCAACATTGAAAATTTTTGCCACTACTCTTCTGCTCTGTCAGGATGCAACCATGGGATCTTTCACCTTCATTAGCCACTACAGCTTTCACTTTTCACTTTGACTTTTGATTGATGTCTCTGCAAAGATAATTCCTTGGTTTCACTGCTTTCCCACTTTACTGGATATATAAGCCTTTTCTATTTCATTTTCCTCGTCCACATCTGTCAAGATGGACATTTCTTAACAGACTGTGACTCAGATTTGTTTGGCTATGCCAGATTATCTCTTCTCCGGAAGTAGTCTTCAATCTTTCAACCGTTTTCAATGTAATTCTTAAACTTATTAACTTTGGTGTGCTAAATTAAACCCCATCAGGACTAAAACTTAAATTTTATCTGGACTGTTAACCTTTCTAAATTTTTCTTAATTAATTTTGTATAACATTTCTTCATGAGGGCAACGTGAAAAATTTCCGGAATCGACAAGAAAAACACGGTATTGGTGTGGTTTTTTATTTTTATTTTTTGATGTAGTCTCCTCGAAGATCAATACACTTTTTCAAACGGTGCTGCAGTCTCTTCAAGCTGTAGGAAAAGTAGGATGTTTTGAGGTCTGCAATAGCCATCTGTAGCGGCGATGGCCTCCTCATTTGAGGCAATCTCTTTCCTGCCAGCGATTTTTTCAGGTTTGGGAATAGGAAAAAGTCACTGGGGGCTAGGTCCGGTGAATATTGAGGATGAGAGACTAATTCGTAGCGCAACTCATTCAATTTGGAAATGGTCACCCGTTTTCGTTTTTGCTCCGGTGTGAGCAAACGCGGTACCCATCGCGTGGAAAGCTTTTTCATTCCCAAAATTTCGTGTAGGATATGGCCAACACGTTCTTCTGAGATGCCTGTTGTCTCTGCTATCTCTTTCAGCTTCAATCGGCGAGCGGCTAACACGAGATCATGAATCTTGTTGACCATTTCATCGGTGGTAGCGGTTTTTGGGCGTCCACTGCATGATTCGTCACTTGTGCTTGTGTGGCCACGTTTGAACTCGCTCACCCAGAAGCTGATGGTCTAAAATGATGGAGTAGATCCGCCATGAACCTCTAGCAAAATATTTCGAATTTCCGTTGCCATTTTTCCAGCCATCCAGAGGTGTTTTATCAATGCACGAAATTTGATTTTATCCATTTTTGCGAAACCACCTGACTTGCTGCACAAAACACACTCTTAAACAACAACTATTGACAGTCGATGTCTGAAATTTTGACAGTTGCTGTGAAAACGGTTGCCCTTGCCGACCAATAAATCCCCTTCAACCTTCTTGCGCCATCTCTTGCCGTTTCCGGAAACTTTTCAGGTTGCCCTCATAGTCTTCCATCTTGAACCAATATGTAATTCTAAATTCACTCTTAATTTTTTTTTTTTTCTCCAACCCAGGGGGGGGGGTCTTCTTTTCATTTAATTTTTGTCCCTTTTGCAACCATGCAATGGTAGAGTAGAGTAGTCAAATTGTTCTTTATATATATTTTAAATGATCTTCGTTTCCCTTTTAACTTGTTTTTTTTTTAAAAAAAAAAAAAGGGGACAGGCAATTTTTGCCAAATTTGATGTCAAATGTAATTTTTGACAATTGTATGTGAATGAAAATAATTTCTCTCTTATGCTACATTGCATTATGTGCAATTATCTGGTTTTTAAGCTTATCTTCAGCCTAAAAGGATGTTTTTTCTGATTGTGTTTGAATAATATTCTGCACAATTGATAAATTTTCTTGGCAATATAGTCTATTGCTGTATTTAAGTAATATGGTTGTTACCTGTCATAATTAATTCACATACATTTGTATCACTAAAACTTTACAGCAATGTTTTTGTTTTTTTGTATATTTACTTAATAATTTTTATGGGGATGATCACTCATGATTTTTTTTTTTCCAATAAATTGTCATCTTGATTATTTCTGGGATATTAAATTTCACTTTAACTTTTGCAGTGTTTGTTGTCCTTGTTTTCTTACCTGCAAAACACTTCAACCACATACAACCATTTATGACTTAGATTTATCATAATCTTGTTAATTTTCTATTTCTAGTAAACACAGCGCAATGTCAAATCTAAATGATTTTTAGATTTTAAATCCACTATACTTTATTTACGCCTACTTCTTCTTTAACTTTAACTTCACTCATGTTGTGAGCATTTTTTTTGTCTTTACTTAACTTTACTCTTAAAGTTTATTTGAATATTGAGAATCAATACTTAGTTAAATCTTTTAAAAATTATCTTCTACGGCAATTTTTTTTTTGCCATTAAATAAGGTAACTTAGAGGCACCGTTACATTTGGTGCTGTTTTTAAATAAAAAAAAAAAAAATAATAAAAATAACGGTTTTAACTACACCGTTACACCATGACAATTTGAATATCCGGCTTCGCCAAATTTCCGCCTTTAGTAACACATGCTTTCCCGGAGCATATCCATTCTTGCCATTTTTTCCTCACACGATCCTTAAATGGCTTATTTAGGTACACATCGAGTGTGAAAACTCTGCTTTTAAGAACTTTCATCAACTCTGACTCATGTATATGTTTAAGGGGTCAATATTTTTGTGAAAAACTCTACTTATACATGAGTATATATGGTATATAGAGTATCCCACTTCAAATCTGAAATCTGGAGCATTGAGTTCAGTGTTGCTTGGTGGCCATTTCCAGCACTTGCTATGATATCATAACATTTCATAGAAAGTCCGTTGAAAATTTCATGACAGTATCTACATTATTGTTGAAGTTATTAATGAAAACCCAAGTTCAGCTTGGGGTGGGATACTCTCTATTTCTTAGTTATTAATGCTAAAAACTAGTAAGGTTAATGAAGAAATGGTGAATGTTTAATTTCACTGAATAACTGATGATCTGAAAAGATAGAAAACATTTCTAGTCCACAAAGATACAAAAGTTGAATCATTCTGGGAAGGCTACATTGTAGCCCTTTCTGACACTGGTTACTCCTATTTCAAAATAAAAGAACTGTGTAAGGGAATAGTTTCATTATTTCCAAAAATGGAAGAACAAAAGTACCAAATGCAGAAGAGCAACGGGTTTTGTATCTAGTTTTTCATGTCATGTGAATTACAGGTTTTTCATGGTCCAAACCTTTTTGGATTTCAGGTTTTCCTTTTCTTTTCAGATTTTTCTAGATCACTGTTTATCTTTCCATTTTATTCATGTTCATGTTGTTTTCCAGGATTCATTGGCTAGTGTCGAAACACTTATGAGAAAACATGAGGCTTTTGAAAAAACTCTTGAAGCCCAGGAAAATAAAATCGATCAACTGGAAAAATTTGCAACAGAATTAATGGCAAGCAAGCACAATGACAGCATAAAGATTCAAGATCGTTTACAAGCTATTTGCCAACGGCGAGACAGGTTGAAAGAAAATACCGTAATTCGACATCGCAAGCTTCAAGATTCCAAACAATTGCAGCAATTCTTGAGAAATAATTATGAAGTTAGTAAGAGAAACTTTACCTTGATTAATGCATAATTTTCTGGAAATTAATGTTTAGAAAAATTTATTAATTTCATATATGTCCTTGTTCTTTGTTATTGACAGGTTCTTTGTTGGATTAGTGAAAAATTGAAAGTCGCATGTGATGAGAATTATCGTGATCCCACAAATCTTCAGCGTAAAATTCAGAAACACTTAGCATTTGAAGCTGAACTTGGAGCAAATAAAGGAAGAGTTAATGCTGTAAATAAGGTAATTTTTGCAATTGAAAATATATTTTTGTCCTGCTTTTATGGTATTGATATGGTAATCATATCAGCAGAAAGCTTATCCTACGTTTTACTCTTTCAGGATTCAAAATTTAAAATTTAGTTTACATGAATTTTAAGACAATTTAATACAAATGGTGTCCATAAAAGATTTGCACCAAAACAATACTTAACAATTTTTGAATGTAATAACATAATTGAGCTCGGAACAGGATCACTTTGAGATGGAACCCTACCCCCCCCCCCCCCCCCCATATCGTTATTTGCACTAAGCCAAGTGTGAACAGTGTGGGGGTGTGAGGGTATCAAGGGTTCGAGACCCAAATGAGACTGACTCGGACCAGATGTGTATGGGGTGCTACTACAAATTTATTCAAAATTAATCCAACATATACAGCAAAGCTATGCATTCCACAGCTACAGGGGCCCTTATAGTCAGGACACATTAAATTATTTTCTAACCAGCATTGAGCGAAGCTCGTAAACATTTATCCAGGGCCATACCAGCCGCACCTGAGCATGGGAAAACTCTATTTACACACAGGAGTACGGGTGTGGTAAATGGAGAATGCGCACTGGATGAGCTCTCGTAGACAGTCAGGCATCCAACACCCCTGAATAAGTATTCCTTAATTACTATGCTAACCAAGCGCACGATGCCACCTTTATTGTGGGAGAAGAAGGGGGGAGGCACAGTAACCCCTCATGGCGGGTGTTGGCTACCTCATCTTGCTCGCCCACTTAGAGCACTCGAGATGCTTGCGTCTGGTGTGATGCACGTATTAATACCACGCACCGCCAGGCAATGCTGCTAACAAGAGTACAGCTTCTTGTCGCTCTCCACTCATGCATTAACTTCAAAGTGACACAGTGAGGGCTTCGCCATCCTCGATGCAACGTGTCTGGCAAACACTACAGGCTAACGTAATTCTAATTATAGAGTTTTCTTCTTTCATGGCGGCAAATTGCTCACAGAACCGTTATCATGGAAGCACACTTGCACACAATGAGCACAGGCTGGCAGTGACGCTTCCCACGTGGCGAGCTCTGATGACTCTGCAGGAGGGACCTTAGTCTGGAAGCTCACATGCCAGAAAGTAAGCAATAGCTCCATGCAGGACAAAAAGCAAAGAAAAGGTCACTCACTATATCTGCTTCAACGATATCACCTGATTACTGGATGGCACTCAAGCGACTGCAAAAATAGTCCTGGCGTTGTCCCTCCTCGGTGGAACGTGGTAGCAAATTACCTCGTATTGAATACCAGTTATTTTACTCATTAAACATTAAACTTTCTTTTAACTTAAGTCAAAGCAATTAACAAAATACTAAACGACCGAGAAATGATCCTCATGACTATTAATTTCAACGTTGCATGAACTAGTGTTCAAAAAATAGCTCCATGAGCATGATAGCCGAAACACGACCGCTCTCATCGGGAACTCTTAGCCCAAAAAAGAAAAAAAAAGAAACATCAACAAAACAATCTTTACAAAAATGTCATGCCTTTCATTTCTCGGATAGCATTACTAACAATACTTTATTGGAGGCTGAGGTTGATCTTCTCAGAATTTACGATGCGTAACAATCCCAGCCCCCAACAAAGGCCACCACAACGCCATCAACAATGCCATTATAAACGCCAACACAAAACAAACAATAATTTCTAAAAAAAAAAACCAACAGAAATCTCACACGCACAAGAAAACTTCACCCTTTATTCCCCATTTAACCAAAACGCTCAAAACTACTACTAACAAAAACGCTAAGAAGAAACAAAACAAACACAGGATACAAATGCACGCGAAACTACACACATACTCAATGCAAATGAGCAACAATATTTATGCCAATTATTTCCCACTGGGAACACATGCAACCTCCAAACTGACATGGAATATCACAACTTCATTTACAAACACTACATAGATTATTAAAAAAAAACTGATTACACAAGTTTATTATTTTTCTTTTAAAGGAAGGGGAAAGTTTAATAGGATCTGGACACTTTGCAGCCATGGAAATCCAAGCAGAATTAGATGAACTAGAAAGTAAGTGGCAAGATTTGCAAGATGAATCCCAATTAAAAAAAGAACGACTAAATGATGCTTATCAGGTAAGGTTTCAAAGGGACTATTTTCACTTTTTTAAATATTTTACGAAAATATAGGCATGTAAAGACATTTTGCTTGGTTATATTATGATACCACGTGTTGATTATTTAGGCAATGTTATTGAATCAGTCACTTGAAGATCTTGATTCTTGGATGGATGATGTTGAAACTCAACTGCAGTCTGAAGATCATGGAAAAGATCTTGCTAGTGTACAGCACCTTCTCAAAAAACACCAAGTTAGAGGCTGGAATTTATGTTCTTTATGAAAGTTTGGTTTTGCATGCTTTTATTTATGAGTTGTCAGAAAATAAAGAGGAAAACATCTTCTATTGTTATATTTCTTGTAGAATTTAGAAACGGATATTAATAACCATGCTGACAATATAGAGCATATGAAAAATAATGCAACGTCTTTTGCAAATAGCAATCACTTCATGAGTGAAGAAATTCAGGAAAAAGTGCAAGCAATTGTAAAGAGGTTTGTAAACTTTACACTGAAATTTATTAATGCTATAAAAAATATCGTTTAATTAGGTTTATTATTTGTTATAATTGTTTTAATGAAATTTTCTTTTCAATAAGATATTCTTCTCTACACGAGCCTGTTCAAATAAGGCGAGATAATCTGGAAGAAGCACAGCTACTCTACCAGTTTTACAGAGATGCTGATGATGAATTAATGTGGATCGGTGAAAAAGAACCATTGGTTATGTCAGCTGATTTAGGTTTAAATTTAACAGCAGTTCAAAATTTACAGAAAAAACATCAGGTAGGTTACAGATATGTTTCTTGAATCTTGTTTCGAATGATCTTGTTACATCTGTAATAAATGAAACTTAAACATCTAGTGTTTGAATATTTTGTAGAGCAAGGTTTATTTATATTTATTTATTATTAGGCTTTAGAAGCTGAAATAAAATCTCATGATCCAGTTATCACTTCTGTTGCAAGCATGGCACAACAGATGATTCGTAATAATCATTTTGCATCAGCGAATATTGAGAGTAAAATTCAAGAATTACATCGAAGATTACAACAATTAAAGGATCAAGCTAGTGTTAGAAGACTTCGTCTTTTGGATGCTGTTGAGTCGCAAATGGTAAGAAAAATATAATATATATCTCTTGTGCAGGGCGTACAACTCTGTAATCATGATATTTTAACTCATTAAACTGGTATGTATTGGGTTGTTTCATAAGTATTGGCCAATTTCGCTTAGGCTACTTTGCATGAGGCTATAGTTTGTAACTTTACACAAGTCTACAAACTGTTATCAAGTCTGTGTTTATTGAAATATTCCATTGTTTCTCTATGGAATTTTACATGCTGATTTCAAATATAGTGTATATCTTCAATGGTTGTAACAGAAATAAAATTTAAAAAAAAATATTTCACTTAGTTTTTGAGCTATTAGGATCATTACTTCTTCGAACACAGTAAATACAGAGCTAAAAATTAACATTGGAACGTCTTATTCATTTGTGTACATTAGCATTTTGTCTGACTAAGCCCCAAATACAGTAACCCATCATTGCTGTATCCCATCATCCTTGGTACCTCTTCTCCATAACTTTTATGTCTTGATGGAAGCATTCGCAATGTTCCCCACTTACATCTCCCAAATTAGGTTTGAAGAAGTCTATGTGTGAATGCAGATAATACATTTATATTGAAATTCTGCACCCACGATGATAAGTCATATATTGACATTCAAAGCAATCAAATAGTAAAGCGAAACAAATATCGTTGAATTCATTAAGAAACAGCATTAAAACATGATAAACAAAATGTTGTTATGTTGTGTTTTAGCAGGAACTACCACAACCCCCTACAAAATAGGGAGGAGTGGACCAGAAGTTTCTCCAGTAGTTGCATTTGTAGCGGTGCAGCTAGTGATTTTGTGCAATACCGAACAGTTATGGCTTAAAGTGGAACAAAAACCAACTTCCACTGTATACGTAAGCTTTCCATCGAGCTTATTGTATCACCGGCAAACCGTAACTCGCCACCTGGCAGAAATGGGCAAGTCGAAAAATCTACACACTTGGGTTCCACAGGCTCTCACCAAGCAATAGCAACTGCAGCACTGGGAAACCTTTCTTGCCCTCAAACATTGTGAGGCTCTAACGCCATTTCTGCATTACATCATTACAGTTGACGTAATTTCTGAAGAAATTGTGAACAAAACAACCATCACTGGTGTATTGTGCAGGTCCAATACTCCTCTAAGATGATGCTCGTTCGCATGTGTCTGTTGCAAAATTAATGCTTTGGGATACGAGTTCTCCCTCATCCTGCATATTCAGCAGACTTGATCCCAACTGATTTCCACATGTTTAGTTGTTTGTGCTAAGTCATTTTTAATTTTTTTTCATTGCCACGAAGAAAAACACATTTAATGAAGCTTAGCTGAGTTAGCTTATAAAAGCTAAGTCTGCTAAGCTTCACTAAATGTCTGTTGTTTTTTTCATGGCTTTGAACAAAAATTAAAATTACCAGTTACAAGAAGTAATCCAGTGACTGTTTTTCTTCTTCAAAGTCTCCACATAAAGTCAAATTTTCTTATGACCAGGGGTACATGACAAGGTCCTTAACATACTCTTGGTATGCCTGTTGATCTGGAAATATAAATAGGGTGAAGGGGATTGGTATAAGTGGTTCTTCTACATGCACCAGAGAAGTAGTGACCGTTTGAAAAAGGACATTGATGTAAACGTGGAAGAAACATTCCCATTCATCTCACACCATGGCACATGCCTAACAATCATGTGAATGAGTTCATATAAATCAGACTTTTAGTGTGAATTTAAGGTGCCCATGACTAGCAGGCATTACTGTATGAAAAACCCATCTTCCTTCCCTTCTTTCTTCCATGATTACATGCTTAAGTCATATATGCACTGTGAAGCTAAATGACACAATCAGAAGCATAAGGGTTAATGCAAGTGAATAAATAAAAAAAAAATTACATAAAACTGCGTCTTTAAACAGAAAACAAAGCTGTGAGATTGATTCTTCTTTAAGTGCCCTTAAATTGCATACTTTTTTTCTGTTTTTTAAAATAGTTTTATTCTGAAGTTTCTGAAGCAGATGTATGGATTAAAGAAAAACTTCCCTTATTAAATAATCCAGATATTGGAAAAGATGAAGAATCTGTTCAAGTATGTAGATAAAGATTATTAGTTAAATTATTTCTGTCAGGAATTTATTTTTTAAATAAAGGAAGATAATGATCAGGTATAGTTCACCGTATCACTCGACCTGATTATCATCATCTTTTATTTATACTTTCCCATGATACAGGACAGATGGATACCAAGAAAATTAATTTTTTTAATCATAAAAAAATTTCATTTTAAAAACTCAATTGGAAATATAATTAGCCTTATTCTTGTTATGAAAGATTTTATTGAAAAAATTGAACGGAATAGAAAGAGATGTTGAGACTTTCAATACGACTGTTGTGAAATTGCATCAACTTCACCAAAGACTTGTTGAAAGGGGTCATTTTGACAGCCAAAATATTAAGCAAAAGCAAGTAAGAATGTTTGAAATTTATTATGATTTTTTTTTAAAATTAGTAAATAAAATATTAAAATAAAAGTATCTGATGAACTATTAGAGTGAGATAGAAGAAAAATTTCAAGAACTGCAATCAATGATTGAGAAACGATATTTAGTTTTGAACAACAGTAAACAACTATTTAAGTATATAAGAGAAGCAGACGAATTGGTGGAATGGATGGACGAACAGATGACAATTGCAAATGCAGAAGAATATGGACGTGATCTTGAGCATATTGAAGTAAGAGTTTCAATTCTTATTTTAAATTTTAGGAATTTTAGGAACGAGAATACATTGTTGATCATTGGAGAATAAATATTTCAGATTGTCATCAATAAATTTGATGGGTTCCTTAACAATCTTAATGTCAGTGAAGAGAGAGTTAAAGCAGTTGTTAACTTTGGTACAAACCTAATCAACGATGGCAATCACAGTTCTGTTGTTATCCAGCAAAAGAACAGAGAAGTTTTACAAGCATGGGAGGATCTTAAGGAACAAGCTCGCATGCGTCAAGAAGTAAGGAGTATAATTTTTTTTTTTTTTTTAACACATCTAATGGGTAATTTTTTAGAATTTAGAAAATGTTTTGGAGTTATCTTTGAATGATTATTACAACATTATATACACATTCATTCTTTTCTCAATGCTATAGCAGAGACCTTTTATAATGCTATAGATAGTGTGTAAGATTTTTCATATGCAATTGCATGAGACCTTGTTATGAGTCTAAAGTTACGTTATACAGAGTTAAATGAAAAATGCGATACAACCATTGATCGAACTGAACAGTAAACAAATTCACACCTTAAGTTGTATTTGAATCACTGATATTGCTATGTGTATTGTTATTTTTAAAACGATTATTAAAGTTGATCCTGTCTCAGATGAGGTTATTTCTTGATGTAATCATCATTCACATGAGAGAAAATTATGAGTGATTGTTCATCACATCTAGTTTTCAAAAATACTTCCCTTTATGGATACTTGTATAACTCTCAAAATTTACCTGCATCATAACTCTTAAAATTTACATGCATCATAACAAATCACAAGCATTAAATTTTAATGCGAGTGCCACCTACCACTGGCAGATGTCCTAGAAATTGCCTAATTCTTGCCATACATGGGCCATCAAGTCCAGATTATGGTTTGAGTTGCAGCCAAAATTCATCATCATAACTCAGGTAGATTAATAAAAAGAGCATCTGTTGTTATTAGCAGTATTCTTGTCCAATCCAGCAGTGAGACAGATTGTCATTTATGTAAGACTGAACTATATTATGAAGCATTGTTGGAACATTTCACAGGGATACTGGTCCATATTGCCTATTTGGCACTTCACATTACAAATTAGTTGTTGATTGTGAGAGTGTATATGTCAGATAGGTTATTCCAAAGATATTCCATTGGGTGACTGTGCTGGCCAATCGAGCACTGGAAGTCTGACATGTATGTCGTTCTGAATTAGCATTCTATATTGATCTGAATTAAGTATATTGATTTGAATAACAATAATTGTTAGATTGAGAATTAATCATTCGTTATAATCAGTTTAAATATTTAGTGTTATATTACAGGGTGGCCCAGATTAATATATACAATCTTTGAAAGTGCCGTGTGCGCGTTATGTGAGCAAAGGGATGCGAAAAAGGCGCGAATCATGAGGATCGTCCATATCAAAATGGCGGCGCAGCGATTGAGTCTGGAAGAGAAGGTAGATTGTGTGAGGTTGTACTCAGCGACCAACAATTACTCAGAAGTGAAACGTCGTATGGCAGCTAAGTTTGGGACATCCAGACCTTCGTTGATAATGATCAAGAACGTAAACAAGAAGTTTGATGAAACTGGCAGCGTTGAAGAGCGTAAATGTAGTAGACCCAAGACCGTTGTTACTGACGCCAACAAAGTGCGCCTGCAAAATGAGTTGGCCAGTTCTCAAGAAAAGGACAAGTCGCAAAGGTGGTTAGACATTTCTCTTTCGAGTATTCAAAGAATCCTGAAGGATCTGAAACTGAGGCCATATCATCCTCGCTTAACAAATCACTTGCTCGAAGATGATCCCAACAGGCGATTGGAGTTTGCCGAAACTTGGCTTGCAATGCTGGAGGACGATCCTGAGTTAGTACGCCATGTGGAATGGAGCGATGAGGCAAAATTTCACGTCTCAGGATATGTGAACCGCCACAACTGTGTGTATTGATGTGCAACCAATCCACACGTTGAATTGGAGGTAGACAACCAGAGCCCTGGTGTGGACCGGCATAAGTTACAATGGACTGCTCTGCCCGTTTTTCTTTGAGGACACAGTCACAGGAGACAGCACTGTGTATCCCCTATTGATGCAACGCGATGATTTTGACACCATGTGGTGGCATCAAGATGGGGCACCACCGCATTATGCTCTCACTGTGCGGAGTTGGTTGGATCAAACATTTCCAGGTTGGTGGATCGGCAGACGCGGTCCAGTCGAGTGCCCCCCCCCCCCAGATCACCCGATTTGACCCCACTCGATTTTTGGTTATGGGGATATCTCAAGGACAAGGTCTACCACCATAGGATCCATAACATTCCAGAGCTTTGGGAAGCAATAACGGAGGAATTTCGCAAAATTCCCCTAGACATGTGCAAGAAGGCCTGTGACAACGTGAAGTTGTGACTAGAAGCTTGCATCGCCATGGAGGGCCGCATGGTGGACCACTCCATGGAAAACAGAGTGTGACTCTCCTCTTCGATCCTTTGACAATGTATTCCACCATAGTTACATGCAGGTATTAAAATACTTAAGGCATACGGCCTTGTTAAAAATTGTATACATTAATCTGGGCCAGCCTGTAGATTGTAAATAGAATCCATAATTCAAGCTCTTTGCATTGTTTCTTTATTTCACATTACAATTATTGCGATAATGAAATTTACTTATTTCTATTTCACTTTTTCTTTACCCTCTGGATCAATTAAACAAAATTACTGTAACAAAAGGAGTTTCACTTCAATATACAATTTTGTTGAACTTCGAAACAGCAGATTCTGGAAGCAATGGACAAATTTTCAGATGGTCCGGACGGAATTTGAGTGTAGCGAACATAAAACAGTGTGTACCGTTAAAATTTGATCGAATTCCAACAAGTAGTTTTCGAGTTACGCAGTCAAGATCGTAACACGTGCTGGTTAGTACTCACATGTGAGCACTGTTACGATGTTGAATGTATAACTTGGAAACTACTTGTTGGAATATGATCAAATTTTAATGGTACACACAGTTTTATGTACCCTATTATTCACCCAAATTTCATTATCCTGGATGTTAGTGAACCTGAGTTATTAATGTAACTTGTTGATCTTGGTGATGGCATATCTCAGTTATCGTTCAAATTAGATCCCTTGTTCATATAAACTTTTTTGCTTAGAATCACCCATACTATCTTCCCTAAAAGTTGTTGGTGTACTTAAAATTCACCCTGTAATTTGGATAAATTTTTTTTTTTAAACATGCTTTCCTATAAAGGTAAAAGGATAATTATAATTTCAATAATTTTATTGTTACGTTAACAGGCCTTACATGGTGCAAAATTAGTACATCTATTTGATCGAAACGCTGATGAAACAATAGGTTGGATTCATGAAAAAGATGCTGTATTAACAAGTGAAGATTATGGACACGATTTAGAGAGCATTCAGTCCCTTGTAAGAAAACATGAAGGTTTTGAGGTAGGTGACAACATTTGGATAAAATGTTATCTTCATAGGATATAATGAGAAAAGTAATGCCTCCAAGAAAATAACTTGTAACTGGATGGGAATATTTTAATGAATGAAACACAGAACATTTTCTTTGAATTTGCACTTTAATTAGCTACCTTCATTTTTCAACAAATCATAATTTTCGGTATATAATATGCGAATTATATTATACAAAATAAAAATTAAAAAATCATTACTGCATATATTATAAAAAATTGCGTATAATATTCTGTTTTCCGTTAATAAAACCAGGGAAAATATTATGGGAGGGGGGAGGGGCATTTCAAACAATGTTGTATCCAATAGTTAATATACAATATAGCATATTTACATGTATTCACTTTTTTCCTCAATTTCCTAAAGTTGCATATAATAATCCGATAATAAAAACCAGGACAGATTTAAAATTTTAATTAGCAAAACCTGGGATATTGGTTTCCCTTAATAGTAAGATCCCAGGTTTTCCCAGCAGCTTTTCAAGATGGCTGCCAAGCTGAGATGTCTGTTAGCACAGTGGTTTAGCGACTGTTAATCTGTGTGAAATCTGTAATAATAAAGTTCAAAAAGTAAGGCAAATGACTTCGCCATTAATTAACTAAAGCTGAACGCAATACATGAATCCGACCAATCTAAGGAAATATAAAAAGTCTAAAACCTTTAAAAATCAGACGACATGTGTTTGAACAAGTATAGTGGAACATACCCTGTTGCTGAATTGCTATCTGAAGTACATAAATTGCGTATAATACACAGATGCATATTATATACGAGGAAATTTTTAGAATCAAGTAAAAACATAGATGCTTGTTATATATACATGGGTGAGTTTTATATATTGAAAATCACAATAGTTACCAGAAGATGTAACAGGTGAAGATGAACAAGTTTGATGAAGCTCTCATAGATCATCCAAGTCATAGTGATTTCCACAAAGATCTTCCTTCATTTAGGGAAAGATTGTAAATCACATGATGAGATGTCTGGATTGATGGTGGATGCAGTAATGTGTTGAGTTTCAGCTTCCTCTGTTCTTCCATGGTGGCATGGTAGCATTGTTATGTTGCAGTAAAAGATTCTTTTTTCTCTCATCGAATTCTTCTTGTTTCCTGTGAAAACTCACTGGCTGCTGACAGAGGTCATCCAGCTGTTCGTTTGTACACAAATCCAGGGTTCCACGTCACTATCTGTTGACCCAGCAACGCAAAGTGCTAACCAGGACAAATTAAAATTACCATAAATGCCTTATATGCTTTGAAGAATTTCCACTCAAGCAACACCTTCTGCTGTCAAGAATTCCATGACAGCTCGTTGCTTAAAACCCAGTGACAAGCAGCCTTCACAGAATTCCATTTTTGCCACAATAACAAAGCAACTTTTCCCTTAGATTATAGAGAAGATGCTACAGAAATTAAACCATCAGCAGGAAAAAATTACGCTTAAAGCTTTTTTTTGTGACTTGTAATCAGGGCCGATTTAGGCATGGTCTTTATGGGCTGCAGCCCAGGCCCCACTTCTGCTGTCAAAAAAGGGGCCCCTTCCACAGTAAGCTATTGGTAGCCCAAGGCCATAGATTATAAGGAAAGAAACTTGACATTAAACAACATTCATTTCATTAAAATGCTGCATGACAATCTACAGTGTGTAATTTGAAGCAAATGCAGAAGATTTCTGCCGAGAGGCAGTGCTGGTGCTCTCATCTGTTGATCAAAATTGAACATGGAGACATTACTTTTCACTCAGCCCTTGTAAATATAGGTAATGCAGTGATTAAACAGAGCATTTATGTATTTACAAGTAAAAGATGATAATCGTTAGAGAATTCACTAATAATTATTTTTATTTGTTGTTCTAGAGGGACCTAGCAGCTATTAAAGAAAAAGTTGAAAATATTGTATCAGAAGCAAGGAATTTGGCAAATCAGTTCCCTGATGCTAGCGATCATATTAGTATCAGACATGAAGAAACTGTTGAAGTTTGGAATTCCTTGTTAGATAAATCAGCTCAACGCAAAGATAAATTGCATCAAGCTGAGCAATTACAAGCGTACTTTGATGAATATAGAGAACTCATGTAATAATGAATTACACAACAAATACAAGTAGTAGATTTATGTTACAGATTAATTACTTTTCTTGCTTTATTGAACTTTTATTTTTAAAACTCTTTAAAAGGGCATGGATAAGTGAAATGATGGCCAAAATTACTGCTCCAGAATTGTCACAAGATGTTTCAGGTGCTGAGGCACTTCTGGCTAGACATAATGAACATCGTGCTGAAATTGATACACACAAAGATGCATTTTCTCAGTTCAATTCTACGGGACAGCATTTGATAAGTCGAGGACATTTCATGGGTGATGAAATTCAAGACAAGATAAACCGTCTGAATGCTAGCCATAAAGGATTACTATTAACTTGGAAACAAAGAGAGGAATTGTACAAGCAAAATCTTGATGTACAGGTAAATAATTTTGAAATTACTATCTTTGGGAGTATTCACTAAATAAGGTACTTTTCCTGCTATGAGCATTTTCTGCAATAAATGAATATATCAGATGAAATTTATGAAATTCCTTTGTATACAGTGAAAATGCTAAAAGATTATTATTCAAAAATTGTTAAATATTGTTATGATACAAATACGGGGGGGGGGGGGGGGGGGTGGGTTAGCCTCCCTTCCCCCAAATTTTCCACTTTAAATATTTCTGTTGCTCGGGGGACACCCCCCCTCCCCGCTAGAAGAAGAATGGGATCAGCCCCCTCAGCCCCCATGGATTAGCGGCGGACATAGGGACATCATAATCGAGTGTGGTTCAACATCTGCATGCCATGGAAAAGGTCAACAGGAGCTGCCGAGTTGTACCCCAGGAGCTGATGCCCATGCAAGCACAACAACGGGTGAAGATGTATCGTCAACTGCTGGAAAAAATCAAGGTTCTGCCACATCCAGCATATAGCCCCGACCTGGTACCTTCCGAGTACCTTCTCTTCCGGCCCATAGCACACTTCCTGCATGGATGGCGCTTTGCCAATGTCAGTGAGGTTGAAGACGCCGTGTGTGACTTTTTCGCCCAGAAACCAGAGGAGTAATTTTGCGAGGGCATCCGCCAACTGGCTGATCGTTAGATGAAGACCATCAAGCATGATGGCCTCTACTTTGAAGATTAGCAATGAGTGGTTCTTGTCTGGTGCCCATTTAAAAGTTTGCGTGGTGATCGGCCACTACTTCTGACTCAAACTCTGTATTACTGAAAACTATCCTTCATAACAGGCCAGCCAGGTAGCTGAGAAGGCTAGGGCGTAGGCTTTCTAGTTCTATAGTCCATCTGGCCGTGGGTTCGAATCCCGCCGTGGGCATAGATGTTTGTGTTTGTCCCCGGGCTGCGTACAGATATAATTTGTGTAAAAGGTGCAAAATGACCTTTAGTAGTCGACGCCTAAATTCCTAGAACCCCCCCCCCCCTTCATAACAGACCAGATATTACATTCGTGGATAAGCAGAACAAAGTGACCTTCACAATTGATGTTTTCATTTCCAATACTCATAATTTACAAGAGACATATACAGACAAAAACAAGTATACAGATCATGCACACGAAATAAAATGTCTTTGGGGAGCCAATGGAATACATATTGTTCCTATTATTCTTTTGGCACTGGGATTATCCCATGTTCGTAACAGAAGTCTGTCAACTTTGAATGTAAACCCATACTTATACAAAACCTTACAGAAATTTACAATCATAAACACTTGTCAGCAGGCAGAAACTACACCTAGTCATTAATGCTCCCCACCATCATGTGACTGAGCCCCTTAAGCTTGGCTTTCTCTTGGGTCTGCTTCTGGAACTTGGCATCCGGAGTTGATCTGAGCTTGATTTTTCCAATACAATTATAGTAATCTTTGTTGTAAACATTTCTGAATTAATACGTTTAAAAAATATTACTTTGTCATTCATTATTAAGAAAAAACTATATTTAATGACCATATATTTATAGATATTCAAGCTTGATGCAGATAATTTGGAAAAATGGCTTGATAGCCGTGAACCAGTGTTGCGAAATGAGCATATGGGCGATTCCATTTCAAATGTAGAGGAATTAATTCGAAAGCATGAAGACTTTGAGAAGACAATTGAAGCCCAGGAAGAAAAGTTTAATGCCTTGAGAAGAATAACATTGGTGAAATAAATTTTAATAATAATTGGCCTGATATGCATATTTTACAAATGGTAGAATCTGAAATGAAATGAATGTTTTTTAAATTTTTTTGCAGTTAGAAGAAGCTTTTCAGAATCAAAAGAAATTAGAATTTCAGCAACGAAAAGTTGAAGAAGAAAAACGAGAACAAGAAAGAGTTGATGCTATTAAACGTAAAGAACAACAACGAATTCTTGACGTAAGACATTTTAATGAGTTCAGAAATAAAACACTTGTGAGAATGCAAATGCAATTTTATAATATGTATGTGCTTTAGGTATCATTTGTTTAATGCATATTTATAAGTTTATTGACGTTGAAAGCACAGGAGGGGGGAGGTTTGGCTTTTTATATCTTGTTAAAGTAAAAGTATAAATTTATTGCTTTTTATATCTTGTTAAATTAATTATTTTAACAACCATTTTTCTTTTCCTGAAGGAACGCCGTCGAGAAGGTGAAAGAAGAAGAACAACTGAGATTAAGTTTATCAATAAGGATAACGAACTTGTATTGCCTGTAAATTTAAATGGCGATTTCAAAAATCGTTCACCAAGTACAGAAAGGCTCCAGCGGTATCCATCTTCTGATTCAGTTTCTTCTTCTCCAGGGTAATTTTTTTTTTTTTTTTTTTTTAATAATCAATTCTCGTCTTTTATAACGAACACTGTTAAAAGAAAATCTTTGTTTCAACCAAATTGTTCTTTGGTCCTGGTCATTTATTGACTGTCAAAATATGATTCTGTTTAGTTACGTTAAAAGAAAAATATATCTCTAAAGGCTAGATTTCCATATAATCACTGGTCATTTGTTTAATGAATTTTTTTTAAAGCAGTTTGAACGTTTTTGCTTAATTTATGCAAAATTAAAGAAAATGAACAAAAGAAATCATCAAAAAGGAAAAACTTCCAATTCACAAGGATAAAAATTGAAATACCAGATACGTAATTTGGGTGCCAGGTGCCAGTCTTCATGTTTACATATGTATTTCCCAGAAGAAATCATGTAACGGAAAAAAATTACTTCAGAATTTGTTCTCTAAGTACACTACTGCCTTCAAAAATCTTGCTTTCATCAGATCCATGGTTTGCACTTACTCGCAATTTACACATCAAATGGGCATTTTAATTAAAAATTAACCCGTGATTTTTTGACTAGCCAATAACAATTGATTTGTTAATTTTTGAGTATCATTGGCCATATTCTTCTCAGGACATTTTAACCTCATTTCATTTTGTCACATGCCATCTTGTTTAAATTTCTAATTAACTCTAGAGAAAGTGGAAGCATGTAAAAATATGGAAGTCGAAAAGAATCTTAAAATTTGATTCTCAGTTTTCAGGTTGAGGAGTCAAATTGATCATAGGTTTTTGGTCCTAGAGCGAACCCTGGGATCTAGCTGAAGATCTAATTTGTTGCATTTTTATATTGTATTTTAACTTACCATAGTTTACTATGAGAACTTAATAATTTGATCTGCTAGATTGTATAATTCATTATTTAGCAAAAAATTTATTTCTCACTAGAGCACAAATATGTGAGAAATAAGTAAAGAAAACCAAAAGTGGAAAATGGGTCTTCAGAGATTTTTTTTTCATGCCATACCTCTGGATATTAATTATTTCATAAGTATAATATCCGTATATGTAGATAATGAAATAAACTACAGAGAGTCATTTCTCCTTATCTTAGCCAATTTTGAACACCCCTCACCGGCAGTGGAATGCACCTGAGGCTATATAAATCATGCGGTGTATCAGTGGGCATTCCATAAATATTTGTTCAAGAAATGAGTGCAGAATATTCACAGCATGACAGAAAAAGTAATGATTTTTGGAGAGGGTACGTACGAGCACTTTCTAAGGCGGGATTTAAGTGCCATACGCATTGTACAACAGTGCAAGAGGGAAGGAATTTTGTTATCGAAGGCTGCTGTTAACTCCATTCTGGCTGACATATGTAATTCAGGTGTTCCTGGCAAGTTCGCCCATGAAAAGCTACCTCGGAAGAGACCCCCACCCCAGCCATTCACCTGACACAATCAAAAAGATCAGGAAGATGGTAGCACAGGAAAACCCTCCGACACAGAAGGCAGAAACATATTCATCAACAGTAAACGCATAATTAAGCGCAACTTAGGCTTGTGCAAGTTTTATAAAGCCAGGATTCATGCTCTTAATTAACGTCACATCCGTGAACGCAAAGCCAGTGCCCACAAACTTTACGAAGGCTACCATTCAGGGGAGAAATGGCAGTTGGTTGTCATTTTGGATGAAGCATGGGTTTACCTCACAGATGAAATTTCTTTCGCCGTCCTTCAAAGAAATCTGTTAGCATGGAAATTACGCCGCCAGGAATCGGGGGAAAGACATGGAACGTAATCGGTGGTGGAGAATGGGCTTCACATGAAGTGACAATCATCCAAAATTGGCTAAGTTAAGGAGAAATAAATCTCTGTACATATGAAGAAATTGCAACAAAATAAGATTTAAAAAACTCAAAATGACACCAAATAAATTCATCTCGTAAATTTCTGGCATTTTATTATTGGAAATGACCAACAGTTGACGTTTGCTGATGTGGCTCATAGAATTCCAAACATACAAGACCAAATTTCAAGAGTTTAGAAAAATTCTTTTTAAAAATTTGGTTTATTTATGCAAAGTGTAGCTACTAAAGAATCGTATTTTGGTTACAGCATATTTTATTGAATAGTTGTAGAGTATTATTTTTTGTTGTATTCAGTGTAATCTTCCTCATGTGCCCTTAGTACTGCAAGTTTAATAGCTACATCTTGTATGATAAGAAAAATCTTCCTTTCTTTAGTTTGATTTCAATTCGTTTTAACTCATCTGCTTAAATGCATGGCTTCTGTTCTCCATTCTATTTGCACAAGAGTTTAATTATTTATTAAATTGTTAAATTAAGTTATTTTAGTTATTAATAATTTTAGAACTATTTCTAATTATCCGTATTGTTGTTTTTTTTATTCACTTAAGGTTGCTTATGCGAAAGATGAGTGCAGTTGAAATTCCTGATATTAAGCCTTCAGAAGATTTAATGAAAATTGGAGGCTCAAAGGTCAGCTTAGATACACCTGATAAAGGAAATCTCCGCCGTGGAGAGAGCATGCGTATAGACATTAATTCCAAAAAACCAGAATTATCTTCATCCAGCATTAAACGTTCCGAGAGCATGAAATTAGATGAACAGCAGAAGAAATTGAAGAAGACGCCGAGTTTTACCACACGTCGCCGTACCCACAGTTTCCGAAAAAATAAACGTGGGCCAGAGGATGTATCAAATTTACCACCTGTTGAAGCTGAAGGTTATCTCGATCGCAAGCAGGAATTACAGAGTGGCGGAAAACGTGCAGCTATACGATCGTGGAAAACGTATTACACAGTTTTATGTGGGCAACTTTTATGTTTCTTTAGAGATAAAGACGATTTTATTGAAAATAAAGCAGCAGCACCTCCTGTAAATATACACCAGGCTAAATGCTCCAAGGCTTCAGATTATACGAAAAAGAAATACGTTTTCCGTATTCAGTTGACTGATGGAGCAGAATATTTACTTTCAGCAGACTTGTCGGACACTATGACAGAATGGATTAATAAAATAATATTCCATGCCACTTTACCTCCCAGGATGCAGCTTTTAAGATATGATGCTGCACATAAAGATGGTGAGCCTCTCTATTCACCTACAGTGACTAGTGATTCTCCTGAACGCAGGGCTTCTCTTAGTCAGCCCCCTGTTGATGACCCAAAACCAGTTAATTTATCTGAACATAAACAAGCAGACCTAGTTGAAGGCAAACCAGTAGTTTTAGATAACCATAATGAGAATTCTTCACCTAATTCCTCACAACCTATATATGTTAATTTTCCTTTTAATCCCGACTCTGTACATGTTAGAGATGGGATGAAACCACCTGTTCCAGCACGGTCTGTTAGTTTAGACACTTATAATAAAGACAGTCCTGAAGATGGCTTAGTGAAAAGTAGAATTCAGATGTTTCAGAATTCTCAGAAAAATAAAGTTAATAGTTTTGGTAAATTTATTTTCTTTCTTTCTGTGAATAAGGATATATTCATTTGAAGCTCGTTTTCTTTAAAACGTAAAAAGTTACAATGTGCCCATAATTAAAATTAGGTGTACAAAATGAAAACGGATTCAGTCCTGTTAAGAAAAGCCCAAAGCCCCAGACGACAAATCCTTTTGAAATGGATTCTGATGAACCTGTATGGATTGCAAGGAACTCAGGGAAATCCAGGCCTTCCACAGGAGATGATGGTAAGAATTAAATATTATATATTTCTCCTTATTAAATTGAGCATAATAAAATTATCTCTATTTTATATAAGCATATTAGCCTTTTATTGCATTGGTAGCAAATCTATAGCTTCTGCTGCTGATGTGCTTTCTTTGCCTGCCTTTTCTGTATAGATGCTGCATAGTTTGGCTTCTTTGTTGTTCTTCTGTGGGTTGTTTGCATGTTATTGGTTCCTTTTTTATTTCATAATTTTTGGCAGTATTGCACCTGGTTATTCTGAGTTATGGCTTATAAATAATTTCAATTTTAGGAAATGGTCTTTTAATGCAGGCAAAAATACACTTTCATAATAAACATTTTTTTTTATAACTCCGGTGCCTTCTTTAATGATTCATATTTAATAATATAGTTTTCTAACTTTTTTCAAAAAATTGTGTGTGTTTATTATGGCGAAATGGTAATCTGCTCATTGAATTGCTGCATGAGTTCTTGGAATAAAAATTGGTTCTTTTGGGTTTCTGTAATTACTTGTGGAATGAATACAGCATTGATAATAGTCTCTAGTTATGGAAAGAGTATTTCTTTGCTCCCTTTCTTTTATTTTTAGTAGATACATTATATATTGAGGGCTTTAAAGTGTACTTTTTATTACTAACCAGTCTTTAGTAAGGTTGCCAGATCTAATTTTGACAAGATTATCCAAATACAGGATCTCCTTCATTTCATTTTGCATTTTCTATATATTTTCTAAAATTAATATAGCGGGGTATTAGTTAAAATTTTGTGTGGTAAAATCTTATGATTTGTATTAAAGTGTACATGTCCAATTTCATGTTGCCTAATTTTACATTTAATTCGTTTAAAATTGAGAGCAAATTTTATTACTGAATGTGAATTATTTAAAAACTTGATGTCAAATCTTGTATATTAGCTTATATGAAAATCACTGAAATATCTATTATAATTACATACCAGCCATACGTGAACTGTACTTTACATTGGAATATCTTTAAGACACCATAATTTTCAATATATAATATGCACCCATGTATAATATGCATCTATGTTTTTGCATGATTACGAAAAATTTCCCTTATACAGCGTTCTCCCCAGTAAATTTTATCAGGTGGGTATAAATATAAAATAGCCAGACAGACAAAAATTAAAAACAAATAAAATATTATGTAGTGGTGCAGTTTTTCACACATTCAGGATCACCAAAATCAGCTGAGCGGCGCGCCCGTTCAAAAGGGCCTGGGGAGAACCCTGCATATATAATATGCATCCACCATTTGTTCAAATGCGCAGTGCATTGTGGCAGTGTGATTGTTAAAGACTTTATATTTCCATAAATTGCGTTTATTACACTCATCTGCTACTCTCAGCTGTCTTTCTTTCGAACTATGAAATTTACTTATTACATGCCACCTATTTATCAGTACCAACCTATTGAAAAAATGTACTACACTTGTGCCCTCCAGTGCCAAACATGGGATTAATTTTTTGTTCGATGAGCTTGCTAATTTTCCATTTTTCCACTTTATCTCTAAATAATTAAAGAATCATAATCTGCATCCCAAAATGAAATAACAGATTTTATTTTATTACATTTATCTTTGAAAATGAGTTTTAATCAAAAATAAATTTTGGATGATGTTAAAGGGTGAATTCTGGTTCCTTTCACTGGGATTTTTAATGATGTTGTGGAGACTAAGCAGATGATGGTTTTTTCAAGAGTTGTAATTGTGGAGCAGAACATCATTTCAAGAAGTCACTACTTCATTGTTGCTCCAACGGGACAAGGTCTCAATATTTTGTACTTGTGATTCCTACATTGTAACGTTACATCAGTCTTGTTCTATCATTTTGTTCATTAATGGAAATATTTATTAACTGAAGATATCATTCTCAAACTAATCTATTAATAACAGACTCGCCAACTCGCCGGGTTTAGGCCGGTAATACCGGATTTTATTACATTATCTGGGGTTCTGGATTTTAAATTAAAATTGCCGGACTCTATTATGAATAACTTATTCTTAGTGTAAAGTAAAAAATAACTAGGAGAAATGTTTGAAATTCTTAATCTTACTTTCGACTGTTAATGCGACGTTTACTTTTTTCTACGCTAATGATTGCTGGCACTGTAGACATTTCCTGAAGGAGTGCACTTGACGATCACCGGAAGTACGTGTTTCAAGTTTTCCCATTGATGTATATATATGTATAAGTTAGTATATATAGATCGATGAGTTTTCCAAATTGGCGTTTCTTTCGACAGCACGTGCTCTGTGAAATTCAGTGCGTTAACTTTTTTTGCACCACGTTGCAAGTTGATTCGTAACAAGAACAAGAATTATTCTATTGTTCCACAGACTTAATTACACGATGGTTGATAGGAAATATCATTCCACGTTTAAACAATGTTTTACGATAGATTATCCGTGTATTATTGAATCAAGGACAACATTTTGCCTTTTGCTCCATTTGCAGATGTGATTTTTCAGTTGCTCATAAAGTCAAAGGAGATATTATTAAGCATATGCGTACACAAAAACATTTGGACAATAGAAAGTACATAGAAAATAATAACACTTTAAACTTTGCTCAAGATTGTTCGTTTTTCGATGCCATAACCCGTGCCGAGTGTTGGTTTACTTCCTTCATCATATTTCTTCTGAAAAAATAAAAGTGTAAATTTTGCTGTCACGTTCGTTCGTATACATTAACATAATGCTTCAAATTATATCCATTTATTAATATACACTATCAAGCATGAAAAAGTATACTTGCAGGATTTTTCTCTTCCTAATGTTGGCAAATCTGTAATAAGTATAATGTTATGTGTGCAACTGAATTCTGTTGGAATTTTTTGATTTTAATTTTATTTAGTTTTTTGGAAGCTCTGCTACATTTCTATCGAAATAATTTCTATTGGCCTCAACAGCATTTGCTCTTGACCAAAGAGTTTCTGATGGCCTCCACAAGTGGTTCTGCATTGACCAAAGAAGCAATGTTCAGAGAGTGAGCTGGGCAAGGTTCATTAAAGACACACTTCACTATTTAAGCAATGTGAAGACAGCACAATCGTACAGCAGAACTACTTGATGGCCATTTTCCATCAATTTCACAGTTACTATGCAAACGGTCTACCCGATAGAGAAGCTCATGGTATAGCATCTCCTCCTGATCCTGCTAGATACACAGCACAACATTCTTGCTGTGAATGATGCGTTTGGACTTCAGGTTAACTTACAATTTTTTGCTCAGGTTATTATACCAGATCCACTTTTCGTTGCCAATTACGATATTGTATAGAAAAGACTTTTCTTTTGCCTTGCGTTTAGTTGAAGACATGTGCTTTCTGCTGCATCCGTTGTTTTCTGTCAACTTTCCGTTTTTCTACTTTCTGCAAGCAACATTCAGTGGCTTGGCGAGTTACCCTGAAGCTCTCAGCTAGTTCCTTTTGAGTCTGTGCCATGTTTTCGGGAAACTCTGCATCTGTAAACTTTTTCAGCTGGCCGAATTACTTGACCTTATGTATTATTCTTATTAGGCAAACTCAATTCTGAAGAAAACAATTTAATTTGCTAAACATCGACATTGAACATGGCCCTCGTTCAAGTTAAAAACGCCATTCCTACACAGTTTACCCAATTGTTCTTTCAGTTGCAGCAGCCTCTCTGGATGGTCCAGCAGCAGAAATCTTCTGGCGAAAGTATGCAGTGTCGAATGTGCACCTTGCTAGGCTCCCATTTCCGAGCAATGTAACTGGTGTAGCAATGAACAAAAATTTTTGTAATTATGTACAAATAAAGATCATATGATTGTTTACCCCTTGTGTCAAAATTGTTAATGTCCATCATATGATTTATGAATAACTACTTCTCAAAAATAATCGACAGAACTAAGTTGCACCCCCAATACTTATAAAAACTTTATTATGACAGTATTTTCTATCAAAATATTAATTCTACAGTTTCTAGAGGCATATCCCACTAAACTATAGTTTAAAGACACACTTCTCTTTTGGAATTTTATGGAACAGCCCTTGAACTAAATAGCGGCCCTTGGTCTTGGATTGACTGAATTGTAGGAATTTAAGATCATTGTAAAAGAAACGTGCTATTCTAGATTGCTAAGTTTCATCTCGTATTTTTGTTCTTATTTCACATTAATTTTGCATCTTTAAATTTACATGAAGTTCCAAATTATGCTGTATTTCAAAAAGAATGAGAATATCTGGCAACCTTACTTGTATGTTTCTTAAGAAAAAATCCCCACCTGCAGAACATTATGGTTTAGGTGTTTCACCCTCTTCTTTGCTATATGGTATGTTGCAATTAAGGATTAACTTTTTAAAATATAATGCTCACATTTGGGATCGAGTCCATTCCTTAGGGGCATTTGTTTACTTATTATAAGTCTCTGTGACTTATTTATACAATGCCTAATTTTGCTTTCAAGTGGTTTCTCATAGAAAGAAGAGAAATAATACACATCTCTTCATCATTTGTATTAAGGTGTGTATTTGTTTGTTGTTTTTTTTTGTGTTTGCAGTTTATTCAAAATACATGTGTTGCTAAAGCTTTAAGGTAATTTCATAATGTTTCATTAATGGATCTCATTGATCGTTTATGTCCGAAATAATTGAAACTGGCATCTTTGTTTCCAAATAATTTTTGGACTTTTGGCTAGTTTATACTTAAATCTATACACAGAATATCGTTGACGCTTAGAATTTCTTGCATTTAAAGTATAAAGAACCAGTCATCTCGAATTAGTATTAGAAAATAGCTGCATGTAGCCTTTCACCAGCCCATGTTTTTTTTTTTCTTTTCCCCTCTTATGGGGCTACCTTAAAGGTAAATTCTACGCTCAAAACAACATTGTTAAAATGAAAGATGAAGCTCTCAATAATCACTTAGCATATATAAAAATTTTCAATTCAAACTCAAAATTAATAAAATATGCGGAAAACTCTCGATCGAGATAGTCACCATTCTTCTGTAAACCGTGACATCCTAGTGTCCACTGAATTACAGGGGAATTTCAGAATCGTGAGGTTTCACATTGCAACAAGCGTTATCGGGTTTTCAGGGAAACTGCAGGGCATAACATTTCGTATACGAATACGAAAACCAGAGCGATAGTAACTGTAGCGATTTTGATAACAGTGACAGCTATATATAAGGTACGTGAGGTATTTGAGGACAGATACACGTCAAGAAAGAAAACAGAGATATAAGTCGAGATAATAACTTTATTATCGAAACATATCATGAATATACACGAGAAACCTTCTTGTTATATGGCTATCCAATGAATCCGCCTTCAGCTTCTATAATTGCTTCAATGCAAGATCGAAACTGTCGACATGCGCGAATCAAATGGTCATGGTTCATATTCGTCATTACTCGAACAGTGGCAGCTTTCAATTCATCTTTGGTGTTATGGGGATGTTCATTGACCTCTCTCTCCACAACGCTTCATGCGTAGTAGTCCAACGGATTCAGGTCAGGGGAGTTAGGAGGCCAAAGGTTAGGGGTTACGTGATCATGGAAGTTGTCGGCCATCCATTCCTGTGTCATCTGAGACTTTTGTGCTGGGGCAGAGTCTTGTTGAAACACATAAGGCCTTCCGTTGCGTAACGTATCTATCCAAGACTTAACAGTTGTTTCAAGGGTCTCAACGTAGACCGCAGAGTTAACTTTAAGACTTCATGGTGCGTGAGGCATGCTTTTTAAGCTTTGCTACTGGTGCAACATTGCCATCTTCTGTCTCCAACTCTTTCCGCACTTTGTGGACGAATGATCTTGCGACCTTTAGAAATTGTGATATCTCTAAATCTCTGTGCTCTGCCTTTATTGCCACGATTACTGCATGTCTCTTCGTGAGTTGTGTTACTTGATGGTCCGCCATTTTGCTTTCCGGAAACTGAAAGGATATACAATTTACTATAGTGTAGCAGTAGCCAAACGAACGTGTGTCCTCTAATACCTTACGCACCCTATATAATGGCTGTTAGCAGAATTAAGTGCTAATGCAACTTCTGCGATATAAATCCTTATTTAAGGCATTGAAACGGGATCTTCTGCAATATACAGCACCTGGAATTTGTACAGGTTCTCTCTCAGGTTGTACACATTGTATGCACGTACCTTATAACAATATAGGCACATATCTGTGGCAGTCATTTTCTTGAAGATCATCAGGATTAGGCATGTTTAAAGTCTGAACAGAATCTAGTTTCAATGAAGTTTTATTGACAATGAATTTAAAGCAGCAGGATCGTAGAAAAAAGCACAGTACTTCAAAATGAACTGAGCATATGACACTGTTCACGTACGTATGACGTGAGACGTGAGGAAGCAGCTCTGCAGTGCAGAGTTTTTCATATCAATGTGTGCCAGTGAACGGTAGTTGTTCACGTTCGTTGGAAGCCGAAATGACATTTGAAGAACGTGCGAATATCAAATTCTGACAACAGTGAACAAAGAGAGGTGCACACATATCCTGGAAAAACAAGGATTGATTACACTAGAAATGCCCAGAACACTGGAAAAACAAGGATTGGGTACTGCAAGATGACAATGCCCCTACACGTTGGTCTTTCATGGTGCAGGCTGCACTGGTTCTACTCAATGACCTTGTCCCATGTGGCTTTTACCTATTCTCCCATCTGAAAAACGAACTCGAAGAATGCCGTTTCAAGAATGCATCCGAGGTTCAGGAAGCAGCGATGGCTGCCCTGAAGACCATTTCCTCTAAAGGCTTCGAGGAATGTCTTCAGCAACTGTACTTGCATTTGGCAGAAGGGAAGTATTTTGAAGGTGGTTGTGTGTAACATATGATAACAATACACCATATCCATCAGGAAGGCTAGTCTCCGAACTTATTGATTGTACTAGTAAATGGGTTGGTTAATTTATATGTTTTTTCCCCACCAAACTCTAAATACTCATTGTTTGATGTCCAAAGGCCATCATATTTTTTTCATATCCTTTCAAGTGCTTGTTTAAATGGAATGGCTTTGAAAGTAACAAAATATTAACTAAAAATTGCTTAATAGAGTCTACAATACGAAGTAAGTTAACTGGAAAGTCTGACTTATTTATTGACAGTACAGTATAAGAGACTTTATAACTAAACACATGCTCTTGTGTTAGGGAATGGACTTGATTAGAGTTGTTACTGGAGAAATATTGTTTCGTATAAATATGTAGTCATTTTTGTAATATTTGAAAAAAAAATGTAAGAGCTGTTTGTTAGATGTTAATGTTTTTTGGTCCATTTTATGTCTCTTGCTATATTTATTATTTTTGTTTTTTATCAGAACCCCCACCATTACCTATAACTTTACCTCCTCACATTCCTCCATTCCATCCCCATAGTCAGGTTGAAGACGAAGAGTGGCAAGATGATCATGATTATTATAGCTATGGTCAGTCCCAAAATATGTAAATTTTGTTGCTTATTTTTCTTGAAAGGTTGTTTTGTTTTTTTGTTTTTTGTTTTTTTGTGTATATGATTTTCCTCTATGTTTTGTAAAGTATAAATATTTCACATCTTCATTTTTAAATTTACTTTCTTGCTTAAATTATACTTACTTCTACTTGGATCATTCATTCCACTTCCACTTGTTATATTCTTAAATATTTTGATACAAAATATATAAAAATTTATTAAATTGTTAAATAAAGATTTCATTTCTGTTTTGTAGATTATTGCTTATCAAATGGGTAAAATCATTGTAAAAAATAACACATGTAATTTTAGTAAATAGGTTACGAAGCAAATTTCAAAACTTTTACTATATCTCCTCCCCCCAGAAGCTAGAAATGCTCTAAGCAGTATTAAGGACACAGAAATAGGGAAATACATCAGTTGGTAAGAGGGGATATCCCAAGGGCATAGCCTTTGCACAAATCATAAAAAAATCAGTGATAATCGTATTTCTACCAATAATAAGCCGTAAATTCTGACTTTTTATTATGATGTATCTATGTATGATGTTTCTGTGCACAGGCCTTCTTTCTAGGAGGTGTTGGCACAGCCGCTAGTCATGAAATAATATCACTACCCTAAGGGCTTTTCAACACACATAATGATCATGTAGTTTTTCATGGTTTCTGGGGAAGATGATCTTGTAAAATGTTTCTCTTGTACCAATAAAATCGAGTTGCCTGCAAATTAAAAATCTATAATGGGCAATTGTTAGATGGTGAAAAACTGTGAAAAACAATCTGTTTAAGAAAGAAAAAGCTTTCACAATGCCATAAACAAAAAAAAAAAACATTTTTTTTTAATGCTCCTTCAGTTACAACAAAAATTTTAAGAATAGAAGCCAACAATTTTAAAATTTGATTTTCTGTAAATATAACAATTATTATCTTTATTTTACTTTTTTTTTTAAGTAGCAGACTATTCATTTTTACTTTCTTTTAAACCAGTGTTTCTCAACCTTCTTCTTTCTGCAGACTCGTAACAGAATCAAAATAAATTATCTGCAAAAGATCAGAAGCATGGTAAAGGTGCTAAAGAAATAGGGTTGTCTGGCAGTAAAGGTACACATGAAAATTATGGGAATACATTTATTTGGAAAAGTTTGAAAATGAAGCTACAATAAGTACATTACTTTTAGTTTTCACCTACAAGGGAACTACACGAACATGTACCTCGCAGATTCACACCAAATTGAAATATGCTACTTATCTAAAGCTGCTATTGAGGCTTGCAAAATAAGAAAATGCTAAATTTTGTTTCTTTCAAAATAAACCCAGAAAACGAAAAAATTTGAGCACATATAGCCATACAAAGACCCCATTGTTAATGCGGTAAGCACGTGTATTATTGCGCTCTCAACTTCTTTCTCCACTACTCAACGATACGCATGAATCCACTTCATATGAAAGCAACGCTTGTGCACAAAGAAAATGCCTCGTACAACTACGTGTACGTCCTTCGTTAGTCACCTTTTTGCATTCAGGTATTGATCCGGGTGTTGCACAAATTTAATCATGCCGTCACAATAGCTGCCTTGCTAAATTTGTAAAGTACCACCATACTGAGGTTTCTAAAGCAGTTTGATCCTGGAATTTCTTGCCGGATAAGAAATTCTTAAAATTGTTGACATTTTTGTGGTGGATGTTACAATACTTCCCATCCCCGCTTTTCCAACTTTGCAGTGTGTGTGAATTTTTTGCACAAAACATTCTCCCCGTAAACGTTCATTTATCTGTGAGACATTGCTCATTTTGTCTGCTTGCTACAGCTAAATGACTGTCAGAGAATAATGATATGCACCTCTCACAAGAAGTCACTCACGTGAGAACAGGTGTGCATATTAGATTATTTTTCTTAAATTGAAAATTAGTTCTGAAATTTATTTTGTAATTATCAAATTAACTTTATTTTCCGCAGACCAGCAGTTGAGAAACACTGTTTTAGACATTTTTTAATAGTAAGCCTACTATAGATTTTAATATTCAGTAGTTAAAGAATGTTGAATTGAACTTTTTTTTGTTTTTTAAAATTTAATAATTTGTTGAGAATATAATAATTTTGAGGAGGAAAAGAATTATTATTAAATTCTTTATAAGGTTGTTTGCAAAATTATTCTGATGATAATAAATTGAAGCTGACCAGTTATAATTAAAATTTTTTATTATTTATGAGACCTATTTTATTCAATGCAATTTCTGTTTTTATATTTTCAACAAATGCTATAAGTCTAGAAATTATCCTAAGACCTTTTTCCATCATAATGTAAGGAAATAGTTATTGTGTCAGTTTAGTAATACGCTATAATGCATTGTTAGGCAAAAACGTTATGCCATTTATCAGGAACCAGTGGAAATGCCTGCAGTATAGTGCATGACAAATAATGTGCAAGGCAGTGTTTTGAAATTTGATTGAATTAGTTATTTAATGCAGTTTCCTGTTGTTGTTATACTTGTTATAATATTGCAGAATATTGTAAATGTTATTTTTTTTCCTTTTCTTTTAAGTTTTGCAAAGCATGTAAAAAAAAAAAAAAGGCCTGCATTTTTTTTTTTTTTTTTTTTGTTTTAAAGCTTTTCAATATTATTCTGTGACACCCTTTTATTTCTCCAAGAGCTATATTACATTACCTTTCACTTTATTATAGAATTAATGCATGCTTTTCCACTTTGTCATTTTTCATTAAGTCTTTTCTGGTGTCATTAAGTCTATGGTAGTATGATTTTAGTTCAGATAGGCACTCCAATAATAATTGCATATCTTTTCCAGCTTCTAGACAGGCAGTTGCATGCATTTAAAAAAAATCAGCAAAAAGGCTGTCTTTTAATATAATGTTACATAGCAAAGAAAGGAAGGAAAAAAAACATTGATTTAGCCTAATTAACTTCTTACAGTTTGCGCTAGGATCAAAAATCTATTCTCAATTTGACTCCTCAGTCTGAAAATTGTGAGCCAATTTTCACAAGAAGCGAGTCAAATTATAGATTCTTTTTGACTTCTGTATTTTTAATTAATTAGGTACTTTCACATGACAGCATGTGACTTAATATGTGGGAGAAAGATGTGGCCAATAATATTCAAAATTTAACAAGTCAATTTTGACTCATTGGTAAAAAAAAAACGAGTCAGTTTTTAGCAAAAATACCGATTTGACGCATAAATTGCGTGTAAGTGCGAACCCTGTTAATTATGTTCATCCCATGAGTACATGTATTATTTTCCAAATTGATTTACAGTCTGTAGCTGTATTTATCATCTGAAAAATTTAGAAACACAGGACTGTTCCAATCGATGAACCTTTTGGATGCTTGCATTGAGGTCCATTGGGGATACTTTGGTCATCATCTATGAACAAATCAGAGATCCATATACCATTCTGTTTTCATTGTAATTACCAGGTGTGGCAGTTAATAATTCTTAATTTTTTAAGAGATGGTGCTGGAAACAAGGGTTGCTTTGCAATCTAATCTCCCTATGTCATTTTGAAGCTATGAGTACCATTCAAAACGCCGTTGATGTTCTATACAATTTCGAGTTAGCATCTTATTTTTTTCGTATGGTAAACACGTGTTTCGAACCAAATAAAGAGGAATTGCGCCACGTACTGCTTTTCTTGTTCAATAACAAAAAAGAAGATGCGAGTGAAAGCCGTCACATGCTTGTGGAAACTTACGGTAACAAAGCCCCAATGGAAGACTGTTGTGTGCATTGGTTTAGAAGATTCAGAAGTGGTGATTTTGACTTGAAAGACAATGCTGTGCATTTAGTGGGATCAGAAGGGTGTCTTGTACCATGAGCTTCTGAAACCAGGTGAAACAGTTAATACCATTCGCTACTGTTAACAAATGATTAATTTGAACTATGCATTGATCAAAAAGTGACCAGAATGGGCTGCAACACACAGAAAAGTGATTTTGCAGAACAACAACACCCCATCACATAGCGAAAGCAGTAAGAGACATCACGTCTGCACTGGGCTGGAAACTCTTGCCCAATCCCATACTCATCAGACTAGGCCCCTTCCAACTACCACTTGTTTTCATCAATATCTCATGCACTTTCCATGAAACACTTCAATAATTATGAAGATTGTGAAAAATGGCTTGATGACTGACCACCTCAAAAGATGTACTGTTTTTCTGGGAGGGCATCCACAAATTGCCAGAGCAATTGCCATAAGGAATATGTGTGGCTAGCGATGGCACATAACCTTAAAAAAACAATTTTTTACCTTTCTCCCAAATTAAACATGTTTTTTTTTTAAAAAAAATTAAGAATTATTAACCTCCACACTTGGTATATAAAATACAATAAATCCTATATTGTGGATTCACTGTGCATAGGACTATTTTGTTACATGTCTTGCTAGGGGTCACCTCCTAAGTTTATGCCCATCGTTAAGAACCACCATTCATGCTAGTCACAAATCAAACATCAGGTCATCCCAAAAGCAAAGATTTATTGAAACATTAATTTCTAAAGCTTTATAATTTCCACCAAGGTGAGACTGCTTTATTCCGAGGAATTTCACCTTGCGAGTGGATTCCACATGAACAGACAATCAATACCGAAGAAAATGTTACAACATCTGCTTTTCGTTTTTGAGAGATTGAGTTTATAATTTGGATCATTTAATCACTGCTAATGAAAAATATTAAAGATTGAAGGCAGGATTGGATTTAGACAAGGGCCAAAGGGGTCTGGATAGCAAAATTTGGAGGCAGCTAAATTTTGACCTAATCGGTGAGATGGAAATCTGGCCTTGGTTGAAACAGCTAAACCTCAGCTAAAATAAGACCCTCACCACCAGACAGTTTGTTACGCTTCACCCTCAGAAAGTGGTAAACACTTTGACCTCTAGTCACAATTTGCAACTCAAATATGCAGTGAACGACAAATGATTATGGTTGAGAAATGAAGTTATGGTTCAAGATTAGATAATTAAATGTAGATGAAAAATGAAAAGGGAAAAATGCTTTCAAACCAGGAATCACAAGTATTGATCTCTACTGTCTGGATCATCGCAAATACTGATCCAGCAAGGCTGTATCCAAGAGTCCTAAAGACTGCTAAAGCAGCTAAGGCATGCAGGTCAACAATTTCTCTTTTCAAAACCATCAGGCAAGTTGATGAAAAATTAACAATAAATTTATGGTTGAGAACTCTTTTTCAAGAATGATCTGATGCAATATGATATATAAAACGAGTTGCATTCAAGGGTTAAGATCTCCAAATTTTTTTCTGACAAAATACTTGACCCAGAAAGTTGTAACTACTGTTACTTATTGACGTAATCACCATGAAGTCGAATGCATTTTTCACAACGGCGGCACCATGATTCCATGGCTGCTGACAACTCTTCTTTAGGGGTATGTTTTGCCCACTGGTAAATCGTTGAAGCAATGTCAGCACGGAGAGTGTCCTTCATGATTGGAAAAAGGCAGAAATCGGTAGGAGTGAATCTGGTGAGTATGGAAAACCGCCTCAAAGTTGTTATTTTGAAGAAACTGCCGAGTTAGGAGTGCCCGATGAGCAGGGGCGTTGTCTTGATCGTTTCTCATGCAATGCTGGAATAAATTTTGTTCTCAAAACATTTTCGTATGAATTAGCTGTAACAGTTGTACCCTTTGGAACACAATGCGTGAGGATTACGCCTTCGCTGTCCCAAAACAGGGCCACCATAACTTTCTCAGCAGAGGCTGTGACTCGAAATATTTTCGGTGGTGGTGAATCAGTGTGTTTCCATTGTGAAGATTGGCGTTCACCATTCATTGCTCCATCACGTGTCAACATCTGCTGAGAAATTGCCACCCACGCAGACTGGTGTTTGTTGGTCAGCATTCGTGGGACACACTGTGAAGAAACTTTCCGCATTTTCAGCTCTTCATGCAAAATGGACTCCACAGACCCCACAGAAATGCCAAGTTTAGAGGCAATATCTCACACACCTAAGCTGTGGTCTTCCATAACAACTTGTTCCACACGAGCAATCATGGCTTCCATCCGGCTGGTTCGTGGTCGAGGCTGCTTCAGTTCATTCTCACATGATTCTTGACCTTCTTTAAACTTTTGCACCCATGAACGCACATTTTTAACAATCATAACGCCTTCATTGCATATCCCCTCAATTGTCGATGAATTTCTATGGGTGTTTCACCCCGCAAGTACAGAAAACGAATTATTACACGTTGATCTTGTAAACTAAAATTCGCCATTTTAGTATATGAAACATCGTTTGCGCCGTGAACGGTATAGTGCTGCCATCTATGTTAGTAAAGACGAAATATTTCCCGCAAAATTTTAAAAGCATCCGGATCTTTCTTCTTACTCTCACTGCAGAGAAAAAAAATTTGGAGACCTTATAACTTTAACGCACCTCATACATGCTCAATTTCACCAGATAACATCAAAAGAAGAATATCCATAACATTTAAAGAGAATTTACATTTTGATTAATGGATTTTAATTTTAATCTTATCAAAATTCTTGTCAAAACTATTGTTCTGTCAGAGTCATCTTCTGATGAGTTATATCATCATCAAAGTTTTTACTTCACCAATAATTATGCAATATAAGTAGGTTTCCAAAAGTTATACTTACCTAATACCAACAAATCAATAGATAAAACAAAAATAGATGAGCTAATAAAAATTTTCTCAAGCTAGTTCAGAAAATATTCCAACATAGAGGGTTGCACTAAAAACGCATTTAAATTAATTGTACAGTACTTGCACTTTATTGACAAAGTTGCAGGTAAAATTGACTGCTGCCAATAGGACTGGAGTGATGCATAAGTTGTCTCTGAAGTACAAACATAGAATTTAGTAATCCTTTATTATATCGATGATTTACAAAGCGATCGTCACGTGCACGTGCTTATGTCAACAATGCTTAAAAGATAAACAGAAAGTAAGAATGTATTCATTCTTGACGAATCGATTGTTATATGACTTGGTATTCCTAATGGCCATTGTTTTAATATTGCCATTGACTTGAAGGGGTCCACAAAAGAGCCTGTAAAGTTGATACAGCTGACTAAGACCTTGATGATCATTTTGTCGAAAACAGAATTTAAAAAAGTTGATTTGTTTTCATGTTATCGTGCAAACAGCAGACCTCCAGATAAACATACAGATCAAGTGTGCATTGTTATAAGTAACTTTTTAGCTAATAAGCACGATTGTGGTATCGATGTTATAAGTCATAAACCTTCAATTTCTCAGTGGAGGTATTAAAAATCTGATTGTCAGCTAACACCATTTAATATATTTAAGATATGTCTGAAGATGTTGATTTGGAAGTGATATGTGACATTAAAGAAATAGATAATTTGCCATTCATCTGGATGAGTCAATTGATGGCACAGATATAGTTCAATTTCTAACATTATGTAGATTTGTTTATATAAAGATTTGTTTAGCACAGAAAATTTTTGATACAAAAATGATGAAGATTTTTTGAAGTTGTTGATAATTGTTTCAAGGTTCATAATTTGCCTTGGCAACTTACAAAGGTTATATCAACTACTATATCAGTATTGGTTATCTCCACATAGAATTATGAAGAGAGATCAGAAAGCAACACCAATTATTTTTTTCAAAGAAAATAACAAAACATACAGCAAAACAACTACATGTCTTTATCTATTTTTCCATATAGGTACCGTGACGATTTAGGCATTTATCCCACTGCTGCACCAGTTTCAGAATATCCTACTCTCAGAACTCCGTTGGCAAGGAATACAGCCAATGATGCACGGCAGATTTGAGTCCTCATTGGTGTCAAACCTCTGACCACCCAGAAATCTCTTCAAGGGATCAAAGAGGTGGTAGTCTGAGGGCACTAAGTCCGGACTGTAGGCTGGATGGTCCAGAACCTCCCAAGCGAAATGGGCCACTTTTGTTTTGACGACATTGGCCATACGCGGGCCTGTGTTGTCACGAAAAAATCAAACATCATTTCCTTTTTCTGGTCGCTAATCTGAATATCACACAGCAATTTATTCAACATTTCACAACAGGTAGCGGTGTTGACGATTGACCGACGAGGCAGGAACTCTGCGAATAGGATGCCTTGCATATCCCAAAAAACTCTAAGCATAATCTGAAGGAGGAACTTTGAATTTTTTTGCGAATCAGAGAATATGGGAAGTTTCCACACATTGCTTGCAGTTTTAGGTTCAAATGTGAAGTGCAAGACCCAGGACTTATCTTCTGTGAAATGGCATTCAAGAAACTCATTTTTCTCCTGGTTGCACATGTTGCAGATTGCATGCCATTCTGTTGCTGGTCTGTTCTGGTGTCAGACTTTTTGGAATGCAACACGAACAGCGCCTTTGCGGCAGCCAAGCTTCTCATGCACCATATATCAGCTTCGGTGGCTCAGTGGTTGCGTGATTGCCTCTGATTCCCGAGTATGTGGATTCGATTCCGGCCAAGGACAACGAGGATTTTTCAGCGGGAAATCCTGAGATGACGCACTTCCTTCGGAAAGGAAGTAAAGCCGTTGGTCACGTGAAGGGAAATAAAGTTGTATGCCGCCTGCACGTTAACCCTTGCGAGCCAAAATTTGCGCCCCATATAACGCCGTCCTGATATGACCATAGCAGTTGAAAGGGACGTTAATACCAAACAAACCAAACTAACCAATCATGCACCAAATCCCATGCAGATCCATAGGGTATGTGAATCATTTCACTCACTTCTTTCAAGGAAATGCAACGGTTTTCTCACATTATGTTGTAATGTCCTCGATAATGGCTGGTGTTGCTGCTGATGCAGGGCTGCCCATAACGCTGTTTATCGTCAAGGTTTATCGCTCTTCCTTCCCGAAACATTTTACATCATTTGCACACATTGGAATAGTCCAGACAGTCGGCACCGTAAACTTTTACCATTTCCCCATGCAAACGCTCGCTGTTCTTGCACAAATTTGGCCATTTGTAAAAACAACTGGTAGCACATAGTGCACTTGCACAGGAACAATTCTTGTTATGCAATGCCTGTGTATGTGCTCAGCCTTCTTTCAGCTACGTTAACTATACTCAGCGACTATATTTCCTCTGTTAAAAAATAAATGGCGTTACTTTCTGACATTCCCTCTTGGTAATATCTGAGCTGAGAAAAGTACTAGAGAAGATTATTCAAATTGCTAATGATATAATAAAGCAGGATGCAAAGCATGATTAGGGCCTTATGCATAGTCGACAGAAATCATGATAGACAAAGTAATCTTTGAACACTCAATAAAAGTATGCAAGGAAATCATGAAAATATTCCTACAGACAAAATGCTTAGGTTAATGCTTTCATAAAAAAACTAATTCTCTGGGAATCAAAAATTGGAAGAAAAGGTGCAATAGAAATGTTTGAACTAACAAAAGGAGCAGCCTGGATAGAAAACTTATGAAGTTTAACATTATTTAGGACAAACTTTAAAAAATATTTTCCCTTATTTGACATATCATCCTTAGATTGGATGGGATATCCATTTGTCTTAAGAGTGTGCAAACTAGCAAATGTAATAGAGATAAGAAATGACAGGGTTACAACTTGAACATTCAACAACGGATGCTTTTATTTTGGTTGGTTTTTCAAATAAATTTCCCATTATTTCAAGAAAAGCAATTGATACACCCTTCCTTTCTCAACTTCAAATCAATGTGAACTCTCTTGTTCTACAATGAATAATATAAAAAACAAGAACAGGCCATGGCTTGAAGAATATTGCGAGTATGGTATGTTTTCCTACCATCTGTCCTTGTACAAAAGACTTACTAAAATAATGCCAAGATCAGATATTTCTTGAAACATCTGTAAATTGGAGAAAACTCATAAAGAACTAATGTTCTAAATAATTTTGTAAATCAGTCTAAAGTGTATACTTCTTTGTTGGATTGGTAAAAAAAATATGTGTTTTGGTATGCCATCAAATTTTAGCAATTAGTTTATCTACCTATGCTATGGGATAAAAAAAGATTGGAAATTGCTGCATTAAACTACTGCACTAAATGGGGAAAAAAGAAAGTTCAGACCTATCATCTGCATGCAATTTATCCTCTGGTTCTGGGTTTCTAGATAGGTTCTGAATTTGTGGGTGGACACATGAAAGTTTGATGACTACTTTGGAAATGCTTCATCCTTATTTATCCTACAATTAAATTGGGAACTTTGAGGTAACAGTGTATTTATCTTTTAAAAATCGAATTTTTGAAGGTGGTGATTATATTTTAAAAATTTATCACTAACTTCTGAGAACCTTTTAAATTAATAGAAGATTATTGTTTGCACTCTAGGTATGCCAAGAACTGATTATGAATTTACAGAAGGAAACAGTTTTTTGCGAAAGGTAAATACAGTTTTTTTCCCCCCTTCTAAATGATGTTTTGTTGAATCAAAAAAGGTGGTTCAAGATTTCAACACTTGCTTGTTTGAAAGATGTCATTTATTATCCAAATGCATTTCAGCTTGTGGTCTTCATTGAGGTTTTTTCCCACTGAATATATCTAGTCTTAGTTTCTGTGATTGAAACATCTTTGGATAATAAACAACATTTTCCAAACAAAGAAGTGATTGAACCCCCTATTTTGATTAAAGTACATCACCACAAGACCCAACTAGAATTTATGTTTTACTAAGCTTAAATAAATAGGGTCCCATATGTTTCATCAAATGGAAGTTTCATTGAATGATTTATTCATTGAAATAGCTTTGTTTTTTATTTAAAATGATATACAATGATTCACTAACAAAGAGATTCCAAATGTACTCTGACTCACCGAATTTGATAAAAAGAATTCTACCATAGAATTAACTACCCATGCAAAGCCATTTGATGCATTTCTCAAAATTTTCTGTGGAAAAAATTCGTAAATTGATTCTAATATACTACTCATAAAATTTTTGTTATCAAATTCGGTGAGTCAAAGTACATAGAGTCTTCTTGTAAGTTCTATTGTTAGTTTTAGTTGGGGGCATGTCTGGAATTGTTTGAATAATGAACGAGACAGCAAATCTTATAGCATTTATTAAAGAATACATTGTAACATTATAACCTTCCAAGCCTGGAGTGAATTGATGCTTAGGTTTAATGGAAGATTATTTGAGAGATTGTTTATCAAAATAGTATGAACACCGATTAGCAAAACTAAATACCATATTTGGATAAGAACATAATAATTGTATGTTCATCCAATAACATAATTCTTTAATTCATCCACTGTGGGACTTTAAATGCTTAATTTAAAATGTAGAGAAAATTAACCAATACAGTAAACCATGTATTTTTGAATTACTTTATAATGTACATAAAAGGTCCTAAAAATCGGTTGATTTGTAACTATCAGTTCCAAAACTTATGGAACTAACATAACTTACTGTATTGTATTAGTCTGTAATATTGTAAATAATTATGATTTAAACATTGAACTTTATTCAAACTCAAAGTTTACATATCTGTCTCAAAATTAAAGAATTTGTTCCAAAAGTTTGGGATATTTTCGTTTAAATGGTCGGGAAAAATTTATAATTTAAAAACATAATAAAATTTTATGCAAAATTGGGTCAAACCCAAATTAGAAAATAAGGAATGGTGGGGAAATTTTCTAGATTGCAGCAAATAATTGCAAACGCCTCAAAATGGGAAAGACACAAGTTTCTGAAAAGGACAGAAATGTAATTATTTTTTGGCATTCGAAAGGATTTAAACAAGTTGAAATTGCAAGGAAAGTCAACAGAGGACGCAATATCATCAGCAGAATCATAAAAAGATGGCAAGAAACGAAAACTGTTTTTGTCAAACCTTGACATGGACATTCAAAGGTGCTCAACAAACGGGATTTGAGAAAGTTAAAAGCCATTGTGGCGGATGACAGTTGAGCTAAAATAAGGCAAGTTGCCTCGGCACTATCGGGGATCATGTATGGCAAATATGTATCCCATTCGATTAAAACACAGAAGACTAGCAGACATGGACATCAAATCATGCATCAATCGAAAAAGCCGATTCTAACAACCTCAGAAGGAAAAAGTCTCGAAAGGGCGAAAAAACACTTTTACTGGAGACCATTAATGTGGAGCAAAGTTTTGTTCAGTGATGAGTCCCTGTTTTGTCTAGATTTGAATACCAGAAATAGAGTGTGAAGATCCCATAACCTAGCAGCTCAACCATCCTGTGTGAATCGTCAAGCAAAGAACCCAGTCAAGATCATGGTTTGGGGATGTTGTGGAAGTAAAGATGTAGGAGAACTTTGTATCATCAATTCAAAAGTTAATTTCGGTGTTTATTGTGAATTCTTGGAAAGTTATTTGCTTCCAAACGCTGAACCTCTCTTTGCAGATGATGATGTTATTTACCATCATGATGGCGCACCAGCTCATAGGTCGAAGAACTAAAGCATATATTCAGAAAAAGGACATTCGTGTTATTGAGTGGCCGGGTAATTTCCAGATTTAAACCCAATTGAGAACATGTGGGCGATAATTAGGGTTCGCGTGAGAAAATTATGTCCCAGGACGAAGTCGGACTTGATTCAATGTATCCAAGAAGTATGGACTAAAATTGATGCAGATTTTTGTGATAAGCGTTGTGAGAGTAATTCATGCTATAGCAGAATTAACAAAATGGTGAGGAAAAAAAAATCCTAAACTTTTGAAACATATTTTTTGTTTTTGAGACAAATGTACGACATAGAGAGTTCAGTAAATTCTTTTGATTAAAAAGTACTTACTAAAAATTTTGTGAGTTAATGCACTGGATAAAGTTATGTTAATTCCTCAAAAATAAAAATTATATCCTAAAAACATATCGTGTATTGGCACCAATCACGGACGCACTGTATAAGCGAGAGTGCATTTTAAACTATTGTCGTCATTCTACAAAATAAGGAATAGCAGCGTAACAAGTAGCATGACTTAGCAGATTAAATGTGGAGGGCATGGAGGCGTCAGAAGGCAGTTATTTTTCTACAGAAGTGTTTTGAAATCGTTCAGATTGGATGGAAGTGGAAATAGCTGGAAATCACATTCTGAAATACGTGTGGAAGATGCTGGAAATCACTATACTGTATTAGAACAACTCCTGAATAACTTTTGCATGATAAAAAGTAACTGTCATCTATAAAACATCCATCTCTTTATGGACGGAATGTAAAATTTCAGGATGCACTTGTTCCACTTCATTGAAATCAAAATACAATGAATGACAAAAGATGTAAATGAATTTTAAAAAAAAATTTACTTGAACAAAAAAATTAATGCCAGATAAAAAAAGTGTTGTTTATAAGAGAGAGATATGCTACTTCAGAAAAGAGAGAGAGAAGAGGGGACCCTGAAGATTGAAAATATCTTGAGAGATGTGCTAGAACAGTATGTTAATAGCATACACAATCATATGCAGACAGTATTCAACTTTACAAGCTAAGAGAGCTTCTCCAGAGATAAATGACCAAGAGAATAGAAGTCAGGAGCAACTGAGAGCTTCACAAGAGATTTGGGACAAGCAAACCAGAGAATAGTGGAGAGCAAAGTCAGAAAAGGTCTCTGTGATAGATGTGATGAGAGACTTAGGGCCAGTTCATTATCACAAACATAACCAAAAGTGTATTATGGCCAATGGCGATTACTTGAAGGTCAATAAAGGAAGTTTGTTTGGATCTTATGTTTTCTGTGTTTTCTGATACCATTCACTGAACTTTTTAGACATATCCTGTACTTAGTGTCTAAGAATTGTATTGTGACTCATATGTCCACACAGTGCACAATAAAAGAACACACTTTATACTTAAAAAATTTTCTGAAAATGTATGTCAAAAAATTTGCAGCTCTACACAAGCACATTTCTTTTTTCACAGTCACTGACATTCAGTTTAGATTAGATAAATCCAGAAAAACACCACCTTGAAAATGGGGTTCATATTGTTTGTTGGTTGGTTATTATTTAATCAGCAAATAATTAAAAGAAAGAATTTTTATTGTAATGGTATCTATTACATGTATTTAAATTTTTTATTTGAAATTTCATTTTTAACTTTTTCAGCCTCATCCTCAGGATAATACAAATAGCATTGTTGGTCGGCACCATTCGCTACCATTGTATTCTGCACCTCCAGAAAAGGATTTTTCTCATTCTCACACGGGTACAATGGACACAAAAGTGCGAATGTCATTAAATGATACTCCTGATGGTGAATTTCATTCAGATAAAAAAAACAAAGAAAAAAAGAGAGGCTTTCCACGTTTTTTTAAGAAAAGTTAAATTTCAGTTTAAGAAAAGTTATATTCACTTTTAAATCTGACGGAATGTATTTAATTTTCAACAAACAAATTACTTTTATTTTTTAAAGCTTACATACATTAAGTAACACAAAACTTAATTTCAGAATTTAAATGAAACTGGATATTTGAGTTAAATTCTGATTGAATATATTATACAAACATCAGTCACTAGAGTGTCACAACGATCATATAAACGAAGCCAATCTTGAAGTTTGGTAAGCATAGGGTATGAAATCGGAGCTGAAAAAATTATGTAACTGAGAGTATGAATTTAATGGAATGTATCACATACAGTTGCTGGCATTTGCTATTTCTGCCATGTATATTGGCCACTTCCAAGATATAAATATACTTAACGTTTCTGTAAATTACGTTCCATTTCTTACATTCCTTCAAATAAACCACGTGTGAAGTATAAATCTTATCCACGTACTTCTTCATAATTAAAAAAAAATCATATAGAATATATGTGCCTTTACCATTTGTAAATTGTCAGATAGGGATATATAAAATATTTATGAACTCTTGATTCCTTTTATAAATATACCAGATAAAAAGAATCTAAATAAAGAATCACTTAAACATTACCTACTTACATGGACATTATAATTTAATATTAATATCTGGTATTGCCGTAACAGTCATTTTAATTTTCTATTAATTTAATATATGACGAAAAAATTTAGGTCTTTATAAAAAAAAAAAAAAAGTCACAATTGTAAATTAAGAAATTTATATATTTAATTTTTTAAGTATTTATATTAAATATCAAATGTATATTTTTTAAAGACCATTGTATTTTTTAACTTATAGTTTTGATAATAATTTATACAGGAGAGAAAAAAATGTCAGTCAGTGCAGTTGAAAAAATAAAGTTTTAAAATGTTTTCAATTTCACACATTGTACAAAAGTTTTATTGTATAAAAAAAAAAAGTCATAATGCTAGCTTAATTCGAGTTAGGAGAAATTTTATTCATTAAATTGCATAAATTATGTAAAAATTGTAAATGCTTTGAAATATACATTATGTATTATATAAAAATATAAGTTTATGTATTTGCTGTAAGATATTGTATAAAAATTTATATGTTCAGTTTAATATTTCTCTTTCTCTCATCTTCTCATCTTTTTAAAGAATGTATGTATTACGAGACTGAAACTCCTTCTAAGTGAGCAGAGTATGAAAGCAATTTGACAAAATAAAATAAAAGGATTTCGTTTGTCTTTTTATTGATTTATTTTCAGATTTTTTTCAGATGACGTTTTTACAAAATTATAATCTCTAAGCATTTTGTTTTCCCCCATCCATTTGTTTAAATTATTTTGCAATTTATTTTGCAATCTCCGTTTGAAAATTAAATTACACAGGCCAGCGATGAAAAAATCATCTTGAATAAATTTGCCTTATTTTTTGTGGGTTTTTGTGTGCTGAATCCAAATCTACTTTTAGATTTTTTTCTATCATGTCACATTTCCAAGTTATGCAATGTATGAAGAGAAGCGGCTGCAATGCACTTCTTTTGTGCTGAATCCATATTTTTGGGCCACAAGGAAAAGTTTATCAGGCCCTAAATTCTGAATAATTTAAAAGTGTTCATTGAAAAAAGAAATCTGTGAATGATAGGAAAAAACTGAGCTCAGATATGAATTCAGCACACACACAAAAAAAGCTAGCTCTTAACGTTAAAGATGATTTAAAAAGTTATTTTATGTTGGCCTGTGTTATTAATTATTTAAATTTAAATTTTTCTTTATTTCCTAAGAACTTCTATGGAAACAGCTTAGAAGAACTTGGTTTTCAATTTCTTTTTTACCTTTTCGGTTCCGAGTATGTTAAATAACCTTTGGTTCTATTTGGATTTAACCTGATAGGGAATCAGCCTACGAGGCTTTGTTTGGTCTTCCAAGCTTGTAAAGGGACAAACATATACATTCATGCCATCAATGGGGTTCAAATACGTGACTTGCTGGTCTCGAGAACAACAACACTTTATCACTCTCAGCCATCAAAATTTCAACAATTAGAATAAAAGGAGAAAATCATTTAAAAGTTTTGGTAGATAAATATCAAAAGTCTTAAAAGTTGTTCCTTTAAGAGCTCTTAAAGAAATTAAGAAAAATTAAACTTAACTAATTTAAACAAAAAATGCCATTATTCATTTGTATATTTAACCTAAAAATGGAAAATAATTCATAAAAATATTTTAATTTTTAATCTCTTATAATAAGAGAAATGTATTATTAATGTAATTGAAAGGGGAAAAAAAAGCTTTCTTAGTGAAACATACGCAAACATAGCGCAGAGTTATAAGCTTGCGCATTAATTTGAATTACCCAAAAATTATGAAGATTTAAATGGATATTATTCTTTGTTTAAAAGATTTTTGTTTTGTTTTTTTAAACTCAGGTATACTTTAGTTGAGAAGTAGAGAGATACTTAAATATTTAAAATTTTAAAGTGTATCATTTGTTTTTCCTTCATTCTTAATTCAAATGTACTGAAACGATGCTGAATTTATAATATTTAAACATAATGTATTGATGAAGTTGAAATAAATTCAGGAATAAAAACCGTAGTCTTTTTTTTTTATGTATATATTCCTGACTACAAGTCACTTCTTTATATAACTTGCACTAGCGAAAATTCAAAAAAAAAGAAAAAACAAGGGGAAAAAATCCGAACTTTGTTCACTAACAATCTGGCGACTTTCATAAATGTTTGCAATTTCAACATTGCTGTGCTGTGTATGTAGTGCATCGTTCAAGACGTGTCTTTTCATTTCTTGCGTTAGCTGATAGTCTGCCATTGATGTTCTGTAAAGATGAAAACGGACATTTGTGTACACAATCACATGTCCTGAAATTCCCTACACACCCTGAACATGGTGAGTGAATATGCATTACACCTGCAAGAGGATTCAAGAGCCATTCAAGCTGATATTGTGCATGAATTTTTCTCAGCAAAACAGAAAGGTGAAGTGTCTGAGATTATGCAAGGTGATAAGAAAGTTTAATGAGGATATCTTGAAGAGAGATTCAATTAGATGGATTGCAAACACACCAGCCTATCTTCATAAATAACAGCCCAAAATCATTCCAGAAAGCATTTTACTGGGCTGTAAAATCAAAGGAGAGGGGAAAAATGGAGATGGCCACTTTATGTAATGTAATGAAGTATAGGGCAATTCATGGTGATGAACCTGATTTCAGAAGTTTACTCTGTGAAATCTAATGAATATATGATATTGTGAGATGTGCTACGATTATTTTACTTCAAACACATCACATTACGGGTGTTCTATGTGAGCGCCTTGCTTAACCTGACACACATCAAGCCAATAGTCTATCTCCTGCCAGCCTTTATTAGCTTGTCACAGTCAATATCAGCAATGGTTCCAGTGATGCGGGCACGCAGATCATCCAATGTTGTTGGCAGTGGTGGTACGTACACATGATCCTTTACATACCCCCACAGGAAGAAATCATATGGCGTCAAGCAGAGAATGATCTCTGTTCTCCAGTCAAAGCCATTTTCTTTAACCGCTCGCTGCTGACCCTTAGCTGTAGAAAGTGAAAATACTGTGTGGAAACTAAATTGTGGAAGTTAACCTTTCAAAGCACATGTCTCATTATGATATGTTCATTAGACATCACAGTGTCCTGTAAATACAGTGTAGCTGCAAAGTAATTAGGTATTGAAAAAGGCATATAAATGCTATATTTATGACACTAAATTATTGAAATTAATATCATGTATGCACTGTTTTATGGGAATACAGATGCATAATTAAAATTCAGTGTAGGTAGATGCAGCATTGATCAATTTCCTCAAACAGTTGGGAATAGAATCCACAGTCTTCTGGAGAAAGTTGCGAGGGACATTGGTGATGTCCTGAATCCGTGCTTCCAATTCTTCCAGTGTGCAAGGTTTCGTCCAATACACCTCATGTTTTGCCCAGCCTCATAAAAAAAGAAGTCACAGGATGTAAGGTCTGGACTTCTTGCAGGCTGTTCATGAGGTCCTCGTCTCTCCAGCCAACATCCTGGAAATTTTCTCGTCCAATCATGCACGCATGACATTTGCTAAGTGAGATGGTGCACTGTCTTGTACGAAAATAATGTCATTGATGTTTTCCCATCCATTTACCACGGGCCAATTGAAATCCTCAAGCACTCTGATGGTAGCATTCGGTGTTCATTGTCTCACGTGGGATAAATAGCCTGAAGACACTTGTAGCCATCATTCCACACCACACGGTGCATGGTTTGACAAAACTGCGTCTTCTCTACAGGTTTGACAAGACTGCACACCAGGACCCTGTGCCACCCAATAATGGCAATTGTGTCATTTGATAAAACTTCCCATATGGAATACAACCTCATCACTCCAGGGGATGTTGTGAACAACTGAGGCCAATCTTCGTGCCAACCTAGCATCGACTCCCCATACTCCATTCTGCGATCGCAATCTTCTGGTATCAGTTGCTGCACGTAATAGGGTTTCCATGCTGAGTAATTTAATTCTTTATGCAACACCTGCCAAACCGCTTACCTTGTGAGTCCGCTTTCATGAGCTACCTCACATGTTGATTTTGACGGGCTATGATCCAACATTTCTCGCACAATTGCCACATTATCCTCAGACCAAGATGTGGATAGACAACCAGTTCTTCCTGCATTCTTTACTGAACCTGTGGTAATTCTTTATTGTCTCTGGACGAATTGTGGCATTCCTTCCCTTCACAGTACGCCACAAAATCTGAACAAGAACATGGAATTCCACACCTTCTAGCGTGCAGGGATTTGTGCTCACTCGTGAATAGACAGGCAATCGACCATCTTTGCTATTGTTCCGTGTACCCCCTCTTACGGCCAAGGAGTTGAAAGCCTATTGAATGACCTGTATGTATACACCAGTTTTCATAATGATTCCATTGATATTAAAAATTCTACAGCCATTTAATACAGCGGTTGAGTCAAAAGTAGTGGCCGACTTGGCAGGGGAGGGGGGGGGGGGGGTAGAGTTTGGCGAATTCTGGGCGAAGACCATTTACCACAAGGGAAGAAACATCAGTACGAATTTGAATGCCATAGACATTGTGCCACCTGCGTCAGCCAGTGTAAAAATATGGCAGAAAAATTGGTGATACGCAGGCTCCTTCATCACTATTGGAAAAAGGAGACCAGTGCGCGAGCAGCAGCCGCCAAAATTTGCAGAATGGAAGGTCAGGATGTGACCAATGAACGAACAGCACGACGGTGGTTCTCCCGCTTTTCGTCTGGAGCCATGGGCCTGGAAGATGCACCAAGGAGCGGATGACCCAAAGAAGTGGATGACACAGTCCTACGGCAACAAGTGGAAGCCAACCCAGGCAGCACCACTCCTGGACTAGCGGCAGACACCGGGACGTCACAATCAAGTGTGGTTCGACATCTCCATGCCATGGGAAAGGTCAACAGGAGCTGCTGAGTTGTGCCCCACGAGCTGATGCCTGCACAACAACTGGTGAAGGTGTGTCGTCAACTACTAGAAAAAAATCGAGGTTCTGCCACATCCAGCATACAGCCGCGACCTGGCACTTCCGACTACCATCTGTTCCGGTCCATGGCGCACTTCCTGCGTGGACGGTGCTTCGCCAATGTCAGTGAGGTTGAAGACGCTGTGCGTGACTTTTTCGCCAAGAAACCTGAGGAGTGGTTTTGCGAGGGCATCTGCCAACTGGCTGATCATTGGATGAAGACCATTGAGCTTGATGGTCTCTACTTTGAAGATTAGCAATGAGTGGTTCCTGTCTGGTGCCCATTTAAAAGTTTGCGCAGTGATCAGCCACTACTTTTGACTCAATTTCTAATATCTAGTTACTTTTCAGCTGCTCTGTATATTACCATTTCACAAACAGAATGGATTAATTAAAGAAGGTTGTTAGTGAAGTGTGCAGTGCATTTGACATAAAGGAAAGGCGAATGAGAAAGAATGCTTATGAACGAGGAAAGGCAAAGGAGAAAGAATGTGCATGATGATCGATCTAAAGAACTAGCTCAAGAACATACAGGCTGGAAAAGTAACACTGATATGGAAGCTAGAAACACCAAAAAAAAAAGAACATAGATGTTATACATGTGGGGAATCAGGACACCTAGCATGAAGTTGCTAATGTAGGAATTTAAGCAATCCGTCAAGTTGGGGCACTTGACAATGGTTACTTGATGAATTTAGTGATCACACTTAACGGGTATGGAAACATTAATGTTACTCATATTGGATCACAAATTTCCTGCATTGTTGACGAAGTATACCACTCAATTGGAGCAATACCTCCTATAACCATATATATCAAAAGCGGGTAAATGGGGAGCTGATCAACATATCAACTGAAGTTGGCGGATATTGTAATACAAAGCAGGGAGCAAGCAAGGGAAAAAAGTTTTAGTATTCAGAGAGAGGGATTAGAAAATAATCATTGGAGCGAATATCATTAAGACTATATAATTTGAATTTATTTTGGTAGTAGTGGAGCGAAAATCTTTCGTATGCAAGACACATGTCAATGGTGTGTTTTCAGTGGATCGTTTGATTTCTTTGGAATAATAACCTTATTATTGTGCCTTAACCAAAAAATTATTGTCATCAGCAATAGTGCTAGGCATCCCAATTAGAATATTGTCTGACCACAAACAACTCTCACTCATGAGAAACATGAGCAGATGCAACTACAGGTTGTTATGTTGGTTACTAGAGCTTGAAAAATACCACCTCCAGATCGTTCATTTTAGGGAACCAACAACAATATGGCAGACATGTTGCATCTCCCAGACTTAACACAGCCATTCAACTGAGGTGAGGAGTGCCACAAGTAACAGGGAAGATGAGGATAAATAGCTACAAGACTTAAAAGGGAAAATTCCTAAGGATGATGTGGATAAATGTGCAAAAGAGAAAGGGACAAAGAAAGAACAGGACTGCACAATAAAAAAACATATACGAGGTGCATTCAAGTTCTAAGGCCTCCGATTTTTTTTCTAATTAACTACTCACCCGAAATCGATGAAACTGGCGTTACTTCTCGACGTAATCGCCCTGCAGACGTACACATTTTTCACAACGCTGACGCCATGATTCCATGGCAGCGGCGAAGGCTTCTTTAGGAGTCTGTTTTGACCACTGGAAAATCGCTGAGGCAATAGCAGCACGGCTGGTGAATGTGCGGCCACGGAGAGTGTCTTTCATTGTTGGAAAAAGCCAAAAGTCACTAGGAGCCAGATCAGGTGAGTAGGGAGCATGAGGAATCACTTGAAAGTTGTTATCACGAAGAAACTGTTGCGTAACATTAGCTCGATGTGCGGGTGCATTGTCTTGGTGAAACAGCACACGCGCAGCCCTTCCCGGACGTTTTTGTTGCAGTGCAGGAAGGAATTTGTTCTTCAAAACATTTTCGTAGGATGCACCTGTTACCGTGGTGCCCTTTGGAACGCAATGGGTAAGGATTACGCCCTCGCTGTCCCAGAACATGGACACCATCATTTTTTCAGCACTGGCAGTTACCCGAAATTTTTTTGGTGGCAGTGAATCTGTGTGCTTCCATTGAGCTGACTGGCGCTTTGTTTCTGGATTGAAAAATGGTATCCACGTCTCATCCATTGTCACAACCGACGAAAAGAAAGTCCCATTCATGCTGTCGTTGCTCATCAACATTGCTTGGCAACATGCCACACGGGCAGCCTTGTGGTCGTCCGTCAGCATTCGTGGCACCCACCTGGATGACACTTTTCGCATTTTCAGGTCGTCATGCAGGATTGTGTGCACAGAACCCACACAAATGCCAACAGTGGAGGCGATCTGTTCAACAGTCATTCGGCGATCCCCCAAAACAATTCTCTCCACTTTCTCGATCATGTCGTCAGACCGGCTTGTGCGAGCCCGAGGTTGTTTCGGTTTGTTGTCACACGATGTTCTGCCTTCATTAAACTGTCGCACCCAAGAACGCACTTTCGACACATCCATAACTCCATCACCACATGTCTCCTTCAACTGTCGATGAATTTCAATTGGTTTCACACCACGCAAATTCAGAAAACGAATGATTGCACGCTGTTCAAGTAAGGAAAACGTCGCCATTTTAAGTATCTAAAACAGTTCTCATTCTCGCCGCTGGCGGTAAAATTCCATCTGCCATACGGTGCTGCCATCTCTGGGATGTATTGACAATGAACGCGGCCTCATTTTAAAACAATGCGCATGTTTCTATCTCTTTCCAATCCGGAGAAAAAAAATCGGAGGCCTTAGAACTTGAATGCACCTCGTACATTGGTCAAAATAATGAGCTACTCATTTAAATAAGTTGTCAGGCATTGCAGAATAAATGGGACAAGTCATTATTCTCATCCTAGCCTAACCATCCTTATTGAAAGTGCAATGTGTTGGTATCTGCCAAAAGTAAAACTTTCTCATAGTTTTGATATAAATAGCATAAAGAAGATCATCCTAAGAATTATTTCATTCAATCTAAGAACGAGAGTTGTTAATTCATTTATTTGTTAATGGAACGTCGCTACAAAATGATGAAGAAAGTTGTTCGATCTAAAAGATTAACTATCAAAGATGGGCGAACAATCACAGTAGGGATTGTTCTGAACTGAATTCTTCTGACCTCAAATTCTAGCATGTAACTGCTAATTGAATGCCAGTCAATCTTCTACGTACGAGAGTTGAATGAAAAGTAATGCTTCCATGAAAATGACTTGTGACTGCATGGGAATATTTTAAATAAATGAAGTTTCCTTAGAATTTGCACTTTAACATTTCAACATAGTCGCCAGATAACTGAATAGACTTCTGGCAATGTTGAACAAGTTTAGGGAAGAACTCCATCTTTCATTTCTGCATCTAGCTCCTGACTGCAGTCTGAATTTCATTATCGGAGTCATAGTGATTACCATGGTCTTTTTTTATTTTAGTATAAAGATAGAAATCTAATGGCGACAATTCTAGACTGAATGGTGGATGCGGTAATATGTTGAGTTTCAGCGTCCTCGGCTCTCCATGGTGGCGTGAGTTGTCTTTCTCCTTTTGATTTCTTGTGAACTCACCAGTTTCTGACAGGTCGCCCTACACTGTTTGTCGCACAAATCCAATGTTTCAACTTTGTCATCTTTGCTTTTGTTGATCCAACACATCAACACAGTCATTACTATAAAAGACTTGTATTCTTCAATGAATTTCCACTTTCGGCTGTCAAGAACTCAATGGCAGCTCATTACGGAAAACAGTGAACTCAATAGCAGCCTTCACGATGTTCCATTCTTGATACAAAAACAAAGCCACTTTTCATTGTGATAGAGTGCTGCTAACAAAGATTGTAAAGGGGATGCTACAGAACGTGTTAAAACGCGTTTCACATTGGTATAGTCATCCCTGCCGAAAAAAGAACATAGAAGCATTATTGTTTTTATTCGTCCCTCGTATCATCCCATTTATCTTTAGCCTATGCAACTCGAAGAGAAAAGAGCATCCAAATAAAGTTTGAATTTCATTATTGCATATATTTTTTATTATTGCCAATTACATTTTTTGGTTGGGCAGACTACGATTGCTATTACTGTGTTTGTAACCAAGTGATTCAAACAACAGAAGGGACAGTCCACATCAGAGTACAGCTGTTACAATTTGCATCATTGTCACAACAATGTGTCTGTTTCTATTGGAACATTGCGTACAAAGGCCCATCCCTTATGCATGACGCATAAGCCTGTTATAATGAAGTGCAATAACTCCCAAAGGCTCCTGCGCTATGAAAATTAGTTCTGTGGAGTGACGAGATTAAGTTCATACCGTTTCGATCTGATGGGTCAGATGTATGGCAGCAACCCATGGCACGCTTTCTGTCAAAGTGGAAATTTGGTGGTGGTGGCATTATGATGTGGGCGTGTTTCAATTACTATAGTGTTAGACCATTGGTGTTTTTTCGTGACAAAATGAACTCGGCTCATACTGTAATATTCTGGACAATGAAGTGCTCCCAACACTGTGCCGTTATTACAGAATGGATCCCTTTTACTTTGAAAATAACAACGCCACGTGTCATGATGGTGTGAAGAGAACAACGTTCAATGCTTGGATTCACCTGCACAGAGCCTTGACCTCAATCCCACGGAACATCTTTGGGAGGTGTTAGAATGCCGGGTAAGGCTCGGTGACAGCAGTCAACTTCCATTATCCACCTGTGTCAGATTTTGGCGGAAAATTCCAATGGATGTCTTCCACAACTTAGTTTCTGGCAGGCCTCAGAGGGTGGCTGCTATTATAGCTGCAAGAGATGGCATCCGAATTGAAATGTTTCCCTTGCAATGTCTTCTCGAGCAGCCAATTTCACACGCCGTAACCCTTTGATTTGCTCTAATCATTTCATCTCTGTGGATATGGATTCGGCACCATGATCTGAGCAGATCTGATGTTGATGTTCGACCATCATGGAAACTCGTACACCAGTTGTTCACAACTGTTCGTCCTAAACAGTGCTCACCATACACAGATTTCATTCGATGATAATTGTTTAGATTCTGTTCACTTTCAGCCATTTAAAAACGCACTACTCCTAGCTGATCAGTCCTAGACGCATCCATTTTCCCACCTCATTTTTTTAACGTTCATTGTATAGGCACGAACAGATGAAGTCGGAATTTCTGTACTCAGGTGCGCATCTGGTATCTATAATACCCATAAATGTTGGAACAATATAAAAAATGCAAATAAAACATAATTGACTAAATATATAAGCAAAATTTAAAATAATAAATGCCTTTTAAGTAATTGAAGTAAAATATGTACAATTTATAAAGCCCGATCTTTTTTTAGTTGTATATATACTTTTTAATGAAATTGCCGTTGGCAACATGCACCATAATAGTTGGGACGGAAGGAAAAGACTGCACGGGAAGCCATAGAAGTGACATGAATATTCTCGAAAATTCTGCAGAACATTACATCATAAATTTTCCCTTTTTTAAATGCAAACTCTAATGTGCAGCCAGTCATTTACACGACATGTTCAAGACAAGACAGTGGGTCAAGAATTGTTCAACAGAATAATGCAACAGTTTAGAAGCAACATATCTCAGCATGAAATAACTAGCTATCTTGGACTTCCCTTATCTACAGTTCATAATATTATTAATAGGTACAGGACAAGTGGATATACCACCGTTCGTAAAGCGCAAGGACGAAGACCAATTCTGACTGTTTGTGATTTTCGGGTTTTCAGATGTCACTGCACTGAAAATAGACATTCAACAGTGATAGAAATTGCGGAATGGGCTCGAAGATTCTATCAAAAACCTTTATCATTGATTACCGTTTGCTGCTACATCACAAAATGTAAGTTGAAGGTCTGTTATGCAAAACGAAAGGTGTTCGTAAACAGACTGCAGAAACATAGGTGCCTGGCTTGGGCACGCACCCATCGAAAGTGGACTGACGCCCAGTGACGACGTGTTTTATGGTCTGATGAATCTACATTTATGGTTGTTGTTGGCGAAAATCGTTGGCGTGTGCTTAGGACCAAGGATAATATTGTCTGTTACCGACGTGCTGTACAGAAGCCAGCTTCAGTAATGGTCTTGGACTGCACGAGTGCCAGTGGATTGGGAAACTTGCACGTCTGCAACAGCATCGTTTATGCACAAGCATATATTGGAACTTTTGAAGAACATATGTTGCCTTCTCGGCGACGTCTTTTTGAAACCCGTCCCTTTCTATTTCAACAAGATAATGCTAAACCCCACACCGCTTGCATTACAGGATAGTGGCTACACAATAGAAGAATTCGGGTGTTAAATTGGCCTGCCTGCAGTCCTGATTTGAACCCAATAGAGAATATATGGCGAATTATTAAGAGGAAGTTATGTCAACGACGCCCTTGAACAGTTAAACAGCTGAAATCTTTCATACAACAGGGATGGCAACAAATTCCCGTTGCAATGGTACAGAAATTGGTATTATCAGTTCCTCGAAGGCTACAAAGTGTGATCAAAAGGGAGATGTCACCCAATGGTAATTCGCCCACTGTCCCAACATTTTTTGGAGTGTGTTGCAACCGCCAGTTCGCAAAATAACTAATATTTATTAATGATAAGAAATAGGAAAGAAAATTCCACACCCTGGATTCCAACCAGGAACCTTTAGCTATCAATGTTTCCTGGTTCGAATCCAGGCTCCTATTTTTCATCATTAATTTGTATAGCTGAGGTATGGCATATGATTAAACTCTCACTGAACATCTTATGAATTATTCTTTATATAATATTTGTTACTGTTAATTAAATTTTTGGTTCCGAAATGTTTACTACCTGCCCAATAAACTATCTTCTTTTGAAATAAAATGAATTAATACATCAGTGTATCAATGTTTTTGCTGTGTCGCACGTTTTTCACCCTGTCCCAACTTTTATGGAAATGATGAATTTCATGTATTTATGATACTATGGAATGCGTCCACTTTTCATTTGGTCAAACCTCATAACTTGTGGAGGACATCCTTTGGAATTTTCCGCCATTTCTCGTCCAAAATCTCACATAAGCAGATAATGGAAGTTGATGCTGCTCTCGACACCTTATCCGGTGTTCTCACTCATTCCAACTATACTCCATGGGATTCAGGTTAGGGCTCTGTGCATGCGAATGTAAGCGTTGAACGATGTTCTCTTCACACCATCATAACACCCATTCCATAATAACGCCACAGTGTTGAGAGCACTTCATGATCCAGAATATTACCGTATGACTGAGTTGATATACCACGTACAACCACTACGTAACACACTCCCACACCCTCATGCCACCACCACTACCTAATTTCCTGATATGTGAAAGAAAGCATTCTCTGGTAACTGCCACCTATCTGGCCATCAGATCGAAACGGTGTGAACTTTCATCACTCCACAGAACTGATTTTTACTGCCCCAGTGTTCAGTAATGATGGTCTAGACACGGCTGGAGCATTTGGATCTTATTGAGCTTTGTTATATGGGGTTATGCTCAATGCTCTACTGGAATAAGCAAGGACCTCTGTACGGAATGTTCCAATGAAAACGGACACCCCTGTTGAATCTTGTCTGATAATGGCCATCGGCTATGTTTGTTATTTGACAATTTCATTTGTCAGGGTTTTGCCATCCTTAATGGTCAAAATTTTCGGTAGCCCAGAACTTTCAGATTTTTCTGTCCCCACCTCTATTTACTCAAGACAAATGCCACAGTTGATTTAAGTAAGCAGCAATTTCTCTGATGGACAGCCCACTGAGAAAGCATCCTACAATTACACACTTATCGAATTATAACTTCTCTGCATCATGCACCATCTCTTTTACAATGGGACTTTGCATAACTGCAGTCATAAGACTACCATGCAAGTCCATTAATGTACTGTCAGGAGGTGCCCAATTACTTTTTAGTTGATAGTGTATTATGATAGTCAAGAGTAATAAAAACTACGATACCTTTACCTTTGTTTTATTTAATAGACTTTTCCTTAAACTAAATTTCTTCAATCAATCGCCAATAATGTTCACGCTTGTGAAGCTCCATCAAACCTGAGACGTGTGAAAAGAAGGCATCGCCAAACACGAATTTCTTTTCTATTTCAAAAGCGTCGTGAACCCCATATTTCCTAATATCCGTATGACTGAGTTTGATTTTTGCAGCCAATAAGCCTGTAATATAAGCGTCATCTATCCAAAGGAAACTAGTATATTCTATGGCTTCAAAGAGTTTGACAACGGTTTTGAAAGGCATAAAGTAGGCGTATCCGACGCAATAATTTGGAAAAGTCTTCAGTCCTTTTAATACGTCCTGGGGAACATACCATTTCATAGTTTCATCCCTATCGATTATAGGATTGTATTTTACAGAACAGTAAATAGTTAAGTCTTTGGGCCTCTTCTGAAGGGTAATGTTATGAATAAAGCGATACAATTTAAAAACATTAATAACGACGTCGTCATCTACTTTGACAACATATCTAACCTGGGAGCAATGGTTGATAATCCACTGCATGGCTTTGATCGCTTTGTGCGTCAAATTGTCATAAGAATCCATGAAGTCAGCCTGCACGATGTCGTGGTGGAGGTTGCTTTCCCTTTGGATCTCATTCTCGACGCCTTTGTTGTATGTTCTGCCAAGAAAGAACAAGGTGGCCATTTGGTAGGATTTGTAGAATTTCCGGTTCCCCCAGGTATTTCGGATCAGCATTCTATGTGAGTAGTGCGAGGGGTGTGTGTGAACGTAGATAAGAATGGAAATGGTACTAAATCTACTGCGGCAGAACGACGTCTGCGAGATGAGGAAAGGTACTCGCTGAATCATTTCCACCTCTGAAGGGGCACTGAGGTTGTATAAATGCTGAATGTTATCAACCACGAAGTCGGCATGAAAGAAGAGGGCATATAAAAACAAAGCCTTAAACAAAAGACAGATTTTCATGCAAGCTCTGTAAAAATTTTTCGGGCATCTGGGAAAAGAGAAAATGGCACCTTTGAAGCTGCTCTGAAATTAAATGGACACATTTTAAAAGTTACTGACTATTATAATTACCTCATATTGACTGATGAATGTGGGACCATCATTAAAGATTCAGTACCTTAAAAATATATGAAAGAGTGGAGTTTACAGAGTCACTGCTGGAGAAATAATTTAGAACGTTTTTTTATTTTATTTAAAGTTAATGGTAAAAAATTTGTCTCAAATGAAGCAAAATGAAGTGTTTATACACTCAAAGGCCAAAAAGTCTTGGGACAGCTGTTCAGGAACATGTCTAACCCCCTCTGGCCCGATGAACAGGCACAAAGACCTCTGTTGAGACGTTGCACCATGCTATCTGGATTGCTACTTCCAGATCCCTATTATTGGTAGGTGATTTTGGGTGGGCAAGGACTTCCTCAACACATCCATACTATTCGTTGAAACTCTGCTGAAAGTTATTCAAACTTATTCTGCACAATTTAGACTCGATGACATGGAGCATTGTCCTTCAGGAAGACTCTGTCATTGTCTTGGTAAAGTTCATTATAGGGTGATGTGTGTGTGGAGGACCTCGGACTTAAACCGTCCAGCAGCCCAAGGTAACTGGAATCGTAATTTGTTGGACCACAACCCGTTTCCAGTCTTCCAAGGTCCACATAACCTGTTCAAAGCTAAGTGATGCATGTTACTCTGGTGGGACTTCTGCTACCATACAGACATGCTGGATGTGGGTCTGGAAGTACCTGCAATGATTACGGCAGTAATTCATGTGATGTAGCTTATCAGTCTGATTGGATATTTCTAGCCAGATGCCAATGGTCACTGTCTCGTTGTCCATGGTGAGTGGCAATGCCTTCCAGAAGGTATTCTCTGTACATACAGGATAGCGTGGATCGCAGAATGTTGAATTCGTGAACAACTTTGGAAGTGGTATGCTCCAAACATCGGGCATCTGCTATCATGCCACGTTCGAACTCGCATAGTTCTCATCCCCTTGACATGGATCACAATAACAGAGATACCAGTAGATAAAGTGCTCATGGGCACAACCATTCAATGCTTTTTTTGGATTACAGAGGGTTTAATACGTTACAACTAAACGATTTGCAAGCATCATAATTCTATGACAAACCTCAAGGCCATGTTCGGTGATATTCTATCTGGTGCCCACAGTATCAAACTATGGCTCTGCATCGCAATTTCCATTCAATAAGACTTCGCCACAGCGTATTTAGGTCCATCTGTGCCCACCTCTTCACAGACCGTCCAATGTACTGGGCGTGCTTCAGTCTAAAGCCACAATAATCCATGGGGGATGCTTCTAGGGATTTCATGAGTATGTCTTCAATTGAATGTATGCCTTTCTCTTGTTCCAGTGTTCGCAAATGGGCAACTGTTGACTTGGATATATGACTCACTGCTTTATCCTGATGCACCCATACCAGGTTTTGGACGCTTAACCTGTCGGAGATTTTTGTGGATTATGTTGCGTACCATCGACTGTGGTACCCCTACCTTATTTACGACAGCGCTTTGAGTTTTGGGATTTTCTGCAGAGATGAGACGCTTGACCTTAGCTACAACCTCCGGTGTTCTGCTTGGAGTGGGTCGTTGTCTTGAGGGGCCAGGTTCGTCCAACATAGCTGTTATTGCGATTTTTCTGTTTTTATTTAGTATGTTACAGATTCCTGCCTTCGAAATGGTGAGACTCCTGGATTTGCATTGTTTTAATAATCATGGAATAGGACCACTTCGCATCGGAAAGTGCATTTATATATCCTTCCCAATATCTACTGATTTTTGACAGCATTGTCGCAGCTAGCGTTTGTACTTGGATTAAGAATGATGAAGCGATGTACCCTTTATAACTCCTCATGACTGTGTAGCCCTGTCAAACACGTGGCTGGAGAATTTGTATATGTAAATCGTTTAGTTGTAACGTACTCCGCCCTCTGTAGTCCATATTGTCATATGTAGTAACAGCAGTTTTCAATTTGCATATTGCTATCCCCGACTGTTGGCCTTTGAGTGTACACTGGTTTTGGGGTGGTTGTAGCCTGGTTGTCTTGCCGATTGTTTGTCGATTGGTAGAGTAATGGTCGGACCTATTTGCTAAGGTGCCCAGCAGCTGGATCCCTAGCAGCTGGGAGGTGATAGTTACTGGTTGTGCGTCCACCAGTGGTTCTTCCATCTTGAACCTCCCATGCTTCGGAGGGCACATTAAGCCGTCAGTCTCAGCTGCTAACGTCATCTCGTAGAAGTCGTTACATTACTTGGATGACGCAAAATTCCCTCATAGAAATGCACACCCAGATTATCGTTGGTACGCAATACAGTGATAATCTACCCTTATGTACAGACAGGTACACTGATTTCCCATAAATTAAGGGGTTTTCAAGAATGAGCTGCTCTGATTGCTTGGCTCGGACCAAACTTGGTAGGAGGATGCAAAAAATCTTCCCAAAACTATCCCAAAACAAAAAGCTAAAATATAAAGATGGTAACACTTGCTGATAAAAGAAATTAAAACTTAGAAAACTTCAGCAAGGTGTATACAACCTGGGGTACCATCCAGCTGTTAGTGGATGGCATAAAGGACGTTTACTAGGCCATGCTGGCATTTTCTACATCATAGTTTCAAGCAAGTTTTTTGGGGGATTACATTCCACTCTTCAACCAATGCCGTTACACCTCAGCTCATGTGGCTTCGTTGTGTGGTGGCAGTGGAGGGGAATGTGTCACTGGGTAGTTATGGTTGTCAAAGATGTGCAATGGAGAACTCGCCTGCTTTCAGGCTTCCTCCAGACTTGGATCCGTCGTGAATCACATTCCAGACAGTACTGAAACTCACTGGAAAACATGATGCGGCTCCATTGTGCCTCTGTCCATGTTTCGGTGCACCACACAAAATGGCCCCTCTGGTGCATTTGACTCAAGGGGATGCACTTCAAGGGTCTCTTGGCTTTCAGACCTGTTAAATAGAGCACCTGTACACTGTCTTGATGCAGTGGATGCTGCTGCCATCTCTCTGGCAAGATTGCTTGTCGTGCTTCATCGGTTCCAGTAGCAGTCTTGCTGGATGTGGGAATGCGTAGAGCGGGCAATGTTTCCGTCAACTAGAAACGTCTCCAAGAGTGAGAGAAGACGCTGCTTGAAATGTCCTGTGCGTAGGACTTTTCCACTGGTGAGTGGCCTTCCTCTAGAATTCCTCTCATTCTGCCTCATGTTTGCAGGTCCAAATGGCCAAGATAAGCCATGATTAACAACTGACACCCTATCAGTGATTCAAACTGCCACAAGCGTTCTTAACTTTTTTAACTAGCCTGACAGAAAGCATTTAAACTTTAAACTTCTGCATCCCACCCTACCATGTTTTTGGTAGCGATTGGGCAGTGGGAAAGTTCAATCTCGAAAATCCCTTAATTTATGGACTCCAGAATAAATGCTCAAAATTTCTTCGTCGTATCTGTTCATACTTAGAGCCATTCCTAATCATATATGAAAAAAGATCGTTTTAATGTAATTTTTGTATCTAAAAGTTGCATGATGGTCAGGATTGCCGTGAATATCAGAAAATAAATAGGTCCAGGAATAGCAATTACGGTAGAGTTCCAATGTTCAAACGGCCAGCCAGGTGGCCGAGAGGGCTAGGGCGTAGGCTTTCTAGTTCTCGAGTCCACCTGGTCGTGGGTTTGAATCCCGCCGTGGGCATGGATGTTTTTGCTTGTTCCGGGCTGCGTACAGATATAACTTGTGTAAAAGGTGCAAAGTGACCTTAGTAGTCGACGCCAAAAATTCTAATAAACCAACTAACCAATATCCAAACGGACATCCTACTAAACATCATGGACAGTATTAAAACTCACTTGACAAAGAGAAGCTAGAAAATTCGAGACCATGTGGAAGAAACTGGATCGACTACAGAACAAGGTCAATAAGTTTTCCTTTTACAACAATATGGTTAACTTAATGGCCATCAGTTTTACAGACATGCAGATGAATTTGCTGAACAAAGGTCTTAAGCACAATTTGTAGAAGCAACCTAACAACAACGACTACGTCAAACTGGCAGTTGAAGTTGAGTTGGCTATCATAAAACTTAAACCGAAAGATTGTCCTATAACTCGTGTTATCCCAGCCCAGGAAATAGAGAAAATCAACCGTTTTACTAGAACTGGAGGACCTCAAAACAGAAGCTCGCGGATAACAATGCTTCCATTGTTGGAGCTGATGAAGGCAACGCCGTCGTTGTGATACACAACCCTGATTTTAACAGTAAAGTTATCGAATTCATCAAGAACAACGGTTTCAACCTCTTGAAGAAAGACCGTACACCAACATTCCAGAAGAACAAAGTTCGTAGCCAAGGATTTCTGTTCCGACCTCTTTAAGAGCTTTGCCGGAAAAATTATTTGCGGTACATCATGACTTCCTCGCATGCGGGTTCTTATAAAGATACACTAACCTAACTATCTGGTAGTCGACTGCACATCTACAACATTCTACCACCTGGCCAGGAGAACTACAGGCGTCCTCAAGAATATTTGTCCACTGGGAAAGAAATACTCCCTCATAAACAGTGCACACTTGTATGAAAAATTAGACGGCCAACAGGTAAGTGAAAGTTTTGTTGTTATCTCCATCGACATTGTTAACCTGTCTACAAACGTTCCCTTCCGAAAAACCATCTCCATCATTAGCAGCATACTGACGAATGACAAAGTAGACAAAGACGTCAGGACTGACCTCTTGTGCTCTCTCAACACTATTTGTAACCAGAGGTATTTCAACTTTGAAGACGATTTTTATTCTATGCCCAATGGAGAGATGATGGGATCCCCCATTAGTGCCTTATCAGAAGTATTTCTTCAGCACCTAGAAGAATTATATGTAAAGGAAGACATTAGTACACACTTAGGTAATGTTGACGATCCGCCTTTAACGGATTCCACAATAACCCGTCGAAAACCATGTAGAAGGAGACGAACAAGTGCATAAATTACCTGGATCTGACCAAGTGTAAGAATCTTGAAAAGAACCAACATTTCCGAAAGCCCACCACTACTAACAACATTATTGGGTTTTCTTCTAAATATTCTTCCCAGCATAAGAACGCAGCCCTAGGATATTACTTTAGACGTACTCTAACATATCCTATTACCAAAAACGGTAAAGCCGAGGAAATTCAACTCCTTTTGATGTTGTCAGAATCAGTTCCTTCCCAGACAAGGTAACGCAATCCGTCTTCAATAGGACAAAATGCAACCTTAGGAACAGATCACGAACAATTAAGATTGAAACCAAAATTTATGCTACTTTTACCTACACCTGACCTGAAATTACCCTGGTTTCAAATATTTTTTTAGAGAGCAGGCCTTGGTATTGCGTTTAAAACAGCTAACAACTGCAAGCACATCCTAAATCTCAGCACGAATACGGCATGCAATCCAGATTTTTCTAAAAGCGGCGTGTACAAACTCAGTTACCCCAATTGTGATTGCTTCTACATGTGGCTGAACAATGATGGTAAGTCGGCTTACGCCAATCACCTCATTAAGAAAAGACACCAATTTGGAACCATGAAGAAATAATGTCAGTAGTCAAAGTGGAAGCCGAGCAAAGGAGGATCCTAACCCATTTAGTCTTGATAATCAGCTGACTTACAAAGAACTTCCCTGACAGGATTCTAAACAACCAAATCAGTTTCGAGAGGAACCCAGTCCTGGACGCTGTTAACATCATTAGTCAGTGGCACAAAAGAGACCTTAAAGCATCCAATCAAGATTGATATCTCTTTTTTTCCTTCTTCCTTAAAGCCAAAGGTTATTTATTATTATAATAATGTATTTCACTTCCTGTAATTTGGCTATTCCCTGCCTATCAGTTTTTATCTTTTCCACCTTCATTCTGATTGGCAGATATAGTCCATAAATTTGGGAGCCTTGGTTCGTTTACCTTGTAGATGTCTTTTGCCCCAATGATGAAGTTATTTTGAAACGCGTTAGCTCTATTAAAACTCTACCGTTTTGCTATTCCTGGACCTATTTATTTTCTGGTAACTTTGTAGTCAACCAACAAATAGAATTTGTAAAATTTTGCAATTTTTACCAGCAAGGGTGTCTTAAACCTTTAGGTTCAACATTCTACAGATGATAGAGGACTGTAAACTTAGTATTTGAGAGAATGAACTAATGGTCGGGAATGAATATTCAGATAGATGGTGCCATTTTTAAGGATAAACCAACTCACTTGTTCGCTCGTTCTTATCATTATAGCTGACTTTAAGAATGCTGGCATTTGCAATATGGTTTCGACGAGGGTTAAACCCTGTTTGAAAAACGGGTAATTTTTTAATATAGCTTAATTGCTTGTTCATCACTTAAAAAGTATTCCACCGTTTCTTGAGCACGCGTTTTTCCGTCTCCCTTTGTCCAATTGTTGAAACAAACTTTGAGAGTTGTTTTTGTGCAACAGTTTTTTTATCTTCACTTTTCCCTCCTCAGACACAATCAACAACGCAGGCGACGAAATCGACAGGCCCCTGCCTACACCACCTAAATAACAAAGCCTGATGACTGCGTCAACAAACGTGGTTTGACTATCTAATCTTCACTGTTTGCAATAAAGTAAAAAACACTGGGTGAGATCAAAAATGTTAACCAGCAACAAGACCACCTAAACGAGCAGACCTGCTCCAACACCACCTAGAAAGAAAGCCAAACAACTGAAACGTCATACATTGTTACATCATCATCGTCATAAGTCGATAAAATTTATGGTCAAACGGTAAAGCCGACGGTAAATCGTCGGTCAAACATTGTATGACGTTTCAGCTGTTTGGGTTTCTTTCTAGGTGGTGTTGCCTAATCAGGAAATGTTTATTTATTAATACATCATAAGAAGGCCGAATTTAGGGCTTATTATTGGTAGAAATCACGATCTATAGATATAAATGGTCATCGAGCTCCACTGGAAAATGAAGCTTAAGTTTCTAGCTCCCGATAGGGTGGGAACTCCATTGTAAAGTGGCGTTGCATGTACAATCGGCCCAACTGCACCTGCAACGCCGCCTTATCGGGAGATAGAAACTAGTTTCATTTTCAATTTCAATGAAATACCTCTGTCGTAGGTCACAGTCGGCCCTAGTGCGATCTATGCACCCGTGACCACCGAGAGAGAAGGCCTCCGCAATGAAACTGAATACATTGTTGCATCATATAGATAGTGCATTGTTATTCGTATTTCTACCATTAAAAAGCCCTGAATTTGCACTATTTATGACGTGACAATGCATTCAGGTTCATTGCAGCACCTGGCGCGATCTGTTTTCCTTAGCTTCTCAAAACAATGGAAAATGTCGGAAACTCGATGATCATTTATATGATATTGGATGGATAGTTGCTCTGATCCCGATGGTCAAGTAACTTTTGAGTTCCCAGGCAACATCTATAGTCTATCCAGCCTTTGTTTGCGAGAAATATCATGAACATGTTAATTGTTATGTATTATTTTATTTTTGTTGTAACAATGTCCAACAATTGAAACGGCCATCACATTTCGCGCAAACTAAAGCTGGATGGACAGAAGGCCTGATAATGGAAACATACATTGTTACATCATTAGTCGACCAAATGTAGGACATATTATTGGTAGAAATAGAATTAACAATGGTTGACTAATGATGATGCAACAATGCATGAATGGTGGTGTTGGCCCAAGCCGTCTCTCGTTGGTCTCGGCTCAACGAACTCTGACATCACAAATTGCTCCTCATAAACAAAACTCTATAAAGTTTATGCACAATGCTTTACCTAAATATCCAAGGCCTTTGTACGGAATGTTCCAAAGGAAACAGATACCCCTGTTGCTGCCTGAAACTCCTATAATTGCACACTCGTCGAATTATAATCTCTCTACATCACGTGCCATCTCTTTTACAATGGGACTTTGCGTAACTGCAGTCAAAAGACTAACATGCGAGTCCATTAATATACTGTCAGGGGATGCCCAATTACTTTTCAGTAGATAATGCGTTATGATATTCAAGAGTAATAAAAACTACGATATTTTTACCTAAAGTAATTTCCTTTTATTTAATAGACTTATTCTTAAACTCAATTTCTTCAATCATTCGCCAATAATGTTCACGCTTGTGAAGCGCCATCAAACCTGAGACGTGCGAGAAGAAGGCATCGCTATACATGAATTTCTTTTCCATTTCAAATGTGTTGTGAACCCCATACTTCCTAATGTCCGTATGACTGAGTTTGATTTTTGCAGCCAATAAACCTGTAATATAAGCATCATCTATCCAAAAGAAACTGGAGTTTTCTATGGCTTCGAAGAGTTTGACAAAGGTTTTGAAAGGCATAAAATAGGCATATCCCATGCAGTAATGTGGAAAAATCTTCACTCCTTTTAATACGTCCTGGGGAACATACCATTTCAATGTCTCATTCCTATAGAGTGCAAGATTGTAATTCATATTACAGTAAATAGTTAAATCTTCGGACTTCTTCTCAAGGGTAATGTTATGAATAAAACGATGCAATTTAAAAACATTAATAACAACGTCGTCATCTGCTTTGACAACATATCTAACTTGGGGACATTGGGTGACAATCCACTGCATGGCTTTGATCGCTTTTTGCGTCAAATTGTCGTAACAATCCATGAAGTCAGCCTGCACAATGTCATGGTGAAGGTTGCTTTCCCTTTGGATATCCTTCTCGACGCCTTTGTTGTAGGTTCTGCCAAGAAAGAACAAGGTGGCCATTTGGTAGGATTTGTAGAATTTCCGGTTCCCCCAGGTATTTCGAATCACCGTTCTATGCGAGTAGTGCGAGGGGTGCGTGTGAACGTAGATAAGAATGGAAATGCTACTAAATCGATTGCGGCAGAAGGACGTCTCTGGGATGAGGAAAGGTACTCGCCGAATCATTTCTATCTCCGAAGGAGCACTGAGGTTGTATAAATGCTGAACGTTATCAACCACCAAGTCGGCATGAAAGAAGAGGGCATATAAAAACAAGGCCGTAAACAAAAGATAGATTTTTATGCAAGCTCTGTAAAATTTTTTCGGGCGTCTGGGAAAAAAAGAAAATGGCACCTTTGAAGCAGCTCTGAAATTAAATAGACACATTTTAAAAGTTAATGACTTCTATAATTACCTTATAGTGGCCATTGAGCGTCGGACCTTCATTGAAGATTCAGTAGCTAATAAAATATGAAAGAGTGGAGTTTTCTGAGTCACTGCCAGAGAAATGATAAGAAAACATTTTTATAATATTTAACATTAATGGCAAAAAAAAAAAATTGACTCAAATACAGCAAAACGAAGGCCAAAAAGTCATGGGACTGTTGCTCAGGAACGTATCTAACCCCTTGTAGCCCGACGTAAAGGCTGAAAGACCTCTGGCGAGATGTCTTGTCATGCTATCTGGATTGCTACTCTCAGATACCTAATACTGATAGGTGACTGATTTGGAGTGCGCAAGGACTTTCCAGTACATCCCATATTCCTTTCGTTGGAACTCTGCTGAAAGTTATTCAAACGAGTTCTGCAAATTTTAGGTTCAGCGGCATGGAGCATTATCCTTCTGGAAGATCTCGTCATTGTCTTGGCAAAGTCCATGATGGGGTTATGTGTTTGGGAAAACCAACGGGCTCAAAGCTTCCATCAGACCAATATATCTGAATCCGTAATTCGTTGGATCACACAATGCGTTTCGAGTCTTCCAAGATCCACGTAACCTGTTCACAAGACAGATGAGGTTTGGTACACTGGTGGATCTTCTGCTACCGTAATGCATGGATGTTAAAGCATGCCTCCCAGACCTGCTGGATATGGGTCTGAAGTGCCTATATTGATTACGGCTTATAGGTTTGTCTGGATAGTTCTAGCCAGATGCCAGTGGTCACCGTCGCGCTGTCCATGTTAGGTGGCAATGCTTTAGGTGGATCGCAGAATAACTTTGGAAATGGCATGCCCCAAACGTCAGGCATCTGCTATCCTGCCACGTTCGAACTCGGATAGTTCTCGTTCCCTTGACATGATCACAACAACAGGGATACCAGTAGATAAAGTTTACATGGACGCAACCATTAAATGCTGCTTTTGGATTAGTCCATATCGTCATGTGTAGTGATAGCGGTTTTCAATTTGCATACAGCTATCCCATGCCTTTGAGTATACTGATTTCCATATATTAAGGTATTTTCAAGAATGAACTGTTCTGGTGTCAGACCTGGACCAAGCTTGGTAGGAGGATGCAAAAATCTTCCCAAAACATCCCAAAACAAAAAGTTAAAATATAAAGATGGTGACATTATGGCTGATAAAAGAAATGAAAACTTACAAAACATAGGGTACAAGGTGCGTAAGGTACTTGAGAACAGATTCACGTCAAGAAAGAAAACAGAGATATAAGTCAACATTCAAGATATGAGAAACATATCATGAGCATACACAAGAAAGCTTCTTGTTATATGCTATTCAATGAATCCGCCTTCAGCTTCTATAACTGCTTCAATGCGAGATCGAAACCGTCCACATGCGCGAATCAAATGGCCATGGTTCATATTGGTCGTTACTCGAACAATGGCAGCTTTCAATTCATCTTTGGTGTTATGGGAGTGTTCATTGACCTCACACTCTCCACACCGCTCCATACGTAGTAGTCCAACGGATTCAGGTCAGGGGAGTTAGGAGGCCAAAGGATAGGGGTTACGTGATCATGGAAGTTGTCGGCCATCCATTCCTTTGTCATGTGAGACTTGTGTGCTGGGCAGAGTCTTGCTGAAACACGTAAGGCCTTCCGTTGCGTATCGTGTCCCCAAGGCTTAACAGTTGTTTCAAGAGTCTCAACGTAGACCGCAGAATTAACTTTAAGGCCTTGGGGAAAGAAGTGTGGAGGCATCACATGCCCTTCACTGCTGACAACTCCTAAAACCATGACGGTTGCAGGAAATTTCGTGTGCATGACTCGTGGCACTTCAGAAGGCATGACTCGTGGCATATAGCCATCTGTCATTTCTTCTGTTCACCTTCTGATCCTGGTCAAAAAATTTTTCATCAGAGAAAATCCACAGCAAATCAGCTTCACACGGATTTTTCAGCTTATTTAAGAGTCTTTTCGATCTGAGTAGGCGGTTTTCCCGTGTTTTGTCTGACAAACTAACGTCTTCGCATAACATACGAGTGATATCTGATGTTTTCATGGACAACATTTCTGACTGTTCCTTCCGACACATGGAGATCTTTGGCAAGTGACCTCATGGATGTTCTGGGATTGTCATCGATGGCCTGCTGCACTTGCTGAATAAATTCATGTGTTCTGATGATGTCAGAGCGTGAGGCATGCTTTTTACGCTTTGCCACTGGTGCAACATTGCCATCTTCGGTCTCCAACTCCTTCCGCACTTTGTGGACGAATGATCTTGCGATCTTTAGAACTCGTGATATCTCTAAATCGCTGTGCTCTGCCTTTATTGCCACGATTACTGCATGTCTTTTCATGATTTGTGTTCCTTGATGGTCCGTCATTTTGCTTTCCGGAAACGGAAAGGACATACAATTTACTATAGTGCAGCAGTAGCCTAACGAAGGTGTGCCCACAAATACCTTACGCACCCTGTACCATCCAGCTGTTTGTATAAGGTACCTTTACTAGGGTGTGCTGGCATTTTATACCCAAGAGTTTCAAGCAAGTTTTGAGGTATTGCATCCCACTCTTCAAACAATGCTGTTCTCAGCTCTTGTGGCTTCATTGTGTGGTGGCAGTGGAGGGGAATGTGTCCCTGGGCAGTTACAGTTGTCGAAGATGTGGACTGGTGTAGAGTACTCATCTGCTTTCAGGCTCCCTTCAGACGGTTATCCGACATGAATCACATTTCAGACAGTACTGGGACTCATTGGAAAACACGACATGGCTCCATTGTGCCTCTGTCCTTGATACATGTTTCAGTGCGCGAGACCAAGTATCAGCTCTGGTGCACATGGCTCAAGGGGATGCACCTCATGGGTCTCTTGGCTTTCATACCTGTTAAATAGAGTCACCGTACACTGTCTTGATACAATGGGTGTTGCTGCCGCCTGTTCCCTGTCAAAATTTCTTGCCTTGCTTTGTCGGTTCCAGTCTTGCCATGTGTGAGAATGCGTGGACGTCCTCTGGTATAACACCGGACAGTGTTTCCTTCTGGCTAGAAACGCCTCCACAAGCGAAAGAAGACGTTGGTTGAAACTTTCCGTGCGTGGGACACTTCCACTTGTGACTGGCCTCCCATTAGAATTCCTATCATTCTGCCTGTTTACTGGTCCAAATGGCCAAGATAGCCCATGGCCAACAATTGACACCCTTTGAATGACCCAAACTGACACGATACAAGCGTTCTTAACTTATTTTAATAATTAGTCTGACAAAAAGTGTTTAACCAGTTTCTCATTGGGAAGACCTTCTGCACCCCACCCTACCATTTTTTGGTAGCGATTGGCCAACTGGTACAGTTCAGTCTCGAAAATCCTTCGATTATACACCAGAGTAAACGCGCAAAAATTTTTGCGTCATATCTGTTTATATTTAGAATTATTTAAAATCAAGTACGAAAAAAAGATCATTTTAATATAATCAAACCCTAAGTTCAACATTCTACAGATAAGAGGACTGTAAACTTAGTATTTTGACAGAAGGAACCAATGGTCGTAAACGCATATTCATAGAGATATCAGATAAATGATGCCATTTTTAATGAATACCCAAATCACATGTTCGCTCATTCTTTTTATAGAATGCTGAGGGTTAAACTAACACCTCCTGCGTGTACTCAATATCCATACATTGTTACATCATAAAAAAACATTGTTAATCGTATTTCTACCAATAATAAGCCCTAAATTATGACTTCTTATGATCATGTAACAATGTATGAATTTTCATTGCACAGTCTTTCTTTCTAGGAGGTGTTGGTTGAACCCCGTTCGAAAAACGGGTATTTTTTTTGTATAGCTTAATTGTTTCATCACTTAAAAATTCTTCCATCGTTTCTTGAGCACGCGTTTTTCCGTCTCTCTTTGTTGCCTAAAAAGTCCAATTGTTGAAATAAACATTGAGAGTTGAGTTTGTGGAATAATTTTTTATCTTCATATTCGAACCAGTAATCTTAAGTCCATACGGCTGACGCGTTAACCAACTGCGCGAAATATTCGTTCTTATTTTTCATCAATAACTTAATATCTGAGGTATGGCGTATGATAAAGCCGGATTCACACTACGACGGATTCCGCGATGGCTGAGCTTCGACGGCAAGAAATGACGTCACGTGATCGCGGAAATCGGGCGGAAAACGTGACAGAACCGAGCGGCGATACACCCATACATTTCGATAATAAAGCCCCAAAAAAGTTGTTTCTGATTGAAATTACATATGTGAACAAAGTAGATTATAGCCATGCAATTTAGGACAAATCTGATAAAAGAATTTAAGTCCGATTTCACTCTTGGCCAAATGAAAAGAGCCAAAGCATTTATTTTGCAATGTCTTTTTCCGCGCTTGTAGGAATGAGCACAATGGTTTTGCGATGGAAGGGTTGCTTGCCTTCGACGCCGCCATCGCGGAATCCACCGTAGTGTGAATCTGGCTTAAAGCGGGTTTCACAAATAAAAAGTGCGAATCCCCTTCCAAAATGGTAATCCCTCATTGTACACGTCTGTATCAACCATACTTGTTTTTTGCGTTTCCTGCCTTTCTCGATAGACTCCATCAACAGCTGTTCGAGAATCCCAAAAATCTGATTGTTTCAGACTTGATGGATCTTGTGGGTATTGTACAGTTATCACACCTTTTTCTAAATCGCTCAGATACTTACGATTGCCCAGTTTTCAATCTCTAACTCGCGCAAAGTTTTCAGCTCACGGTTAGTTAACAGACTCTTAACCGAGCTATAAACGCGGTTAGGTAACTGAAGCAAGCTGCAAGATCGTGTTCAAAGATTAAGCGTGGTGGCATTATCGATAGAGCTCACACATGCCTTGACAAACATGGTGATCATTTCAAGCTTGAAATGTGACAATTCATAAATTTATGTGTTTTTTAAAATAATGTCGTAGATTAATGACAATAAAATTATTATTAATTTAGAAATAATAAATTTTATTATTATCATTTTATTGAGAAAGCTTTGTAACCGATTTGAACTTTTTTTTTTTTTTTTACTCAATACCAGAACGTGTGAAATTCTATTGTGAATACCCTGTATAAATTTTAGAAATGACAAAGATTTTATTACCTTTGCAGTAAAGTCGTCATCCAATAAATCCCATGTAGTAGAAATGAATGTAAACAGATATTTCCTGTGAATTTTCCTCAGATCAGTAACCAAGAAGTCTCTTGCAAATATTGTTAGCACGAGCTAAAAAATGAAAATTTAGCAATAAAAATTTTAACTACAAGACACTGGTAAAGTAATACGAAAACTTTTAATAAAACGGCTGACGCGTTTCGAAATATTTCATCAGTAGAGCCAATGAATTAGAAACATCTGTGACAGGTAGACGAGAGTGTTTAATAGCATTTTTGTTTATTTTTTTATTTATTTATTTTTCATGATTATTTTATTATTGATGCGTAGATCACACACGCGTTCTTTCCTTGTCACTGGTTGTTGTTGGCAGTTTTTTTTCCCTTTCTTTTCAATGTTTATTGTACGCAGTAAAACATGATTAAGGTTTGAACTTATAGCCGGTATGCCTCTGAAAACTATATCGATCCTAATGTAAGCGCACTATGATTGGTCAGTTTGATATTTCGTGCTTCCCTCCACCGTGAAACAAATAAAAGTATTCATTCCAGCCCGTGTTGTCGCTGTGCACACAGACAGAGTGAAGTCGCGTTTCCCCTTCCCAAGTTATCCCAACAGCAAGCAACTTGCTGCCAAAACAAGAAAGGAAGCAACGAGAAAAACTTCTCTTCTGATGAGTCATCGGTGAACATATACTTTGTTTTTATATAATTATTTAAAATAAAAAATGAAAATTTTCACAGATCAGCTGCATCTCTAAAATCCAAATTTGATACGCTGAAAAAATCAGTTCGCAATAAAGCTGCAGACAATAGGGGGCTATGTCGTCGATCATTGAAAATGAAATACAGACAAGTAATCTAGATCTAATCTGCTGTTCACTTAGATATCACAACTTATTCCTACTATCGTAGATAAAATGGTAATTATATAACACGAAATAATTTGTATTTGAAGGCATTTTCAAATCGAAGCGGACCAGAAGTCCGCCATTTAAATTTGAGCAAAACGGCTCACTATACCGGGAATAAGTCGCTATCCGATCTCTCGAGGATCGTATAACTTTTTTCGAATATCTGAGGTTTATTATAGTGTTTACCTGAGGATTTATCCTATCTGAGGATGGTAGAACCGGATGGATTGTATCCTTTTTAACTTATCTGAAATGGGTAGAACCGGGTTGTTCGACCAAATTTGAACTACCTTCTGTTTCGGGTCTTGAATTGTGAATTGTTTATCGTTTCGTGATTTCCCATAGATCCTCTATGGTGTTCAGGTCGGGGGAGTTAGGAGGCCATGGCATTGTGTGAATATTCAGTTTCTGTAGCCAGTTCTTAGTTGAGCGTGATGTATGAGTTGAGGCGCTATCTTGCTGAAAGATAAAGTCTTTGTCTCAATACAAATCTTCGGATGATGAGACAAGAAACGCATCTAGTATTTCCTGGTAGGCCAATGAATTAATCGTTCTTCTGATGATTGCACGCGGTCCAGTTTCCATAGAGCTCATGCAGCCCGATATCTTGTTTGTTCATGGTCCTGGGATGGTGTGCCTCTTCCTTAGTTCGCCTTCCTCTGATTCTTTGGTCACCAAACGTTAGACAGAATGGGGATTCATCACTGAAAATGACATTGCTGAAGTCTTCGGGGGTCCAATTGGCATGGGCTTTACACCAGTTTAGTCGTGCCTTGCGTTGAGTTTTGTACGACTAGGTGTCTTGTTTGGCATAGAGCTGTTCATTCCAAATTCATGTAAGTGCCGGAGTGTTCTATTTAAAGATACATCAGTTCCATCCTTTCGCTACAACTTTGTGCAGCCGTCTATCTTCACGTGTCGTCCTTGCACGTTTTCGTCCACATTTGTCCCGACTTGTTTGGAGGCATAGCCGGAATTTGCTTGTTTTTTAAAAAAAAAATGGAAACAACACTTTGTAAACAATGTACAGTTTCAGCAATATCACTTGGTTGCGACCTGATTTGTGCAATTGGAGTATCAACTGACATTGTGTTAATGACGGATCGTTTTTGGGTGGCATTTCTCAATAGATAGTGAATTGAAATTATTCATCAGCTGAGGAAATATGTGAATGATAGTATAAAGTAACGAAAAAGATTCTACCTTGGAAAACCAAATGGGATATCCAATTCCAGAATATGAAAATCGGAGTATTCCATTATTTTGAAGAGATGAAAAATCTTGTTCCGCAAGATACTGTTCCAAATTTGTATCCTTGACTAAAATTCTGCGTTGCACATACCTTAATAATCTGGAAATAATTTCACATTGGAAAAAGCCAGACTGTAGCCTTTCAAATGTCGCAATCAGGACAAAGAAGTTAACAACAATTAAAGTTTTGTCTACCTTTGTTCTTTTTGTTTCTTGTCTGACAATCGTTAATCTTATTTCGCATCTGCATTTTGCGTACGATCTCTTGGGTCCATTAGGTGTCCTATCTACCTCAGTATATTTCCTCTGGTATTTATTGGAGTAGATCACTATAGTGGAAGCACTGCTTCCGTCTCACCTGAACAGGTGTACAGGGTAAATCAAAATTCACTGGACCTAGCTGTATTTCGGAAATTGTGTGTAAAATTAACAAAAACATTGACACTTTCCGAACAAAAACACACCGAAAACTGGGTTGCAGCAGCTAAAGAATGTGTTCAGTGCGTTATCCCTGCTGCTCAGGGTGCTTTGTCCATTCGTTATGCACGCGTGCAAAAACGTCGGGGATAAAACTGTCACAGGCCTGTAGGATGCGTTGCTGAAGGTGACGTTTGCTTTGGGTTTTCAGAGCATATACATGTTGTTCAAATGCCCCACAGGTAAAAATCTGGCGTGTAAATTCTGGGGTACGCGGTGGCTACGCCAGAGGCCCTGCCGGCCAATCTAATGACCAGGCAATTACGCATCCATCCATTGACGAACGTTACATCCGTTGTGTGGTGATACACGATCATGCTGGGAAAAACTTCGGAAATTTCCATCTTCAATCAACAATGACGGAAACAGTATTCTGTAACATTCGCAGATACTCATCAGCATTTAGGGTACCGTCTTGAAAATTGGTCCAAACGGGTGCCCCAAACCCAAATCACACAATAACCTTGATATTACCAATGATTTTGGATGGATCTGATCAATGAGGGTTCTTATCGCTCCATTATCTCATGTTCTGAGTTCATGGTCAAATATAGGAGCCAGTCGATTGTTGTCCAGAGCCCATGTACAGAACTTCTCACGTCTGTCCAGATCATCCTCGGATACTTTTTGCTGCATCTGAACTTTGAATGGAGCCACTTGCTGGTACGCAGAATCCATCCTATGGATGATTGGCTTAGTCCACACTCAGCCGAAACACCATTGTTGGGGTTGCAATGGTACGGTAGGGACGTTTCCCGGACATCAGGATCAGCTCAATCCTCTCCTTCATTAATGCCATCTCCAATTACCTGCAACAGACAATGGTACAGTGTTAATGTTTTTGTTAATAACTTGTGAACCACAACAGATAACTGAAATCCGGATGCAGGAGTGAATTCCTGAGAACAAAACTGGTGTTGATATGTCAATAACCCCCTTCCCATTTAAGAAAATGAACCTTGACTCAAATGGCGGATTTCAAGATGGCTGCTGAACTCCAAAACTATCCCAAAAGATAGAGCACCTATCTTGTTCCCTGCTAGCATAGTCATATCGCTCATTTTACAGACTATTTCCGAAATACAGCTATGTTCAGTAACTTTTGACTCACCCTGTACAGTCTCTACACTCGATCGTTCGTTGTCGCTCGTGGTACTTTCTCCAGGCTCCATTATTGAAAGTACCTCCAAGCGCATCAGCCCTTTCATTAAAGTTTTCCATATTTCTTAACCAATTTTCCTGTTTCTTCTTATTACGCTGGCAATAATATACCCCATAAAATGAAGAAATTTTTTTAAGAAAAATATTTCAACAATACAATGTAATTATTTAATGAGAAAGCAAATATGCTTGAACAGTTGCCAGGCATCATTTGAAAGTCGAAATTCAACGGTTGCTAGGCAACAATGCAGAAGGTTTGCATTCACTTGAATTCATGTGCAGAAGAGGACAGTGCATTCAATCTTCCGGTTTAATTTCAGTATTTGTATTTTCAAAAAAGAAATAGTTTTGAGTTTTACTGTTTAAATTTATTTTCAGTTACATTGTTGTAATAAATTTAATTGTTAACACATACAAAGTTTGTCGCTTTATAATATTATTTACTTGTAATTTGGTGATTATTAATACTACCCTTGGCAAAAACATTAATAACACTAAGGCAGATTCATATATTGAATTCATTTGAATAATTGCACTGAAAATTTACTATCCAGTTACCACAAAAATATCATTGAGGAAAGGAACATGTTCTATTGTGCAAAACACATTTTTACATATTTTTGTATTGATTGTAACAAGGGACAAAAAAATTAATATGTCCCATCTGTGTACAATTAAAAATATTAAAACTTGTCCCCGTTTGTTTTAAATGGTTTAGTCCAAAAATTTTAATGATTTAAATGTTTAAACCGTTCAGACCAGTGCTTTAAAGGTAAAGCAGTGGCACCCAAGAAACAGTTAGCAGGCTCTGTAAAATGGCAAGTTATTAATCAATTACAAATGGAAAAGGTCAAAATGAAGTAACCAATAGCTTTGGATGTTCGCAAGACACCGTTTCGAATATTTGGAAGAAATATCAAGCAACTGGCAAGGTTGAAAGGCAAAAAGGAAGGGGGTGGCCAAAAGCTGCAACCACCCGACAAGACAGACGACTACGACCAACACCAACAATATCTTTAGGTGGTATTGCTACGACAAATATGCAGAGCTCTGAGAAATGCAACGTCCGCAGAGATGAATAAGGAATGGAGTAGATCTCTACCAGTGTTTCAGGCAGAACTCTTAAGAAATCGACTGAACAAACAACAAAAGCATGAATATTGGACCGTTGGTGACTGGAAGCAAGTCATCTTTAATGATGAAAGCAGGATATGTCTCGTGGCAGGCGATGATATAGGACAGTTTGTTTGGAGACCAAATACCGAAAAATATAACCCAACTTGTCGCAACTCAAAAGTCAAATTTCTTCAATTGTTGATGATTTGGGGCAGTATGTCATATTACGGCGTTGGAAAAATATGTGTTCTCAAATCTACTGTAAATGCAAACTTATATGTAGACGTTCTTGATCGTTTCTTGATTCCAATTAGTGAAGAACACTTCGAAAACACCGATGCAATCCTCCAACATGATTACACGTCTTGTCACGAAGCAAAGAAAGTGAGTGAGTTTTTAACGGCTCATGGGTTATTCTTTAAATAAATAGGTCCAGGAATAACAATTACGTTAGAGTTCCTATAGCCAGCCGGACATCCTACTAAACATCATGGACAGTACTAAAACCTCACTTGACGAAGAGAAGCTAAAAAAAATTCGAAATCATGTGCAAGAAACTGGATCGACTACAGAAGAGAAAGACGCCCAGTAAGTTTTCCCTTCACAACAATGTTTTTAACTTAACGCCCATCGGTTTTATGGATGTAGAGATGAATTTGGTGCACAAAGTTCTTAAGCACAATATGTGGAAGCAACCTAACGACAACAACTACGTCAAATTGGCAGTTGAAGTTGAGTTGGTCATCTTAAAACCTAAACCGGAAAATCGTCCTACAGCTCGTGTTATCGCGGCCCAGGAAATAGAGAAAATCAACCGTCTTACTAGAAAGGTTGCACCTCAAGAGGGCCTCAAAACAGCGGCTTTTATCAGGAAGAAACTAGCGGATAACAATCCTTCCATTGTTGGATCTGACAAAGACATCGAATTCATCAAGAACAACGGCTTCAATCTCTTGAAGAAAGACGGTCCAGAAGAACTTTGATTAAGAGCTTTGACGGAAAAATTATTTGCGGTAAGCCATTACCTCCTCGTATGCGGGGTCTCATAAACGTACACAAAACTAACTATCCGTCCGGTAGTCGACTGCCCATATACAACATTCTGGCCAGGAGAATTGCAGGCGTCCTCAAGAATATTTGTCCACTGGGAAATAAATACTCCCTGTTAAACCGTGTGCACTAGTGTGAAAAAGTAGACGGCATGCACATAAATGATAGTTTTGTTGTTATCTCCCTCGACATTGTTAACCTTTATACAAACGTTCCCTTCCGAGAAACCATCTCCATCATTGACAGCATACTGACGAATGACAAAGTGGACAAAGACGTCAGGACTGACCTCTTGTGCTCTCTCAACACTATTTGAAGACGATTTTTATTCTATGCCCAATGAAGTGAGGATGGGATCTCCCATTAGTGCCTTCTTATCAGAAGTATTTCTTCAACACCTAAAAGAATTATATGTTACTCCCATCATAGAAAGTAAAACATTAGTACACTATTCACGATATGTTGATGATACGATCATCGTCTTTGACGCTAACGTTACCGATAGCCGACACTGTGCTAGACACCTTCAACGGATTCCACAACAACCTGTCGCACACCATGAAGAAGGAGACGAACAACTGCATAAATTACCTGGATCTGATCATCCGTAAGAATCTTGAAAAGAAGAACCTAGAATTCAATAGTTTTACAAAGCCCAGCACAACAAGGAACGTTATTGGGTTTTCTTCTAATCATCCTTCCCGCATAAGAACGCAGCCCTAGGATACTACTTTAGACGTGCTCTAACGTGCCCGATTACCAAAATAGATGAAATTCAACTCGCTTTCGATGTCGCCAGAATCAGCTCCTTACCACACCATGTGGCGCAATCCGTTTTCAATAGGACACAATCCAACCTTAGGAACAGATCACGAACTATTAAGACCGAACCCAAAACCTTTACCTACACAGGACCTGAAACTATCCGAGTTTCAAACATTTATAGGGCCTTGGTTTTGCATTTAAAACGGCTAATAACTGCAAGCATATCTTAAATCTCAGGAACAATACGGCATGCAATCCCGATTTTTCTAAAAGTGGCTGTACAAACTCAGTTGCCCCAACTGTGACTGTTTCTATATAGGTTGCACGAGGAGTTTCGGCGAGCACAAGAGATCGTGGCTGAACAATGATGGTAAGTCGGCTTTTACTAACCTAAACGTTTCTTCGTATGATGATGTAACAATGTCTGACGTTTTCGCGCTCAGGCCTTATCTTTAGGAGGCGTTGGCCGAGGCCTGTCTTTCTCGTTGGCTACGTTGTTACATCACATATATGCGACTATTGTTAATCTTATTTCTACCAATAAGAATCTTTAAATTTGGTCGTTTGATGATGTAACAATATATGACGTTTCTGTGCGCAGGCCTTCTGTCTAGGCTTGACCACCGAGAGATAAGGCAACATCTCCTAAAGAGAAAGCCTCTGCACGGAAACGTCATACATTGTTACATCATCTAAGTAGCGCATTGTTATTCGTATTTCTACCAATAATAAGCCCTGAATTTGCACTTCTTATGGTGATGTAACAATACACTGAGTTAGCAAAACTCATGGGATAGTTACTTAATATCTGGTCGAGCCACCTCTGGCCCTGTGGAGTGCAGCAATACGGCGTGGTAGTGAGTCTGCAAGTCCCTGGTACACTTCTGGAGGCAGTTGACACCAGATAGTCTGCAGAGCCGAAGATAGTTGCTGCCCGTTCGTGGGCGGATGATCCAGTACCCGGAGCCTGACTTCAACAGCATCCCAGATATGCTCGATGGGATTCATGTCAGGGCTCCGGGCTGGCCAGCTCAGTCGTTGGACCTCTCCTGCATGCTCTTCGAACTATTCACGGAGCGATGTGGTGGAGCATTGTCATCTTGAACGACTGCTACGTTATCAGGGTGTTGAAATGTCAAAAACGGGTGCAGATGGTCTCCGATGAGTTGACGATACCGTGGACCATTCAACGTTTGGTCCAGGATAACCAGAGGGCCCATTCCAAACCAGGAAAATGCACCCCAGACCATCACTGACGCCCCACCATCCTGCACCACCACCTGTTGGCATGCGGGATCCATCGTTTCGTGCGGTCTGCGCCACACACAGTGCCTCCCATCAGCGTGGTACAGTTGATATCATGACTGATCTGACCGTATGACGTTACGCCACTGTTGCAGAGTCCAGCCAAGATGGTTGGTGGCAAATGCACGCCGGAGTGTCCGATGACGCTGGGTAAGCATTGGCACCCGTGTAGAGCGACGGCTGCCAAACCCGAGGGCATGCAGATTCCGACGGATTGTCCACCGAGAGACGTTGCTAGTGCGGCCAGTATTGAACTGGTCTGTGATTTGCTGCACTGTTGCGCTCCTGTCTCTCTGAATCATTCGTCCCAGGTGTCGCCGGTCACGATCATTCAGGGCAGCTGGACGCCCGGTATGGTGCCTGTTGTGGACTGTGATGCCTTCATGCAGCCATTCCCGATACACCCTGGAGACAGTTGAGCGGGGAAAGCCAAATTCCTGCACCACTGCCGAAATGGAACATCCCATGCGTCGGGCACATACCCCGTTCAAAAGACGTCAACTCGCGACGACGTGCCATTTCTGATTAATCACTTATCCAAGCTCTTCCCACAACGTCTGATGGCCCATTCCTAGAATCCGTTACCCCTGTGAATTCGTGAGCCATGCCCATCAATCAATGTGCTTGCTATCCTATGAGTTTTGCTAACACTGTATATGCGCAGGCCTTATTTCTCGGTGGCCACGGTCTAGGCAGTGTTGGCTGGAGCCCGTTATTTCGTTGGCCCCACAAAGGACCAAATTTAGGGCTTATTATTGGTAGAAAAGCGATTAACAATGGCCCAATATGGGTGACGTAACAATAAATGATGTTTCAGTGAACAGGCCTTGTTATCTCGATGGGTTCGATTTATTTATTTATTTATTTATTTATTTATTTATTTATTTATTTATTCAACTCGGTAATGACATTGTTACATCTTCATAGCTAGTCATAATTTAGGGCTTAGTATTGGTAGAAATACAATAAAAGATGACTTTATGATGTTCCCGCATGCAGGCTTTCTTTTAGGCGGTGTTGCTTTGACGCAGAAAATCACCTGACCATAGTGGTCCAGTTAACAATGTACCTTCATTGCTCCCTCCTTGGATTTTAACAATTAGTACAGTGGCAACTCGTCCATAGGCACTCAGCACCCCCAGTTTCACTTTCGATATCGGTAAAATTCAATGTCTTTTTTTTTCTTTAACACTATTCTTATATATGTATATTACATGATCCTTAAGCTTAATGTCACTAGCTATTCCTTAGTTCGTGAAAGAAATTACAATTTTCTGATGTGGCACCCCCAGAAATTTTAGCTACGAGCCGCCACTGAATCAGTATTTTTTCGTCTGTTGAAAACAACAAAGCTTGGATTGTTAGTTGGACTACTAAGTTCAGGTGACTTTTTTGCGTCGGGCCTGTATCTAGCAGTCCTTGGCTAAACAACGACGCCAATGAGAGACAGGCCAGCGCCATAGCCTGTAGTGATAAGAGAAAGCTCTTTCTCCATTCTCAGAAATCAGTCGCAAATAGCCGGTCTCGGCTCAACCACAGCCGTACTATATCTACAGGCCTGACAACGGACATCATGCTATAGGTCAGCGAGGCATGAAGTCGTCTGCCTGTCATTTTGACGGAGGCGGTAATTTTTTTCGTATTCGTTTAACTTGATTAAACATAATTTGTGATCAATTAAAGTATTTCAATGTTAAATTATTTCCGTTGAGAAGGGGGTTCCCATGGCAACCGACCTCTAGCATGACGTCATCAATCCTCAGTTCTCAGGCCTGATAGATATAGATGGCCGTGGCTCAAAAACTCTGACATCACAAACAGCAGGATTTAGCACTGCCTAGCGACAAAATTTAACATTGCTTCATACATATAATAAGGAAAGCCTGCCCATTCACACTTTGAAAAAAATTTACAAGGTAAATCAGTTTTCTATATAATAAAATCAAGTAACCTCTTTTAAGTTTTAACATTCATCTTAATTTGACAACATATGAGGCTATATTTGTGACTAATTTTTAAGACACAGTTTGAACAACGGAGGAAGGCAAATGGGCAGGCTTTCTTTTATCATTGTAGGCTATGCCAGGGCACACAAAAAGTCACCCGACCATCGGGGTCAGAGCAACAATCCATCCTTCATTGTTTCCAACAAACGAAAAAACATTGATTGTTAAAAACCAAAATGGTGGCAATGAAGGATGGATTATTGCTCTGACCCCGATGGTCAAGTAACTTTTGAGTTCCCAGGCAACATCTCCTATAGTCTATCCAGCCTTTGTTTGCAAGAAATATCATGAACATGTTAATTGTTATGTATTGTTTTATTTTTGTTATAACAATTCCAACAATTGAAACGGCCATCACATTTCGCGCAAACTAAAGCTGGATGGACAGAAGGCCTGATAATGGAAACATACATTGTTACATCATTAGTCGACCAAATTTAGGACATATTATTGGTAGAAATAGGATTAACAATGGTTGACTAATGATGATGTAACTATGCATGAACAGTGGTGTTGGTCTCGGCTCAACGAACTCTGACATCACAAACTGCTCCTCATAAACAAAACTCTACAAAGTTTATGCACAATAAACAGATACGAAACAGATACCCCTGTAAGGCGATGGACCTCTGTACGGAATGTTTCAATGGAAACAGATACCCCTGTTGCTGCCTGAAACTCCTACAATTACACACTTGTCGAATTGCAACCTCTCTACGTCACGCGCCATCTCTTTTACAATGGGACATTGCATAACTGCAATCATAAGACTAACATGCGAATCCATTAATATACTTTCAGGGGTGCCCAATTACTTTTTAGTAGATTATGTGTTATGATATTCAAGAGTAATAAAAACTACCATACTTTTACCTAAAGTAATTTCCTTTTATTTAATAGACTTATTCTTAAACTCAATTTCTTCAATCATTCGCCAATAATGTTCACGCATGTGAAGCTCCATTAAACCTGAGACGTGTGAGAAGAAGGCATCGCCATACACGAATTTCTTTTCCGCTTCAGAAGCGTTGACAACGCCATACTTGCTAATGTCCGTATGACTGAGTTTGATTTTTGCAGCCAATAAACCTGTAATGTAAACGTCGTCTATCCAAAGGAAAATGGTATTTTCCATAGCTTCGAAGAGTTTGACAACGGTTTTGAAAGGCATAAAATAGGCATATCCCAAGCAATAATTTGGAAAAGTCTTCATTCCTTTTAATACGTCCTGGGGAACATACCATTTCATAATTTCATTTCTATAGATTATAGAATTATACAGCACACAACAGTAAATAGTTAAGTCTTTGGGCCTCTTCTCAAGGGTAATGTTATGAATAAAGCGATGCAACTTAAAAACATTAATAATGACGTCGTCATCTACTTTGACAACATATCTAACCTGGGAGCAATGGTTGATAATCCACTGCATGGCTTTGATCGCTTTGTACGTCAAATTGACATAAGAATCCATGAAGTCAACCTGCACGATGTCGTGGTGGAGGTTGCTTTCCTTTTGGATTTCCTTCTCGACGCCTTTGTTGTACGTTCTGCCAAGAAAGAACAAGGTGGCCATTTGGTAGGATTTGTAGAATTTCCGGTTCCCCCAGGTATTTCGAATCACTGTTCTATGCGAATAGTGCGAGGGGTGCGTGTGAACGTAGATAAGAATGGAAATCTCACTAAATCGACTGCGGCAGAACGACGTCTGTGGGATGAGGAAAGGTGCTCGCTGAATCATTTCCACATTCGCAGGGGCACTGAAATTGTATAAATGCTGAATCTTGTCAAGTGCAAAGTCGGCACGAAAGAAGACGGCATATAAAAACAAAGCCATTAACAAAAGATAGATTTTTATGCAAGCTCTGTAAAATTTTTTCGGGCATCTGGGAAAAGAGAAAATGGCACCTTTGAAGCAGCTCTGAAATTAAATGGACACACTCTTTAAAAATTATTATTATAATTACCTCATATTGGCCGATGAATGTGGGACCACCATTAAAGATTCAGTAGCTTAAAAAAATATGAAAGAGTGGAGTTTTCAGAGTCACTGCCAAAGAAATAGTTTAGAACGTTATTTTTATAATATTTAAAGTTAATGATAAAAAATTTGACTCAAATGCAGCAAAATGAAGTGTTTATGCACTCAAAGGCTAAAACGTCTTGGGACAGCTGTTCAGAAAACATGTCTAACCCCTTCTGGCCCGACGAAAAGGCTGAAAGACTGCTGGTGAGCCATGCTATCTGGATTGCTACTTCCAGATCACTAGTGTTGGTAGGTGATTGATTTTGGGTGGACAAGGACTTCAACAAATCCATTCGTTGAAACTCTGCTTAATACTCCTCAAACTTGTTCTGCACAGTTTAGGCTAGATGACATGGAGCACTGTCATTCAGGAGGACTCCATCATTGTCTTGGTAAAGTCCATGATAGCTGATGTGTCTGGAGGACCTCGGACTGAAACCTTACAGCAGCCCAATGTAAATGGAACCGTCATTTGTTGGACCACAATCCGTTTTCCACTCTTCCAAGGTCCACGTAACCTGTTCACAAGCAGGTGATGTGTGGTACTCTGGTGGGACTTCTGCTACTATAGGGACCTACTGGATATGGGTCTGGAAGTACTACAATGATTACGGCAGTATTTCATGTGATGTGGCTTATCGGTTCGATTGGACATTTCTAGCCAGACGCCAATGGTCATTACGAAAGTATTCTCTGTGCAACAGGATAGCGTGGATCGCAGAATGTTGAATTCCTGAACAACGTTGGAAATGGCATGCCACAAACGTCGGGCATCTACTATCATGCCACGTTCGAACTCGGATAGTTCTCGTCCCCTTGACATGATCACAACAACAGGGATACTAGTAGAAAAAGTGTACATGGATGCAACCATTAAATTCTGTGTTTGGATTGGTCCATGTCGTCATGTGTAGTGACAGCAGTTTTCAATTTGTGTACTGCTATCCCATGACCGTTGGCCTTTGAGTGTATAAAGGTTTCCATAAATTAAGGGATTTTCAAGATATTTTACCATATTTTCATATTGTATTGGAGTTTTTATTGACCGCCGGTCCACAGAAAAAAATTTCCGACCCACGACAAATAACCATAACTTGATATAGTCGAGCTTCCTTATAACGAAATCATTGGCCACTCCCCAAAAAAATTGTTATACGGAAAATTTGTTATACAGAAATATGGTTAATACTCAAGATTTACATATTTATCTATGTTGGGACCAAAGTAAAAATTCGTTATAGAAGAAAAAGTCGTTATATGATTATTCGTTATAGAGAGGTTCGATTGTATTACAAAATAAACTTCAAAACTAATTTTCAAGAAAGCAAATCTACCTAGTGCACCTTTGATTTCATTTAATTTACTTTAACATAATTATGTTACCGGCCCAAACCTTAATAATGTCATAAAGCATTTTTATAATTTCAAGGAAGCATTCGGTAGTTCGTTTTTAACTAAAGACGGAGCTGGAAGTTAACTCTGCACATTGTTCCATTTTGGATCACCATTTGTAGCACTATTGGAAAAGTTTTCCTTTCGTTTTGCGTTTTTCTACTGTCTAAGCAACTGTAACCGGCCGGGGGGGAAACCAACTGCCCCCTGTGACCAAATAGGTTGGGGTATATATCAGTAATTTGCCCCCGGAGGGGGACGTCGTAGACAGAAAAAAGTGACCAGTGAGGCCCGCAGGGCCGAGAGTGGTAAAAAACGCAAAACGAAGCTTGCGATTTTGGTCAGATAGTAGAAATTTACCTAACCCTCTCCTTCATTAGTGCCATCTCCAATTACCTGCAGCAAACAATGGTACAGTGTTAATGTTTTTGTTAATAACTTGTGAACCATAACTGAAATCCGCTTGCAGGAATGGACTCCTGAGAATAAACTGGTGTTGATATGCCACATGATCCCCTTTCTGTTTAAGAAAATGACCCAAATGGCGAATTTCAAGATGACTTCAAAACTCCAAAACTGTCCCAAGAGATAGTGCATCAGTTCTATTCCCTGCTAGCATAGTCATATCGCTCATTTAACAAACTATTACCTAAATACAACTATGTTCAGTGACTTTGACTCACCCGTACAGCCTCTACACTCGTTGTCGTTCGTGTTTTTCTATAGTTTCGTTCCGTTATTGAAAGTACCTCGAAGCGCATCAGCCCTTTCATTGAAGTTTTCAATATTTATTTAACAAGTTTCTGTTTTTTTTTTGTTACGCTGGCAATAATGTACCCCATAACATGAAGTTACTAACGAAAGATTTTAAGAAAAATATTTCAACGATATACATGTAGTTATTTAATGAGAAAGCAAATATGCCAGGTTGCCAGGCATGTCACTTGAAAGCCGAAATTCGTTGTTGCGGTTCTTGCAATCGCAACAATGCAGAAGGTTTGCATTCACTTGAATTCATGTGCAAAAGAGGATAGTGCATTCAATCCTCCGGCTTAATTTCAGTATTTGTATTTTTAAAAAAGAAATAGTTTTGAATTTTACTGTTTAAATTTATTGTCAGTTACAATGTTGCAATAAATTTAATTGTTGGCACAGACAAAGTTTTGTCGCTTTATAATATTATTTACTTGTAATCTGGTGATATTACTACCCCTGGCAAAATAAAATTAATAACACTGAATAATTGCTCTGAAAATTTACTATCCAGTTACCACAAAATACATCATTGAGGAAAGGAACATGTTCTACTATGCAAAACAAATTTTTACATATTTTTTTTATTGATTCTAACAAAGGACAAAAATAATCGCGATTCTAATCTTTGGAAAGAAAACAATTAATATTTTCCATCTGTGAACTGTGTTTATCAATATAAAGGTTTAGAATTAAAAGTATTATAACTTGTCCCCGTTTGTTTTAAATGGTTTAGTCCAAAAATTTCAATGATTTACATGTTAAACCGTTCAGACCAATGTTTCAAAGATAAAGCAATGGCACCCAAGAAACAGTTAGCAGAGTCTGTAAAATAGCAAGTTATTAATCAATTAACAAATGGAAAAAGTCAATATGAAGTAGCCAATAGCTTTAGATGTTCGCAAGGCACCATTTCGAATACAGTTGACTCGCGATAATCCGACAGTTACAGGACCGACAGAGAATACCCCTAATCTCTTTTCAAAAATTCCTGTCTGGATATGATCCATTTCTGGCCGTACGTAGTCATTGTCGATGGTATTATTTTGGATGTCGCAGTTCGCTAAGGTCAGCAAGAATGAATTCACAATCTTTCTTGTATCTCCAAATAAAAAAATCACATGTAGTTCTGCTGATCTCAGAGTGTTTCTTCGTGATCAGACACCCTTTTTCTGGGAATCTTTCCTGGCAACTCCTATCTAAATTCTCGATGCGTAATCCCACTGAATTCGTTTTCGAATATTTCTAGAGAGACCCAAACTCTGCGAGACTGTACCTTGGTTTGGGTGGATCTTTATTTCAAAAATCTCTTCTCGACGTACACCTGTATAAAACGTCAACGGTATTACGGACAGCGTTCCACTTATAAAGATGACTTAAATATTTGAATATCAAACATACTACTAGCCTGATCTAAATGGAAATAACGAATTAACATGTTCCTCTTGCAAATAAAGTTGACGAGCATTTTTCGAACAAATGAGCTAAAATGCCAAAAACCACACCTGTTTCGATTTCGGTGTGCATTTTGTATTTTAATACATAATCGATTAAAATAACAAAGGAATCTCGAGCTGTTGGAACGCAGCACAAATGTTCTGTTCCAATGAGCTTGTTAAGTGGAGATAATTGGTCGAAATAGAGAATTATCTCCAAAAAATTACTAAGCGACGAAAACATAGTATTAATATAATAACATTTCACTCATTTTAATACATGCTGTCGATAAAGGCATAACATCCAGGTAAAGTTTGTAAATTATACAGGGTGTTCAAAAAGTCTATTACCAGTCTCAGTATCTCAATAACTAATTGGAATTTCCAGATTTCGAAAAAAGCATCTCTTATCAAATGAAGTGTGGACTTTTTAACAATGATCTTAATTTTGACCTTCACGTTTGATTTCAAGATAAAATTTAATGCATAATGAAAACCTTAAGAGATAGAAAAAAAAAAGTCAATTGGAAATTCTCTTTTGTACAGCACTCTAAAATCAGCCTAAATCATTTATCCGATTTCATTTTGCAACAATGGTTACCTTAATAAAAAATAATTTTGTGACAATAGGAATGTAAAGCCACAGAAAACACCAAGAGTTTTGTTGTTGTAGTGGTTATTGCTGCACTTAAAATTGCAATTCTCTGCTGAAGTTCAGCTAAACTTACTGGTGGTGTTTCATAAACTGTATTTTTTACATGGTCCCATAAGAAGACGTCCAGAGGTATTAAGTCTGGCGAGTGGGATGGCCATGTGACTGGTCCACTTCTTCCAATCCATTTATCTGGAAACATCAAGTTTAAACATTCACGTGCTGCTGCCATTGAAAAATGTGGAGGTGCACCATCCTTCTGAAGGCAGTGTGTAAGCTAGTGGTGGCTCCATTTTGGGGTGGGGTGTGTTTAATTGGCAAGGTTTGGGCCCTCTGATCAAATTGGACCTACTATTAACTGGGAATCGTTATGTCCACCTGCTTGATTATATACAGACTTTCTTTCTATATATTCGAAACATCCATAAACCTTCCATAAAACCGTGTTTAAGCTTGAACAAATGGCTTGCTACCACCACGGAATACCCTGCTACACCAGATCATATGAAAAGATATCAATGATAAAAGGCGTACAGTGAAGTTTTTTTCAATGATGTTTTGTGAATTTTATATACTCTAACTGGATTGTTTATTAGAAATCCTTAATCCAATTTCGTTGGGAATTTCGCCCATCCCCGCCCCTCCTTACCGTACGCCCCAAGGAGTGTTAATTTTTCCATGGTACGCTCGAGAACTTGACATTTGCCACACCGGACGTTTGCCACTCGGGACATTTGCTCCTAACTGCTTATACTGCTTCAGTATCCTTCTTGTTCAGAATGTAATTAATAACTATAAATAAAATACAAACTAACTATTCACATACAGGAAATAAAAGGTAAAAAATAATACTAAGGTGTAAAAAAATAAATAATAACATAAATTCTATGTGAATAATAACTATAAAAGAAATACGACAAACTGATCACATACTGGAAATTAAATATTTATTAAGTAAAAGGTAAGCAATAACATAAATATGATGGTGTAGGACTTTCAGTTCAATCGGATATCATGGCCTATACCGTTTAAAAATTCTGGCAATGTCTTCCGACGGTTCACATAGTCCAAGCCACCGCTGATCCGCTTTTGTGAAGGTTGTCCGCGAGATGTACTCAAGAAAGAAGCTTCGACTAAACTCTTTTGCATGCTTCTTTTAATAATTTGGTGGGGCATGCACATCCAACCATTTGGAAGGCGATTGAATATATACGAAAAGAACTTTTATAGACCTTGCCAGGGGGCTGCTGCCCCCGCGACCCTAACGGATAAGCGGGTTTGAAAAGTAAGTAAGTACGTTTTTAGATGTGGCAGGCGGAATACAACGAGAAGCGTTATTTCGCGTTTGGCAAGATGAAACAAAAGTGGATTAAAAAACACGCAGTATTGAGTTTTTTGATATAAAAAAGTGACTTTTTGGAATATGAGGACAATTTTAAACATTTAATTAAGAAAACGCTGTAAAATTTTTGCAGTCCATTAATGTTAAATTGGAAAAAATGTCATCGTATTAAGAATTTGTTTATCTCAAAGAATGAGAAATGGATTAGCGAAAATATTGTGTTCCATCCAAAAAACTCCATCACGACCTGGGAGATGAGAAAAACCGTTCGCAATTTGTAGTGATTCGGGCCAATGGAGAAAAGTTCGTCCACTTCTGCAAACGTTGACCCAAGAGGAACTGATTTGTGCGTCAAGAACGAGTTTATGGAAAAAGAGATGCAACTTATATAATTGAACATGTATCTAGTTTATCTCCTAAGAGGGTCACAAAAATAATAAAAAAAAATTGTTCGACACATTTTCCTTCGCAGCTACTACCCACGAATATTACTTCTGAAAATGGTCATAAAAAATATATTGCTGTACAACAAATGAGCAAATCACATAACACATTGCTGATTTAAAGTGTTATTAACATTGCTTTAGTCAACTGAAATTAACATTGAATTTACCATTGATTAATTATGATTATGATGGCCGGATTTATCATTGATTTAGTGAAAAAAATTGATTCAGGACTCCTGAGATGGTTTTTGTTTAACAATAGAATTTTAGACAACTTAGATCCATTGAATCCTAGTTGTTCCTTTTGTTTAATCATGTTTGTTTTCTTTTTAATGTTATCATTTTTACATTCTTAATTAATAAATAACTTGGTAAACTTAGAAATAAAAAACTCTTTCATCACAACGATAATAAGTTGAAAATATACAACCTGATACTGGAAGTACTTTTCGGAAGCAATTGCTTCCATCATTCAGCAGCCCAGGAGCACCTCAAAGAAATTGAGAGAACTGAGAGAGAAATAAATAACTTGTTGTAATTGTTTATAATATCCTTTGTTTTCATTTTAAAATAAGGTTGACAAAGAATCTGTTATATCTAGAATAACTTATTAATTATAACGTTTAAAAGCAACGAAGTTAGAATATAACCACTATACGATCCTTAGAATTAATTAGCACACGATAGCAGAATGAAAAACGCTTTTTTTCTTTCTTTTTTCATTTACTTCTCAGTATACTTTGCAAACCACTGTTGTTTGATTTTGCATTGAGTGTAATTATATTCAAATCTCTTGCCTCAAAACATTTTTTCTTTTATTTATGTTTTGCATTAATTTCCTTCCATTTTAGTTCTTTTTCAACAATATATCCTTTAATATTTGCATACTATTCAATTAAATAGGTTTTTGTTTTTTTTTCCAAAGGTTTTCCGAGTGTTGTTTTTATGTTTTAACAGATAAAATAGTTTCGCTCGCTCAAAAATGACCACTGTGCGTCGGTACGATTTTAGCCTCCAACTCAAGATCAAGAACACAGACAGTCTATTTTAAAACAAGCCAATAAACGAAGTAATCAAGGAGATCGTAAACAAGGATGCAGCAGCAGAAAAAAAATACATGAATTCTTCGAGTAGATTATTTAGTGACAAAATTTGTTGGATGGGCGTCTTTCTCCGCTAGGTGCTCGCAGAATCAGTCCATCAGCCGAATGGCTCAATGACGATCTAATGTATCAAAGTTTGTCTTGAAAAGGCGGTGATATTTATAATTTGGTTTGTTTTGTTTGGAAAGAGTGGGCGAGAGATTTATTTAATTCATGGACAATGTACAGGAAGGTTAGTAAGGATTTGAATCACGGATAACGTAAAATATATAAGACCAAGATTATTAGCAAGGAAGAAATAATTGAGAAATTAGGAAGATAGGCTGAATATAACTCGGAATGTTATTGATGAAAATTATTATTATGTTTAATATCTGAGGTTGGAGTGTAAAAATCCTCATAACACCATTCAATACTTTACGCTGAATGTTTGTTTGTATTAGATTGTTGTGCGTGTTTTTCTTTTTCCTCAGATTGCCTTGGCGAATTAGAAAATAATTTATTATTTTAAAGCAACCGTTTGTATTTCTAAGTAATTTTTATGCAACCGTTGTTATACGCTAATTTGACTGTTCTACCTTGGACGAATAACTATTCCTCGCAAGGTTCTACTACTTACAAGGGAGGACAATAAATAACTCGAAACTGGGAAAATACTAATATGTTACATCTTTAAGAATGATATTCACTAGATTTAATGCCTATTTTTCTAATATTGATACGATTTATGTTTTTATAAAAATTACTACTGCATAGGATAAAACGCAAGTAAGCTGACGCTCAGAGTCATTCTTCCCTTTTACGAATGGATTGGGCTTGGCTCCGTGCCAGCCGAGGCGCTTTGCAATATTCAAAGCAGAGACGTTTGTAAAAGTCAGTAGCTTAATTTTTATCAGTAAATCCGAAAGAATATTTTCAACTTCAGTAGCGAAACTTCTTTGGTGAGTCGAGACTCCGAATTTATATCTATTTTACCTGTTTTCTTTTATTTTCCTTACTATTTCATTCTTTATGATTTTGTGCCCGCTTCAAGTGAAGTAACTTTGCATTTAATCATATTAAAATTGGAACTCCTTCTGTTCTTCTGGCTTCTTTTGTTTCTGAAAAGTAGGCTATTATTATACTCTTAATTCTGCTTCCTTGAGTTATAATTTAACTTTTAATGTTTAAAACTTTGTAATTATGAAGCCACAATGTTCTCAGTTTCGAAATTGGATATATTCGAAATTTCCCTAGCCTAACTAAATATCGATGCAAAACTTAGAGAACGAAAGAAGTTTTTAATTAGGTCGGAAAAGAAGAATTAAATGCAGTCTATGTATGTGGGACCTTATTAACGTTGCTTAAATTGTGAATTTAAGCTAATTTATTTATAACACAGTGCTCTCTCTCTCTATCACGGCAATTGTTGAACCTTAGCGATGTTGGTATATTGAGTTTTGCCGTGAGCAGTGTTTCATAAATTTTCTGGCTCGCGACCCCTGAAATATGAGTGTTTTAATAGATTTGATATGTTCAATATTCTAATTTGTTTTATCTATATGAATACGAATGCTTAATAAATTTATAAAATACTTGAAAAATCAGGCGCCCTCCATATTTTCTGCCTATCCCCGCGAAATTCAAATTCGCAAATTTATTTATTTATTTATTTATTTATTTATTTATTTATTTATTTATT